>CM032407.1:8455929-8806798 GCA_019049475.1 Eueides isabella
TTATAAAACACAAAGATATGATTTTAAGGTCGATCCTCATTCTAGGAAGTAAAATATTTAAATTTTTCAAATGTAATAACTAATATTTTCGTGTGCTCGCTCTGTTATAGCGAGTGGTGTTGAGTTCTTCCATTTAACACACATTTCCTTTAATTTGGTGGAAAGTGAAAGAGAACAGAATGTCTGAACACTAGGTCCTCTTCTGTTTACTCTGTTATGTGCGGAATATATCGTGAAAATGTAGAAAGTTTTTGCAATCTTTTAGCCATTTACACGGCACACGCAGGGAAAGTTTAAATTTCCTCCGTTTTTTTAATTTTTTTGTTGTTATTTGATTTTTATAGGTTATAGTGAAGTGTAAAGTAGTTTATAGATTTATTTTTATTTAGTTTATAGTTAATAGATTTTTTTTCATAAATTAAGCACAAATTACAAAAATATTTTTTTCTCGAGATATTCTTCAGTCGGACCTCAATGATGACTCCTGAGCAGCCACCTCGGTCGCTAGTCGCTTAAGTTGGGCCTCCCTCGGGTCATCGAGGGTCTCACCCGGCCGAGCTGACCGCCCAGTTGGCACCAAGCTCACCCAACCCGGACTTAATACCTCACCCCATTTTCATGCCAAATAGGCATTTAATAAT
This sequence comes from Eueides isabella, assembly GCA_019049475.1. Classification (NCBI taxonomy): domain Eukaryota; kingdom Metazoa; phylum Arthropoda; class Insecta; order Lepidoptera; family Nymphalidae; genus Eueides; species Eueides isabella. The sequence goes on from CM032407.1 coordinate 8,456,571, forward strand.
TTTCACAAGGGCCATCGGCCCGCTCCAAAGACGCACCCATCTTAATGGGTACCGCGAGAAACAACAGCTAAAAGTATTACACCCTGGTGCCGTTTCCCAGCCCCCCAGGACTGGATGACAGAGTTCTTGAAATATTTTTTGAACCACTAGTTCCTGAGATTATATGCGTTTAACCAAACAATTGCCGTATAGAGGCTTTGCACCGATATAAAATTGCCGAGGGTGGGATAGGCAGCAGCATTCTCCCTTATCTACACAGTCGAATTATACTGCGGTCGTCAACCTGTCCGCCCAGCGTGGCGAGTATGGGCAAAACCCTGGAATGAGTCAAAATTTAGAACCAGGCCCCTGGTCCCCGGCCCCCATTATCCCGGCTCCGGTATAAGCACCGATCTCATTCAGATGACGAAGTTGAGGTTATGATGAGGATGTTAATGTAAAGTAACACATACTTCCAAAACTCACTTCACTGTTATTATGGGGACTTTAACGCGAAACGCGGCAGGAGAGGTAATTCAGAATTGAGAGTGAGGCAATTTGGATATGGACAGAGGAACCATAGGGGACAGACGCTAGCCGATTTACTGAAAAGGAGGGATCCGCCTCAAAGGAAGTGGACTTGGATAAGATAGACTTCATCTTGAACAACAAGAAACACACCTTTAATGATGTCTTCGTGATTCACAGGATAAACATCAGAAGTGATCACCGAATGGGCAGAGGCACGTTGAATATCGATGTCAAAACCAAAAGGGCTCGACTGATATCTACGCGCCGACCATTTATAATTGGAGAATCGATTCAGTGCTCTAGAGGATTTATTTTTATATGGAAAAGACAAGGCAAACAAGCGTACGGGTCACCTGACGGTAAGTGATCACCGTCGCTCACGGTCCCGTGTAGCCCAGTCCCCAGAGGAGCTACAGATGCGTTGCTGGCCTTTAAGGTGGAGGTAGACACGGTTGCATCGACCTGGAAATACTGCTGCGGGTAGGCCACAGATGAGTGGCACATGGAAGAAAATTCCTACGAAACCGCACAGTAGCGTGGTACTGATGGTGTCGTAAAAGGTGACTAAAATACGTGTAGGAGAGTCGCGTTGTCAGCAACGACAACACGCGTAGGCAGTCTCGACCCAATTATTACCAACTCTGGCATTTAAAACCGGCGTAAAGTAGTGGCTTTGGCCATTGCGTTTCGCATTGACAATGTCGGGCCCCGATCCTGTATCTACTCTAGTGTTACACGGGACCAAGGGCGACAGTGATCACTTACCATCACAGGTGACACATACGCTCGTTTGACGTCTGTTCCATAAAAAAAATCTTGGGAAGCCAGTAAGTTTCGCATGTTTCCGACTAACTGCAAGGCCTTCTCCCCAAAAGTGTTCGCTAGGAACATCTCAGCTAATAAGGGAGGACGGCAGTATAATGTTGACTAAAGTCGATATTCTGAAGAAATTACAAAGTTTCTATGGACAGTTGTACACATCGTCTATAAAACCTGATTTTGGCTTTGAGAAAGATCCGAAAGCCAAGCTAACCCGACACTTAACCAAAGACATCACGGATCCATCAGCTTTAACGAGATTAGGTTGGCTCTGAAAGAGTTTAGGTGACAGCCGTTAGAGTTTAGGTATGGCGCCGGGTGGACAGAATCACATCGGAGCTACTGAAAGCGGGTGGAAAACCGGCTTAAAGTCCTTAAGAAGCTCTTTATTTCGGAAGCTATTTAGTTTTTTCCATTTCTGAAGTATTGAACACCGTCGTCTTCGGCCGATATCGCTCCTGAGCCTTGTTTACAAGCTGTTTCAAGAGTCATTACGAATTGTTTGATGACTTCCATCCTCCCGAACAAGCCGGTTTCCGAAAGGATTTTTCCACCATAGATCTCATATGCCGCGGCAGTTAAAACAGAAGACCGAAGAGTATAACCTACCATTACGACTACTACATTAGGACTATGAAAAAGCCTTTTATTCGATCAAGATTAGAGCTGTGCTTCAGTCTCTCTAACGGTACCATATTGATTATCGGTATATAAGTTTTGAAGTATTTGTACCAAAACGCCACTATGTCGATCGTATTAAAAGAAGAGAGTACAAAGGCTTTTCCATTACATGTTATGCCAGTTTCAGTCTGGTTTCTGTAGTTGTCATAGCACAGTCACTACTCTGATAAAAGTTTGTTGATAGTGTTGATAATAATAGGTTTAACATAGACAAGCAAAATCTTAATTTTGTGTAAATTCTTAAAAATCATTACTAACCCAAGGTTCAAAACTTCAATGGGGCCCAATTCATTGCTAACCCAAGGTTCAAAAAATCTTTTGCAGGCAGTCTAAGCTCCACTGCTTCGGATGTTGACACTAGCCAAGCAGTAAGCAAGTGTGCTTTAGTAATTTTCGTAGAATATTGTCCTATGGAATATTATGTACGATGGGGTCAATTTGGTAGATATCAAATCTATATTCATCATTCAAAAGAACGTTTGCGATTTCGATGAGTTCTCTAGGTGGTGTGCTCTCTCTTCTATTGTTTTTTTATTATTTTCATTAAATATATTTTGGTCTTCTTAAATTTAATCATCGTTGTCAACTTGGATGGCTCGCTATACAACATCGAAAACACTTCTGCATGCTTACTCTCTACTATTCTATCCTGTACAACTCCCTCTGCCCTTCATATTTAAAAAAAGCTAGCTTTTTCCTAGGTTTCGATTTACTTTTTCACCTCGAACTTACATCTCGTAATGATAATCTCCTAAAATTAGTGAATGAATGAACTTCCTACTGAAGTTCAACATTCTAAATCACTGCACATTCTAAATGTCGTTTTAAAGAGCACCTATTTTATTTGGATCATAGTTTATTATTATATGTTTTCTATACATTATGGTACAATTGTGTAACTGAACCTGAAACGAAAGGTTGTGGATTCAATCCCCACTCGAGGAAATGAAATATTTAATATTTTCAATACAAGGCAAAATGCGGCGTTGAGTTTCGCCACTCATCACGCAATGCCTTAAAATTCGGTAGAAAGTGGGGAACAGAAGTGCAACGGAGTGTCTTAACACTAGGTTCCCAAGTCCCCTCTGCCTACCCTGCCATGTGTGAGATACAGCGTGAAGCTGAGTGAGTGAGAGTCATATACATTACATATGTGAGTATATATGAATAGGTAGTGTATATATGAACGTATATATTCTATTGGAGTGTATCTATGTATGTTTTATAAGCACTAATAAAATATGCGTTAATTTATTATAAATTATTGTTTAAATTTTATTACATATTTTAGTGTGTTTATTTCTTTCCTGTCTTCCAATAAAATTTGCACTGGTGCCTTATTATCCTTTTCTTCACTACAAGTCCGGTTTTTCTAAAAGATTTAGTTAGAGATTTCATTTTGTTTACAGCAAGAAAGCCTTTGTATGCCTTTTTTCTCATTTTGTTTCTTTTTTTATAGTTATTCGTGTGCAATAAAAACAAACAAATAAAAATTAAAATAAAGATAACATCTGCTTTACAGATAAATCACCGAGTATTTGGGATCACTATGTCCGCATCCACAAAGACAGAATTATAGACTCGTCGTCTGGTGACATAGCGTGTAACAGCTACCATCTGTGGCAGAGAGATGTGGAGATTGCCTCCGAATTGGGTCTTCATTTTTATAGGCAAGTAATGTTTTTCTACGTTTTCATATACCTATTCAATTATTATACTGTCGACTCTGCCATTCAACACCGCCGTCTCGAAAAATTCTTAGAGGGAAGATAGTGTCTTAAAAACACCGATATTCATACCAATATCAGAATAATAATTTATTGTAAATTATATTTTGAAAAGAGTAACTGTTGAGTTTCGTTATTATACCTACAGAACATAGTAAGCATTTTTAAAAGCCATCATGGCGAAGCATTTAATAATAATCATGACTTTAAATGCGACCACAACGATCGCAGAGATACTAACTTGTGTCTATTTTCCCTCGTTCTGTTGACATCACCAACCGCGTGATGATTGCCACTACTCAACATACAAGGTGTCGATAATTAAGTAACAAGAATAATTAAGTACTCTGAGTTTTCTTTACCGATCCTTCAACATTCTGTTACAACCTCAAATCATATACTTTTTTCAGAATAACAAAAAAATATTCTACACATATATTTTATATTTTTGCTTTAATTTATCAAAAAAATAATTATTTTGCATTAATTGATAATAAAACTATTTCTTTTGTCTTGAATTTGATAAATAATTATAAATAATCGTAAGAATATTTTATCATATCCATCTATCTCAAGCACTATCTTGTTGATATGGCCATTAGAAGATACCAAATTTAGGGAACATAGAATATATTAATGTTTACGCTGTACATAGAAGTGTAATAAGAGGGATTGAGAACTTAGTGTTAAGAGTCTCCGTTTTCAATGAGACATTTCCATTGCCTACTTTTCTCTGAATTCAAGGCATTGCGGGTTGTGTGAAGTAACTGAATGTCGCGTTTTTATCTTGTTACCAGAACAAGCATATTAAAAATTAACATAGAAATAAATGTCTGCAGTGTAAGTCTTACAGGAAGCTACTTTCGGCTTAGAAGGCTGTTCTGCTGAGACGAGCCGGCAAGAAACTCCACAGCACAGTGGCTATTTTTAAATATAATCAACAATAAATGCATAGCCATATTCAGTTTTCCGAGGGAGCATCAAAAGCGTTTCATTGCACGCACTGTTATAATTATAATATGAAATAATAAGCTTTGCCTAATAATATATTTTGAAATGTTTCTTTAAATTGTTCAAGTGAAAAGTTTTCGAATTTCATTATACAGACGTATAACAAATAAAGAATAAAAAATAAAATAAATAAATAAATAAATAAATAAAAACGAATAAAAAATTTTATAGCTTTTTGGAGACAACTGTTTTGTTTTTACATTAATATCTCAGCTATTACTGTTTATTTACTATAAATAAGCGACGTTGAGCTTCGCCGCTTAACACGCAATACCTCAAATTCGGCAAAAAGTGGTGAACGCAAAAGGAATGGAGTGTCCTAACCCCGGCATACCAAGTTCCCTCTGTCTGTCTTCCATCGCCGGGTCCATCTGTACCTTGCCGGGTGCACCCATAAAACTGGGCGGCTGCAAACTGATTCCAGCACCTGCTTTGGAGGGTGACTGTGTTCAAAAGGGCGTGGCTGGTCGGACAGTAGTAAGGTAGCTTTTGTTAGTGCCTCGACGGTTGCCTGTTCGCGAGCTCAGAGGAATCTGAACGACACGGGCCCTGGCTGTTCCAATACCCGGAGATAGTCAGGTCGCAGCTGGAACTACGGTTCCGGTTGTTTGTCTAGGGTGCCACGGGGACCGGAAGCTCCCAAAGCCCTTGTCCGGTCATTTGGTGTTGGACTCGCGGTAGTTGTGGTTGGCTGCAGAGGTTGGACATGTTCGTCTGCCCAGTATAATTGTCACCAGGGCGTCTGACCTTCACCTTCACTGGCCCAATGCGAAGGGCTGCCTGGTGGACCTAGCTCGGTCTGGAGCGATCGTTATTGGCGGCCTAAGTACTGATAGGCTGCCGCAGCTCGGGTAACATGAGAGACGAGAGCTAGACAGACCCGTATCCAAAGTAGCCGCTTGTAGGTCCAGGGTAGACCGCGTGATGCGTGTCGGGAAGTGAGTGTACCTTACAACTCCGGTACCAACTGGAAATTGGGAGTCAGCTTCTCTGGCGACCTCAGCGAGGTCAGTCGCGAGCATGTTGGACTGCGTGCGGGAGGTGAGCGTACCTACAGCTCCGGCGCCTATCTGGAAACTGAAGTAGCGTGACTAGACCTGTTTGGCCCCTGCCTGAGCTTCACGCTGTATCCCGCACGAGGCAGGGTAGGCACAGGGAACCTCAACACGCAATGCTTCAAATTCCCCTGCCACTGGGGTAAAATCCAGATACAGGTATACTGGCCCATCTGTTATGACCGAAAGGTTGGTACGAGGGGCCAGTATAAAATAAAAGTTAGTCTCAAAAGAGAAACAGGGCTTGTCTACCCTGCTATGTGTGGGATACAGTGTGAATCTAAGTAGAGTACTGTAAATTGTTGTAAATATTTTTACAAAAAAGCAAACTATTATTGTATATTCCCAAGCTTTGTTGCTGTAATAGATATTTTTAATTATGAATATAGATTTCATATCTGCAGCACTGCCATTAACAATGTAATTTCCTTGAGTGAAAATCGAACTTACAACCGGTAGCATGCCACTCCGGCACGACAGCTCCCAAAGATTTAATATCCCTATATTAAATCTTTGGGAGCTGTCGTGCCGGAGTGGCATGCTACCGGTTGTAAGTTCGATATAAATAAATTGAGAGATTTATGTTTAATAAAGTATATTTGTGTAATAATATTATGTAATCCTTTGATGACCGCATTACTCTAAACGTTCACTTAAAATGCCTCTACAAACATTTTAAACAGTATCTTGCTTATTTAAAAGGTATGACAGATTCTCTAGAATGATTTGACATCAGAAATTATTCAACAACGAAACAGACTGTCTAGAACTTCTGCAGTTGTTCAAATTTTACATTTTCCCTACGTTGTCCGCAGTATTATAAGACTCTTACACATTACCTTACGTAAAACAATCCTCAGGGCTAATTCTGGATTACCACAAATTTGCAAACTTCTCAACCTGTCCAGTGGCTCAACTGATATTTTTAACGACCACATCATTGCGCGTCCATGTCGTTTATGTCAAGTATCGTTTTTTTGGTTATGTCCTCACTGAACTCTGTAAACGCTCTACTAGCCAGCATATTGTAAATGTAATAGTAATAAAAGTGTTTCATATTTTTCTTTTTTTTTTAATGGATAAGACAAGACAAACGAGCGTACGGGACACGTGATGAAGAGTAATTACCTTCACGCACAGCCCCGTTATACACCAGGAGAGCTATAGGTGCCTTTAAGAAAAGTTCTCCAGAACACAAATCATTGGATCTCCAACGATTCGAACGGTACGTTATTCATTACGTTGTATGCGATAAAATGGTTCAAGTTGATACTGGGGTGCACCAGCTCAGAGGTGAGAACATTACTCCATATGTAGGCCCTAGGGCCAAACGATGTTTTGGCGTGAAGTACTGTCTCGCTCTGCTGATGAACTGAACCCCCAGTTTCTTCCAGGCCAACTTGGCCTTACTTTCCAAATGATCGCGATTCTGGCAATCGTTCGAAAAGCTGAGGCCCAAAGTACTCAAAATACTTTTGTGGGAGAGTCACGCTGTCAGCAATGACAACACGCATGGGCAAACTCGACCAGATTATTATCATTTAAAACTGGCGTAAATTAGTGGCTGCGGCCACTGTGTTTCGCATTGGCTAATGCCGGGCCCCGGTGCCTATACACCTTAAAGGCCCGCAACGCTCCTGTAGCTCCTCTGGAGTTATACGGAGCTGTGGGCGACGATGATCACTTACCATTAGGTGACTCGTACGCTCGTTTATTGTGCCTCGTTCACAAAAAAAAGTACTAACGCTGGGCGCGGCTTTAAGAGGTGTGTTCTCGCAAAGTGTTAGTATGAAAAATGGATTGTTTTAATGTATAACGTGCAAACTTGTGTCTTGTGGGGGTTTAAGCTAACCTAACACTTTTTACCCTATACGGAGAGATTCTCGAGAGAAACCTTAACGGAAGACACGAGTTGATTTAGACACTGGTCGACGTTTTACCGAGAGAAACTTGCACGGCCGGAGTATACAGTGTCAACAGTGTTATCATCATAGCAATGTACGTTAGAGTCCTCCAACATATCATTGATATGTGGTGATATCCTACCAGCGTAGGAGACAGTACGCAGCCTTAGGGGATGTCAGCGTTGACGAGAATTTAATTTGAACAAAAATCGTTGACAACGACTTTAATGTTCTGCCCAGTGAGAAAGCTGATGATCCACTTGCATAAATTCTCGGGAAGCCGTAAGGTGGAAGTTTTAGCTAAGAGCGCCCCGTGCCACACCACACATCAAAGGCTTTCGCCTTGTCTAGACTAACTGCCAGACGCTCTCCTGTATTTTTGATAGCCGCAGCCCAGCGGTGGGTTAGCTAAACCAGAAGATTAGCGGTTGGGCGACCCTGGAGAATGGACCCTATATTGACGGACGCTACATAAAACTTTTTAATATAAAACTTCTCGTTTTCATTAGATATTGACAGGTTATGGGCCCAGACATATCCAATTCAGATATCTTGACATCCAATTCGGTAAAGTCAGTGAACAAAAATTATTGAACTCAGTACTTTTACGTTTCAGTTACAAGAAGGGAGTTTAAGCTTAAGTTTTCCGATAATACACTACATACGAGTATAATGTCGTCGTTAAATAACTTATTGGCATTCATGGATAAATTCCCAGGCCGTGATAACTATGCAACGTGGCAATTCGCTGTCAAAATTTATTTGAAACACATGGAGCTATACGATCAGGCCTGTCGTGGCGCAGCGGCACAAGGGTGTGACTGTAACCGACGGGTTGTGAGTTCGATTCCCACTCGAAGAAGTGAAATATTTAATATTTTCTATTTAAATATTTATTTCTTTAATGTATTTTTTTCTTAGCTCTAGTAAAAAGGAATAACGTGGCGTTGAGTTCCACTACTTAGCTCGCAATGTTTCAAATTCGACGTAAAGTGGGGAACAAAAGTGGAACGGAGTGTCTTAACACTACATTTTCCGAATTCCCTCTGCCTACCCTGCCATGTACAGGATACTGCGTGTAGCTGAGAAGGAGCTATAAGAGTGTATTAAACCTACTAATACATAAAAAAAAATGTCAAGAAAAGGTGTCGGCCAGATCAAAGATCAAAGATAATCTTTTTTGTTGGTCCGTCAAATTATATTCACATTCGAGAATCAAGTATTGCAAAGGAAGTTTGGGATAACTTACGCCGAGCCTTTGGTGAATCAGGACTTACAGGCTGGGTTGTCCTACTGCGTGATTTATCATTGCCACGAGTCAGAAGTTTCATAATAAAAAGAAGCATTTTTCAAAATAACCTCGCTGGTATACATGCAACAAAAATGGTAAATACAGTCCTAAATTCAAATCAAACGCAGTAAACAAAAAGAAAAACAATCATATTTACCATTCAAAATTCAAAGATTGTAGAGTAAAGACCTGCTTGAATTAATTCACTCTGATATTTGTGGACTAATGGAAACTTAATCGTTCGGTAAATCTTAACGTTATTTGAGAATAGATTAAACTGCACAGTTAGTATTCGAAAGGATGTTGGAATCAGACAGACAGACACGTTACACTCCTCCTTTTATTCCTACCATTCTTTCATTTATTCTTCCTTTTCTATGAAGGTTTTATCCATTCCTTGGATGGATAAAACCTTCATAGAAAAAGCAGTTTCAAAAGCAAAGTCTCAATGCTTTAAAACATCGAAAGAGATGTGGACTGGACAAGACAAACAATTAATGTGAGCCATATTAAAACATTTGGGTGTTAAGGGACGATTCATTTAACAAAAGAAAATAGAAAAACAAAAAGAATAATAATAAATCACAAAAAAATATATTTTCTGGATACTGTGAAAACACAAAAGAGTTATCAATAAGGTTACCTTATTCAAGAAAGGCAATAAAAAGAAATAATTCTAGAATCAACAGTCGGAAGAGATTATGTGCCAATTGAATTAATTTTATCAGAATGCAGTATTCAAAATAAAGATAGTGAAGAAATTTCATATAATAAGTCATTTTAAGCTGTAACTCACATTCAGATGTTAAGTAATACCCTGATAGAATCTACACCAGTAAGTATTGTTATAGCCAGAACACGCAAACAAATCTTAAATTCTCAGTAACTAAAAGATGGCCTGTATTTTGATAGTCAGTTATTAAATAATAAAATTCCAGATAACTATGAAAAAGCAATCAATTGATGCATCAAAATGGATGAAATCCATAACAGAAAATTTTGATGCTCAAGAAGGAAAGAAAAAAAAAAAAAATAATAAAGCTAATCTGTTGTTATTAATGAAAATATATTTAAAATATGCTGAATAATTTATTTAACTTTTAAATACACGTTTAACAATGTTAGCGCTAGTGATATCCACAGAGTAAAAAAAAAGTGTGAGTACTGGTGCCTACCACTATAGACTACAGAACATAAATATATATTGAAGGTGAGAATTTATATTACAACACTCCTCCTAAATTAATACCTTCCAAAAATACTTTGACATAATTAAACTAAAACTTGTTATACAGACACTACTAATCAACAACTATTTTAATATCATGACAAAATTTTCATTCCTATTTTATCTCTAAGATAACAAAATTTTATTTTACACAAAGGCTTAGTAAAAACATCTGCATATTGCTCATCACTGCACACATAGTTTAAATCTATTACACTATCATAGTACTTTTCTTTAATGAAATGAAACTTAATGTCAATATGTTTGCACCGTTTGTGAAAGTTTACATTTTTAATGACACTTATAGCACTTTGATTGTCTAAGTTCAAGCACACAGATTTTTGTTTAAACGCACCAATATCACATAGCAACTGCTTGATCCACATAGCCTCTTTTGTAGCGGCACAGGCTGCTATGAATTCGGCTTCAGTGGTAGACAGTGCCACTGTCTGTTGTCTCTGACAGGCCCATGTCACTGCTGCACCATTTTTCATAAAAACGTATCCTGTGACGGAACGTCTCGTGATAGGATCGTTGGCATAATCAGCATCACTGTAGACTATCACAGTATTAGGCTCTGACATAGGGGTGTAGCATAGACCATATTCTTTGGTCTCTTTTAAATATTTGTAAATTTTCTTCACAGCATTCCAATGACTGTCATTGTAAGAATTTAAAAATCGACTCACCAGACTCACTGCATATGAAATATCTGGTCTGCTTACTGTAGCGAGGTGCATCAATGATCCAACTGCCTCCCTGTAAGGAATGTCCTTCTCCATTTCTCCTTCTCCTTTTTCCAATTTTGTATGTGGATCAACTGGAATGCTGTTGGGTTTACAATCATTCAAATTAAATCTGTTTAACAATTTCTCAATATAGTTGGTCTGATGAATGAAAATATACTTGTCACATTTTTGGATCTCTATACCAACAAAATTTCTGAGTGAACAAGTTTTTACTTCAAATATTGACTGTAAATCATTAACTAATTCTTGCAGTGTTGATTCATCTTTAGAGAATATTAGTCCATCATCAACATATAAACAAAGATAACATTTTGCTCCATTAATAGTTCCAACATACACACACTGATCAACTTTACTGTTGACCAGCCCAAATTTCTTTAAAACAGAATCAAATTTAGAATTCCAACATCTGGGAGCTTGCTTCAAACCATAAAGAGATTTGTTCAGTTTACATACCTTATTGGCATCACAGGACAGGCCTTCGGGTATAGCCATGTAGATGTCTTGTTCTAGCTCACCATATAAAAATGCTGTTTTAATATCCAGCTGTATTATCTGAAGATTGTGTTGGGCTGCCTCTGAAAGTAGAAGTCGTATGGAATCGTACCTGACGGTTGGTGCAAATGTTTCTTCATAATCAATGCCTTTTGTTTGTGAATAACCTTTTGCACAAAGCCGAGCCTTGTATCGTGAACCTGAAGGTTCTTCTTTAATGCGAAACACCCATTTACAGCCTATCAGTTTCATATTAGGTGTTTTGTCCACTAAGGTCCATGTGTTATTCTGATGATGAGAATCAAGTTCTTCCTGAATTGATTTTGCCCATTTCGTGGAATCAATTGACTTCAATGCTCTGTCATAGCTGGCAGGAATCTCATTTTCACTTAATTTGTCTTCATAACACAGGTAAGAATTTTTATTTAATTTCTGAGCATCATGGTGCTGCTTTCTTGTTCTCACTGTTATATTTCTTTCAGGTGAAGATTCTATACTTTCATCGGGGATGTACTCGCTGTCTAATTGTGATTCATTTCCTGTCACACTGTTAAATGAATCATCACTTGAAATTTCTTGAATATTTTCTTCTGTCTGACTTCTATTGCTTTCATTTGAAGTTAATTCAACCGGTACAAAATCTCTTTTAACTGTTGACTCTAGAAACATTGCATCTTTGCTTTTTATGACTTTTCTTGAATTAGGTGATATGAATCGGTATCCTTTAGAATGTTCACAGTAGCCAATAAAAATTAATTTTTGTGATTTTGAATCTAACTTCTTTCTCTTCTCTCTTGGTAAATGTACCATTGCCTCACATCCAAATGTACGCATATGGCTGACATTGGGCTTCTGACCAGTCCACATCTCTTCTGGTGTTTTATATGTCAGAGATTTTGTCGGAGAGCGGTTGACAATGTAAGCTGCTGTTAATATTGCTTCAGCCCAATATATTTTAGGTAAGCTGGCATTAAGCATCATACATCTGGCTCTCTCTACCAATGTTCTGTTCATTCGTTCAGCTGCACCATTCTGTTCTGGTGAGTAAGGAGTGGTGGTTTGATGTATTATGCCGGCATCTTTGAGAAAGTTTGAGAAGCTTTCATTGACATATTCAAGTCCATTATCTGATCTGAGAATTTTAATGCTTCTGTTTAACTGATTCTCAGCTTGCTTCTTAAACTCCTTGAATTTTTCTAGGACTTCTGATTTGTTGTGCATAGTGTACACAAATATCTTTTTTGAATAGTCGTCGAGGAATGTCACAAAATATTTAGATTTTCCAAGAGATTGAGTTTCTATCGGTCCACAGACATCAGAGTGTATCAAATCAAGTAGGTCTTTGCTCTGAGACCCTTGACTCTTGAAAGGCAGACGTGTTTGTTTTCCTTCCTGACACGTTATACACTTGACATTAACTTTCTCTTGACTTAAGTTCAAATCTGCAGTATTTTCACTCAATTTCTTCATGCTTTGGAAGTTCAAATGACCCATTCTCTGATGCCACAAGTAAGCATCTTGCTCAATAACATCTGATATGCATGCATAGCCTCCAGGCATGTTCAGTCGGTACATATTATTTATTAAGCATGCTGTTGCCACTATGACATTATTTTGGTCAAGAATAGCACACCCATTTTTATTAAATTTCACTTGTCCACCATTATTTATAATCTGAGAGACGGACAGTAAGTTTGTAGCTAGTTCAGGCACATGTAGCACATTTGTAAGCAGTATTTCATTTTCATGACCTCTATTATTATAAACACTCAAGCATACATTTCCAGAGCATTGCACAGGCAGTGTTTTATCATTTGCAACTTTAATATTATGAATATGTGGATTTATTATATCTTGAAGCAAATTGTGATGTCTAGTCATATGTGCAGAAACGCCGGAATCAACATACCATACATCAGAGTACTCCGATGAAGCCACAAAAACAGCAGCATAAGAACTGTTTTGTTTATATCCATTCTTCTGATCTTTATTCGGCTTAGCTGATTTACACTCAGGACTTTTATGACCATATTTGTTACATGTATAACATCTGGGGCCTTTAGTATATTTTTTATTTTTATTGTTATATTTCTGACTTGTTGCAAAGGCGGAGTCACTATCTGTTTGTTTGACATCTTGCAATATTTTTGACTTTACTGAGTCAGAAGTAATCTTCATGCCTGAACTCTCTATGGCTATTATCATTGGCTTGTAGTTCTCAGGTAGTCCGGAGAGTAAAAGTGTGCCTAGCCACTCATCATCGACTTGAAAGCCAATGTTCCTCAACTTATGTGCCGTCGTCATTATTTTACTGACGTACTCCTCTACATTTAGACATCCAGCTAGCGTGGTATTGCACAAGTCTCGTAGCAGACCAACTCGGCGTGTCAGTCCAGAATCATCGAAAGCGCGAGATAAATTTTCCCAAACTTCTTTCGCAGTGCTTGCTTCTTGTATGTGAATATAATTTACGGGATCGACGAGTAGTATGATTTTCGTTCTGGCTTTGGTGTCCAGTTTCTTGTCAATCGCAGTACTTGACTCGTATTCCACACATTGCCACAACTCTTCATGTTGTAAATATGTTTTAACGGCAAAACGCCACGTAGCATAATTATCACGACCTGTTAATTTGTCAATTAATGCCAGTGAATTACTTGAAGACATTTTCAATAGTACTTTGCGAAATATTTTCTGCAATAATACTGAGCACGTTGCGTTTATAGGTTAGAATTTTCGCAATACGGATATTTACACAGATTGTTGCTACTTTTTGCACTGATTTTATTTGTTGGACTTTCTGGGCCCATAACCTGTTGTTATTAATGAAAATATATTTAAAATATGCTGAATAATTTATTTAACTTTTAAATACACGTTTAGCAATGTTAGCGCTAGTGACATCCACAGAGTAAAAAAAAGTATGAGTACTGGTGCCTACCACTATAGACCACAGAACATAAATATATATTGAAAGTGAGAATTTATATTACAACATAATCTGAATTATAAATGGAGTAAAAAGTTATTTGTGTGTATATGTAGATGATGGACTGATATTCTCTAAACATATGTCGACATACAAACAATTATAATTATTTCTCAGCATCCCGCACATGGCAGAGGGAACCCGGGAACCTAGTGTTAAGACACTCCGTTCCACTTCTGTTCCTCACTTTCCACCGAATTTGAGGCATTGCATGTTGAGTGGCGGAACTCAACGCCGCTTTTTAAATTATACCAGAGCAAAGAAATGAAATATGAATTATTTAAATTAAAAATATTTAATATTTCATTTCCTCGACCGGGGATCGAACCCAGAACCTGTTGGTTACAGTCACACGCTTGTACCGCTGTGCCACGACAGGCTTCATTACAATTATGTTTTTTTTATCTTAGCAAATATATTCAGATAAATATTTTACTTTTTTACTTCACATGAACCTTTTATAGTTAAATCATTAAGTTATAATAAAAAAAATAACTATAAAGAGCAAATATGCAATGCATCAATACCAACAGAAAATACGCCAAATAGTTCGTTAGTACGTTACGTTCGTTATAACAATCTGGATTTATTTTATAGAAGAATAGCTCCCGATAACGAATCGCTCCCGATAAAAAACGAATTAAAGAAATATAACCTTTCCTTTAAATTTGAAAAGAAAACCGCGGGCTAAGGGTTTTACATTTTTTAGATACATGCTGACAAAATACTTTTTGCTCAATTTCGTTTAAACGCTGATTGTCGTGTAAATAATTATTTCTAAGTCTGATTGATCCTTATACATATGTAACTAAAACTAATATAACATATTTATTTAATCGTGTCACCTTGGCATTAATTAGTTCTTCCCGTTTCTATGTGATAGAAATTTTTCCTGCTTTACTTTATTAGGTATATTATTACATATGACCAACTGTATAGTTTTCTTAAATAAACAATGTATATACTTAGTTTTTTTTATGTTTATATAAGTCCTTTGCTAATATGAGAATTTAATTTCAGATTTTCCATTTCTTGGCCTAGATTGTTGCCAAAAGGCTATTCAAACTATATAAGCGAAGATGGAAAACAATATTATAACAATTTAATTAATGCTTTACTAGAGAAGGGTATCGAACCCCTTGTCACTTTATACCATTGGGATTTACCGCAGTCATTGCAGGATCTGGGTATGGATTTTTTGTATTTTGAAATATTTAGTAGTTATTCTATTTTTGGATACCTTATATTAATATATATCTCTCAGAGTCACACAATAAAAGCAATGTTTAAGAGTACAATCACCACCTGTGACAATTAATTATTATCATTTCTTCGTTCTATACATAGTGAGGTGTTGAGTTTCGTAACTTTAAGCGCACAGTGGCTGGTAAAGAAATGAAATAACACAAAGTTTGTGCCATGTTTCTTGAATACATATTTTGTTTTAATTATTTATTATCAATTTACAGGTGGATGGACGAATCCTTTGATCTCAGATTGGTTTGCGGATTACGCTCGAGTGGTTTTTTCATTATATGCGGATCGTGTTAAGACTTGGTTAACTTTGAATGAACCAATCGCTATTTGTGATGTTTCATACCATACGGGTGTGCACGCACCAGGCATTAAAAGTCCAGGGCATGGCAGCTACATTTGTAATAAAAATGTCATGCTTGCCCACGCTAAGGCTTGGAGGATCTACGATAAGGAATTCAGGGCTAAATTTAACGGTATTTCATTGATATTTGTTTGATTTCTATTGTTAGACGAAGCATTTACTTATAAACAATATGAAAATAATATCTAAAGATATTTGATCCGTCAGGCAACAGTTTTACGTAAGTAACGTAAGCAAAACATATTTAGATTTCTCAGCTTCACGCTGTATCCCGCATTAGGCAGGGTAGGCAGAGGGTACCCGGAAGCCTAGTGTTAAGACAATCCGTTCCACTTGTTGAGTGGCGGAATTCAACGCCGCGCTTTGCCTGATTGCAAGGGAGAAAAAATGAAACATTAAATATTTAAATTGAAAATATTAAATATTTCATTTCCTCGACTGGGGATCGAACCAAGAACCTGTCGGTTACAGTCACACTTTTATTTTTACTATGTTTTTTAAAGTGTTATTCCACACTTAGGACAGAAAATACTAAACTTAAATTTAAAAAGCGTATAAAAATTTTGAACGAAGCAGGATTTGAACCCGCGCCTCTGGAATACCGTTCCAGCGCTCTGACCACTAAGCCATTCGTTCTCACCGAGCTCCGTCGAAATTCTTATACGCTTGTTACAACTTATTTTTGTTGTTAGCATCTCTGTAGGGAGATTTTTACAAATTTCCGCTACCCAAAGACAACTCATAAGAATTATCGTTTGGCAAGAGAGAATACTATTTACTTTAATATTTTTACTATGTTTTTTAAAGTGTTATTCCACACTTAGGACAGAAAATACTAAACTTAAATTTAAAAAGCGTATAAAAATTTTGAACGAAGCAGGATTTGAACCCGCGCCTCTGGAATACCGTTCCAGCGCTCTGACCACTAAGCCATTCGTTCTCACCGAGCTCCGTCGAAATTCTTATACGCTTGTTACAACTTATTTTTGTTGTTAGCATCTCTGTAGGGAGATTTTTACAAATTTCCGATACCCAAATACAACTCATAAGAATTATCGTTTGGCAAGAGAGAATACTATTTACTTTAATATTTTTACTATGTTTTTTAAAGTGTTATTCCACACTTAGGACAGAAAATACTAAACTTAAATTTAAAAAGCGTAAAAAAATTTTTGAACGAAGCAGGATTTGAACCCGCGCCTCTGGAATACCGTTCCAGCGCTCTGACCACTAAGCCATTCGTTCTCACCGAGCTCCGTCGAAATTCTTATACGCTTGTTACAACTTATTTTTGTTGTTAGCTTGTACAACAAAAATAAGTTGTAACAAGCGTATAAGAATTTCGACGGAGCTCGGTGAGAACGAATGGCTTAGTGGTCAGAGCGCTGGAACGGTATTCCAGAGGCGCGGGTTCAAATCCTGCTTCGTTCAAAATTTTTATACGCTTTTTAAATTTAAGTTTAGTATTTTCTGTCCTAAGTGTGGAATAACACTTTAAAAAACATAGTAAAAATATTAAAGTAAATAGTATTCTCTCTTGCCAAACGATAATTCTTATGAGTTGTATTTGGGTATCGGAAATTTGTAAAAATCTCCCTACAGAGATGCTAACAACAAAAATAAGTTGTAACAAGCGTATAAGAATTTCGACGGAGCTCGGTGAGAACGAATGGCTTAGTGGTCAGAGCGCTGGAACGGTATTCCAGAGGCGCGGGTTCAAATCCTGCTTCGTTCAAAATTTTTATACGCTTTTTAAATTTAAGTTTAGTATTTTCTGTCCTAAGTGTGGAATAACACTTTAAAAAACATAGTAAAAATATTAAAGTAAATAGTATTCTCTCTTGCCAAACGATTATTCTTATGAGTTGTCTTTGGGTAGCGGAAATTTGTAAAAATCTCCCTACAGAGATGCTAACAACAAAAATAAGTTGTAACAAGCGTATAAGAATTTCGACGGAGCTCGGTGAGAACGAATGGCTTAGTTGGTCAGAGCGCTGGAACGGTATTCCAGAGGCGCGGGTTCAAATCCTGCTTCGTTCAAAATTTTTATACGCTTTTTAAATTTAAGTTTAGTACAGTCAAAGTCTTGTGCCGCTGCGCCACGACAGGCCTCTATGGAAATTTAGATTTCCTAGTTCTGTATATCCGATATTTAAGGTAGGCCTTCGAGGCTCTGAAATCAATCGTGAAATTGTTTTTTTTAATATATTTATATTATAAAGATATCGGTTGTATTATATTCTCAGACAGACCACCTTTTATGCTGAAACAATTACAGCGTCAATACGCTGAAATAGACAAATTATGAGATTGTATATTTCCTTTATACTTTACTAATATACCATTATTATGCCTACGATTTGTTTTAACATATTTTTTTAAAATTATAGGAAAAATATCTCTTACAAATCAACTTTTATGGATAGAAGCAAGGAATTCAAGCGACGAAAATGAAGCAAAACTGGCAAGACAACTTTTGGTATTTAACATATTTTATACAATAATAAATATTTTTCATTTTTTTTAACTTTTTACGGTAAAATTTGCTTTTAACTGATTGTTGAGTGACTATGGTGGTTCTGACTGTAGGTATAGTGGGTTATATCGAAACAATTAATGTGATGTTAACGAAGTAGCTATGGCTTTTACCGAAACCGTACCAGAGGATGTTGAGAATAACACATGCAACCAAATATCTATATTATATTAGCATAGATATAGCCCATTAAGATAATAATATACATTTTAGATATAATGTAATGTAAAACCATTTGACGATGAATTCCGCATAATTAATAGTATGCACACGATTCATAAAGCATAAATATGTTAAAATTAAAACAAAAATCATTGTCAATTTTAAACAAATATTTTTTTCATATCAAATTAAAAATTTTCTTTTAATAACTAATTTAAATTCAGAAGTTTCATGTCATTTGTACCTACTTCTTTAACACGCTATTCTTAGGAATAATTGATTCAAATTTGAAGTTATATTTTAATATTATAGAGTTTACTGTGTGTACTTAGAATAGGATCATCCTGGCACAAGTGGTGTCATAAGAGGTCACTAAAGTATGGGAGCGTCAGAAATAGCAACACGCAAGGGCAGACTTGACCGGATTATTACCATCCCGGGTTTTTAAAACCAGTGATAAGCCTTTCCTGGAATATAACAGCGACACTGAGAGAGACACTACTCTAAGAGGGTCTCAGTATGTTCGAAAATAAAGAATCCCTCCCTACATGAGTCTACAAATTCAGGCCGGTCGACGACAAGGTAAATGGGGCGTACGCTCTATGGCAGTCCCTACCACAATATTGTAGAATTTTTCAACATCAGGGGTCTACATTATGAATGCTGTTCGCTACCATCGATACGACACGGCCAACACTGTTATTTCCAATCGAGACCAGATTGCCCGAGCAAGCGACACAATTAAAAATTAATAGAATAATTTTATTCCTCGTGCCGGGCTTACGCTGTTTCTTAAGGAAGACAAAATTTCCGTCGTTTTGCAGATTTTGAAGGTTATTGCAATCTTGTAAGAATCTACGCTTGCCTGTAAAGGACTCATGGAGCACGGTTGTCTATAATATACTCTAACACCGCAGAGGTCCTGATATTTGGCGGTTTTAATGTGCATGCCAGATGGCTCGGGTAAGAAACCACCAACCACGCGGTGTCTATATTCGATTTTGCTAAAAAAAAGAGAGGTATGTCCTTATTAGTTGGGTGTATACCTTACCGGATGCAGCCATAAAACAGGCCGGATGCAAACTGATTCCAGTACCTACTTTGGAGGGTATCTGTGTGCCAAGAGGCGCGGCTGTTCGGACAGTAGTAGGATAGCTTTAATTACTACCTCGACGGCTGCCTGTTCGCGTGCTCTGAGGAATACGGGCATTGGCTGTAAAGATACCTGGGGACAGTCAGGTCGCAGCTGGAGCTACGAGTCTGGTGGTTTGTCTAGGGAGCCGAGGAAACTAGATCTTTCCGAAGCCTTGTCCAGTCATTTAAAGTAGGACTAGTTGTGGTAACACATACGGTTAATCTCGAAACACAAAGAGGAGTATGTCCCTATGAGTTCATTTTTAGCCCTTTTTTGATTTTACTAGACTTTCCTAATGGTCTCTGCCATTGGGGTTAAACCACAGGCGGGGATACTGGACCCAAGTACTGGTGGCCTCCTAATCGTTATTTTAGTGCCGCTTTTATATTAAATCGAGGCGTTGAACATCGATGCCTTCGACCAGTTGTACACAATGCGAAACGCAGTGGTAGAAGCCACTATTTAACGCCAGTTTTTAATGCTGGATGTTGTATTATTCTCGTTGTGTCTGCCCACGAGTATTGTTATCGTTGAACGTGAACATGAATGTCCGTTTCATGCTTTAGTCGCCTTACGACACCATAAATCCAAGAAGATCTAATTCTAAGCCGGAATCAAACTACTAAACCCAACCGTGTACATGATATACCGTAAAGCTAAGGAATTTATAAAAGAAGGTTGTAGATATGCTATAAGTCTCAAAATAAACCAAAGTAGATTATAGTGAAATTATTTGTTTCAGCTACCTAGTGTGTTTAGAATGTAGCATGTGCATATATACGTACTCTTAATAATTTCCATTCAAGCACCCAGCGAAACTGCAGAAAAAGAGCAGATACAATTTAAATTATTATTATCATTTTAATTGTTATAGTTTGTACGTTATTGTTGCAGACTGGCATGTACTCACATCCTGTGTATTCGAAAAGTGGTGGATGGCCACCTATTGTAGAAGAGAAATTAGCAGAAAAATCGATTAAAGAAGGCTTATATCGGTCCAGATTACCTACTTTTACAAAAGAAGAAAAAGATTTAGTGAGAGGTATTGTTCAATTACCTGAAATCATATTTTTTGTTAAAAAATTGTGAAATAGATCCTTATAGTTACAACAATACTACATATGGCAACAATGTATTATATAGACCATTGAAAGGCTAATTGACCTAAGCGCTTTTTCTTGCGACATAGAGTTACATACATATTTGGATTTTTCTGCGTCATTTGAGCTCGGTTTCACAAATTTCTGAGTAATTTTGTGGCGTTGCGTAAGTCCATTTTTTCAACCGACATATAAATCAGCGTATTTGATTAACGTAGTCGCTTAGGACATTTTACCTTACCCATTCTTTTATTAACTTGTGGCTTAGCAGACAATCAAATTAATATTTTTAGCATTGGGCTTACGTTCACTTATTTATTCTCTTCCTTAATATTAAGTTTAGTATTCACGTGTCATTTGGATCAATTTCAACTTCACATATATAATAGATTATGTCACTATATATGTAACTATATATACTATAATATAATTATCATGAGAAGAAATATATATATATATTTATATATATATATATATATATATATATATATATATATATATATATATATATATATATATATATATATATATATATATATATATATATATATATATATATATATATATATATATATATATATATATATATATATATATATATATATATATATATATATATATATATATATATATATATATATATATATTCTCATGATAATTATATTTCAATCTATATATATGTATAGGTACGTATGACTTCTACGGAATTAACTATTACACGTCTCGCATTGCTTACAAAGCTAAAGAAGGGGAAACCATTGGTTCTTGGCCTTTGTTTGGCAACTCTGAATTCGGCATTGCATTTGCATCACGTTCAGAATGGAAATATGCAGCTACAAGTTGGTTTTATGTAAGTAATAGTTGGATAATTATTATAATGGGTTTTAGTATTTTGTACGTATTGACTGTTGATAGGTGGATTTCAACGGCCTTGCCGGAGAGGATAAATGAAAATTAGTATTGACGATCGAACCACAACTTTCGTGTTTACTGTCTAGCTGTTCCTTTGCGTCACAACAGCAATTCAAAAAAGATCTGACATTTTATTAGGTATTTTCAGCCTGCACAATATCGGAGATCATTTTTAAACAAGGTGATATTAACATAACGTATACTTTTAATATTAATATTTATATTTTTAACATTAGTAATATATATATAAAAATAAGAAATGATTATACAATTAGGAAATACATTTTTTTTTTTTAGAAAATGTGTAACATATGCGATATTTGAACTGTCACCATTTGTACCGCGTCCAACCATCTACCTGTTGTACGTAGAACTATATAAAAAAGTTACAATAAAAAAGTTGTAATCAACGAAAAATAAATTTTATTTGTCTTGATGAGAGCAAATTAACTTAGTGGATAGAACGGGAGATCAAAGCCCACTACTTTAAATGTTTTATATGTTTTCTAGTGAAAGTTCGTTTAAACGCATTCTAATACCATTTTATGTTCTATAGATACATGCACAAGGATTCCGCAAACAACTGCGTTGGCTAAAGGAACATTATGGAGATATTGAAATAATAATCACAGAAAACGGTTTTGCTGATTATGATTACAGCTTGGAAGATTATGATCGTGTTCAGTATTACAAAGATCATTTGGAACAAGTATGTCTATGTTTTTGATTGGCACTTTTTATTCATTATTTTTTATTACGAAGTGACTATTAGTCCGATAACTGTACGAATAATTTCTAATTTTTGTGTTAGGTTAGGTTAGGAACAGTTTTATATTATTGGGAGAGCTTTATACATTTCTTTTTTTTTTTGGTTAGGTTAGGTTAGGAACAGATATATATTATTGGTAGAGCTTTATACATTTCTTATTTTATTTTATTTTTGGTAAGGTTAGGTTAGGAACAGTTTTATATTATTGGGAGAGCTTTTTACTTTTTTAATTTTTTATTGCCCCCATGATGATATTTTACCACCGTTACCTCTTAAGACGTTATAATTTAAAAAAAAAGTTCTAATTGTTGAAGATAATGTATCTTAAATGTATCTGGACAAATAATCCAGTTACTGTACAAATAACTATCAATTATTCGTACAGTAACCGGACTAATAATTAAAAATTATTCGTACGGTTATCGTATGAATAGATTCAGCCATTTTATTATTTATTATTAGGCATTATCACGCAAATGGCGAGGAAATTCACACTAAGTTCCCTAAGACATTGTACCGTTCCCCACTTCCGCTGAATTTGAAGAATTGCGTATTAAGTGGCAGAAATCAATGCTTGTTTTTGCCCTTTTTACCAGAATTAACTAATGAAAGTATAAAATATTTTATTTATTCGAATAACAATCGAACCCACAATCTGTCTCGTTTACAGTCACACACTTGTGTCCCTGCGCTACGACAGGCCTCAAGGTGTTTTTATTTTTATAAAAATCACGTTTATTATGAAGGATTAAACATTTACATTATTATTTTCTAGTATTTTTTTATATAGGCAATAGAAATGTATAAATTGAGATGTTACTTAAATTTGTTTCTATCACGGTTATTGAGACAAAGTCTGGTCTTTATAGCTGGTATATCCTGGATAGACGGAGAGATGGTTCGGCGGATAGCGGGTACGGAACCCAATCCTAAACTAAAATACTATCTACATATTAATTAGAAATGAAAATCTTTTGCCTTTGTTTAACCCTTATCAAAACAATAACAATAAAAACAATAAAAGAAATACTAATAGTGAAAAAATGATATCTTGATTTATCTTAAAAAACAGGCAAACATAGATTTAATTACTGTACTAACAATGTATAAAAATATTATATTTTCAGGTTTCCCTGGCAATCAAAGAAGATGGTGTCAATGTTACAGGATTCACTGCGTGGACTATGATAGACAACTTCGAATGGAATGATGGATATAAGTAATACTTTTTTTTTATTTTTCATCACACCATTTTATAGCAATTGCCAATTATATATCAGAACTTAAAGGTGCTACGCGATTTCTAGAGCAGTAATCCCGGAGATTGCCAGGGTCTGCTATTCTACTCGACCTATTCTATTTTGCACGATCTTTGAGGTCCTCCGTGAAAAGATCATTGGCTCTCATGTCCTGTATCATGGAGAAGTGCACATTCCAGGGACAGACATAGTAAGGCACTTGCGTCTGACATAGTCTCTAAGTCGATGCATCATGGACGTACCATCTTAGCTTCAAGTCACACTCTTAGTACTTATCCGCTGCGTCATGAATTCTAGGACTACTGCATACGTAATACATTTATTAAATGTGTTACATATGCGGTCAGACCACATTATGTGACTTGAAGCTGTGCTGAGATAGTGTTGGCCAGAATTCGCTAAATAAAAGAAACGCTAGCATGATGCTCTTGTATGTCAGACCACACCAGTCATTAGAGCTGCCTGTCACCAGAGTCTGGAGGCTATGAACATCGTGATCGATGTCTCCAGACTCCGATAAGTTAGATCCGAGGATAACCTGAACCTGAAATTTTTCAATTTAACGGCTGGTTCAGAGTCTATATGCATAGTGCACGATTCCGAGCTTTAACAAACAATGTAAACGATCTTTGAAACTTTTAGTTTATGACCGCCGTTCACACATTCACTTACAGAGTCAGTCACCCAGCTTCAGTTAGTTCTGGTTAATGAGTACTTTGTCAAATTCAAATTCAAATTCAAATTCAAAATATTTTATTCAAAATAAGAAGTTACAAGCTTCGTTTTTTGAACGTCAAACAATTTACCAGTCATATCGGCATATGTCAGCATACGTGAAAGCTAGATTTGGATGTAAGTCGAGACAATATCGCACTGCATTGTATAAAAACGGACTAAGTGCCGAACCCTGATGAGCCAATAAAATCAAAAAGCAAGCGCTTGTTGAGCTCTATACCAATTTTCTGTACAAAATACTGGACTAACTTGAAGTAGTGGCTCGAGAGCTTAGGGTCGTGTACCCGTATGCCATAGAACAAATGTCGGACAGATACATTTCAGGACACCCTCTGGATTATGGTTTCTACAGCTTCACGTCGAATGACGTAACTCAACCCTGCGTTTTTTCTTGTTGCCACGACCTGTCGCGTTAACAGTCACACGTTTATGTCCATACACTATGTACGTCATGCCATAAAATAATTTATATACATAATCAATATTGGAATGATAAGAGGTTATATTATTTCAGATCAAAGTTCGGAATGTATCAAGTGGATTTTGAAGATCCAAAGCGCACTCGTCGTCCACGCGCCTCCGCGAAGTATTACAAACAAGTCATACAACAACATTCGTTAAATTTAGATAGTGATATTAAAATGTTTGATGATTTTTTATGAAAGTTTTTATGTAGCAATAGTTACTGTTATTTTTTCTCTTTGGGTACTTATTCATTTTTAGCATAATTTTCGTTGAATACAAAGTTGTAAGATTTTTATGAAAAAAAAAATAAGAATACTTAGTAAGCTTGCTTGGCGCTTATTCTCTATGTTCGTACATTTTCTTATTTCTTTGGATCTTCTATACCGCAGGATGTTTTTTCACTTCAATATCTTTTATATTATCTATTTATACTTACATCATTTTCTTTTAATTCTATAAATTTTAAGCGTTAAGCATTTTTATCTTTGTTGCAAAAACCCTAGTGTCATTAGTCCTCAGATTTTGGAATTAAAAATAAGCAACTACTAGTAAGCAGATATTTGGGATTTTAAATTATTTTTAAAATATTTTTTTGCCGTTGTTAGTTGAGTTGGGGATTAAAATACAAGCATTTTTACATAAATTTTACAAACTTGTCTGCCTATAAGCCTACCTACCCTATTTTGTTTATAAAGCTAACATTACAAAAAAAATACATATAAAAGTGATCAGCAGGGCTACTCTTTAAAGCAATATCCAATGATCAATCTAAAATACTTGCCATTTTGTACTCTCGAATGAATTACTAAGTCCTCTACCGCCGTCTGATTGATGATTGTGTGAACTAAATAATATTGTAGAATTGTTATTGTTTGTATTATTTGGTAATCTTGACACATTTTTAACAGTTATAATGACTGCTAAATTACAATGAAATTGTAAATCTTCTCAATAATGAAAATGCGACTTTTTAGTTATTGACTTGAATTTTTTTGGTAAAAACGTTAATAAAATCGCACATTTAGCTCTTATTAACTTTTATCCGGCCATTTCAGAAATAGGCATAAATTAAACATAAAAAAACAACCAACAAAATTAGCGCTGAAAAGAAATTTGAAAATTGTTCAGTGTCAACATAATTGTTTAAAAGTCACAACGTAAATCGTAAAAAGAAAAGGTTTACTATTAGTTACTTTAAAATCCAAGGTAAGTTACTGTTCTAATTTTTTCTATTAATCTAAGTACTAAGCCTATGTTCAGCAGTGGATCATGATAGGCTAATGATGATGATGAAGTACTGAGCAGTTATTATTAAATATACATATATTTAATAATAACTGCTGTTTATAGTGTTAAAATAATTACTAAACAGTTAGTTTAAAAATATGTAATATAGATTTAGAAATATGTATTTTAGGTAGACATTTCTATTGAAAGAGTGATAAATAAAATAAATATTATTTGTAATATTATTTAATTCATTTAGAGATGAAAATGTTAATAAAATACTAACAGAGAAAATGTATATTTTCTTTCTTAAAAACGTCTTTTTATAGTAATTTTCTACTTAAAGAATTTGTAAAATTTCTCAATTCTTATAGTAAATCTTTTTGCAGGTGACCACATGTATGCCCAAAATTGGATTTGATGACCCCCTAGATCAGTGGCAAGCTGAGGAGCCTAATATTATTTATATCATTACAACAATTTTTAGAATAATTGGGAGCTTTGCCGACTACTGCCCAAGGAACTTATTAAAAATATTTAAACATAATTTACTTTTTTGCTAAAATAAAATAGAATATTTGCATTTGTAAGAAAAATATACATAAAAAATGTTTGTATTTGAAACACATATTGTGAATAAAACAGCAAACCTATGTAATAAAATATTGCCAAGAAAAAAGCTGGAAATATTGATGGGGAGAAATTGAAAATAGACTTATTTTAGTTAAGTGATAATATATTTTATTCTATATATAAATTAATATTTTTAAAGTAAATTACTTTTTTTCAATAAAAAAATTATAACAATAATCAAAATTATTAATGATTAGTCAACTGTTAAAGTGCTAAATAGATTTCCTGATAGAAGTTATGTACATCGTTTTAATGAGAAGTTTAACTATGTTAAGTTAGTTTTGTATTTAACTTGTATTATAATTATTGTGGTTTAATGAGATCATTGGCATTCAAAGTAAAAAGTGTCTGTGCAGATAAATATTTAAAAATAACCTACAACACTAAACAAATACATTATTTATAGTTCTTTTTTATAACTAGAGAACAAAGAGGTAAATTTTTAGTCTTTGTTATAGAATAAAATATTTTTATGTATACTTATTTAGAACACTAATGTATGGCTTTATGATCAAACTTTTACGTAATAGTATCAATATTGTCATTGTAGTAAAGAGTTTTAAAAGTAAATATTTTGTATTTACATTTTTATTTCATTCATTTTAAACATAATCATTTAAAACAAATCACTGAGTTCATAAGATAATTTGGTGACAAATTCAACAGTTCCACTTTTTAAATATTGTTTATATTAGGCTTTTCATGGAACAGCGTGTAACTACACAAGCGTATAACTGTGTAGGCGATAAGTTTTGGGTTCGATTCCCACTCGAAGAAATTAAATATTTGATATTTTCAATTTAAATATATAATATTATAATTTTTTCGGTAACAAAGTAAGGCGCGTGGAGTTCCGCCACTCAACAAGCAATGCCTCAATATTGGTGAAAAGTGGGGACGGTACGGAGTGTCTTGTAATCCTTACGAGAGGAATAAAAGCCGAGACTGCTAAGTAGATATTGAGTTTTTTTGCAATAGATCGTACATTAAATAGGTACAAAAGTAGGATACATAATGTATAATGGTTATAAAAGTAAAGTATTATATATTTAGTTAATATAATACTTTCACTACATCTCATCCCCACCGCAATAAAAAAACAAAATAAACACTAGATTTATCTAATTTTAGCTTATACTACGAATGTAATATCGTATAATGTTTTATTATAATTATTATTGTCTTTACAAACTTTTGAAATAAGTATTTAATTCGTAAACTTTTAACAAATTATTAGGTAATTGGTTCAAAATACATTTTTGTTTAGTTTTATAAATAACATAATTTTTATTATTCTTAATTATTTCCATATTGGGTGAACATACCCTTATTACCTGTATGGACCTGAATATATGTTTTGGGACTTACTGCCAGTTTCATTTTTTATTAAAATCAAATCTTTCTGTTTATAAGTCACAGGGTTTAAATTTTGATTATACTTCTCTTTTCTTTTGAATTTACTAGCTATTCAGTTTTCTCTCGCCTCTTTTTGTGAGGTTTGTAATCTGAATTTGAGTTCTAAAGGATAATTATCAAAATTATACGAAGGATAAACTTGTGCTGATTGCAAATTAGATGGTAAAATATATTTCTTACCGAACATTTCATACCGAACTCATACTGCTGTGTTGTAGGAAAAACACCAAAATGGAAGCCACATGCTCCAAGCTTCTGAGTGATTTTGTCCTGTCTGTATTCACAAATAGTAACCCAGATGTTTGTGAGACTTCTCCAAGGCACTGATACTTTGATGATGATATGCTGTAGACTGCAGCGTGCTAATATGCAAAAGTTTACAAACTTCTTTCATGCTGTCCGATAAAAACGCCATTCCCCTGTCTGTAGCTATTTTATTCTGGATATGAGAATCCTGAGAATAAAATTATTAACTAAGCTCCTGGCTACTTTACTTGAGTCTTTTGATATCAATGGGCAGGCCTTTATATACTTACTCAATTAACATTATATACTTAAAATGTACCTACAATTATTATAGTCTCTGCTCGGCCGTACTATATCTAAATATATCTTCTCAAACGCCAAAGTTGCCGTTGAACTTATTGTCATAGGTTCCTTAGTATAATGTGAGGAATGTTTTTGTTTTGACATCCTTTTTATATTCACCTTTTTATAAATTCTGTACCACCAGCTTCTAATTTTGGCCAAAAATGTTTTTTTTTATATTATTTACCATTTGTCTTATGCTGTCATGGCCAATTGTGGGTAGTATATGAAAATCGTTTAAAATTATATACTTATCGTCTTTATCAGTTATTCTCTTTGTTCCTCTTAAAATATATATACGTGGTCCGGATCAATTACTTATGTTATTTACTTCATTTTTTTTTAATAATTTATTGTTTTTCTCAGTCTTAACAAAGTACTTCCTTTATATATATGTTTCCACAAAATATATTCATCTCTATCACAAATTCCTGGTGATAGTTGCGATCGAAAAGCTAAATTAATAAAAATTGTATATATTGAGGGCACGTAACTCAAACATCCCTTCTCAGGCGTTATCTCTTACAATATACGATATAAATTTAAATCATAAGCGCTTATGAATTCATAATTCACGGAATTATGAAATATTTCAGCTCGCTACGTATTTCTACAAACTTTGGTGGATCAGGCCTATCGTTTTTAGAAATAATAGCATCCCTACTTAGCCATGTGGCCACGCGTCATTACATTTATCACCGTTTGATTCATCTCTTTCAAGTCTTCAGAAGTTAAATGCAAACGTGAAAGTGCGTCATCTTTAGAATTATTCTTCCCTCTCAAATATTCAAGTACAAAATCATTTTCTTCTAATGATAAAAACCTAAATTTAATTAAACGGCTAGATGGATCACGCATTCCAAATAAATAGATAAGTGGCTTATGATCGGTCTGAATTTTGAATGCCCTACCATACAATATGGACGAGAATGCGGTCAAATTACGGTCCATACAATCTCAAGCAGTTCTTTCTCATTCGTTGGATCCCTTTTTTCTACTTTGTTAAGGTTCTGGCTAGAATAGGCTATCGCCATTGCATAGAACTGCACCTACCACATATCCTCCATGCATTCGTTTGTAAAATAAATTGATAAGACTCCGAAAAATCAGGATATTGCCATACAGGATGGGATATTAAATTTTGTTTCAATAGTTCAAATTATTTTTGTCATTTCTCATTCAATTTAAAGATAACATTTTTCCAACACAAATTATTTAATGGATGTGCTTTTGTAGTAGAGTTAGAAATAAATTTCCTGTAATTATTTACAAAGCAACGAATTTTTTGACTTTTGTTCGACTTTAGTAGGAACTGGGTAGTCTTTAACAACTTGTATTTTATCAGTATCTGGTATAACACCCTCTGCTGACACAATATGATCCAAGTTAAGTAGTTCCTTCTGTAACAAAATACACTTCTGAAGATTTGACTTTAGATTAACTTTACGTAATCTTTCAAAAATGGATTGCAAATTCATAATATGATTAGGTATGTCTCAACTATAACAAACTAAATCGTCTTGGAACACCACACATTTTTCGTATGTTAACCCTGTCGTTGCCATAGTCATCATACGTGAAAAAAAAATGGGACAGGTCTTTAAGCCCATAGGCATGTTAGTCATCAGGAGCTAAAATCACTATACTTGTGACTATCTGGGTACAAGCTTACCTTGATGTAAAGCTTAATGAAAAAAATACATGCAATCAGAACGAATCGAACCTAAAATTTCGAACGAATCTAAAATCTCTGTTATATTTGGCAGAGGAAATGTATCATCATGTATATTGTTATTAAGTTTTTTGTGATCTATGCCCAAACGTAATTTTTTGTTTCTGTTTTGGTCACTTTTCTTTGGCACAAACAAGATTGGACTGGACCATTTACTTTGACATGGTTCAATAATATTTTCTTTCAAGATTTGATCAATTTGGATTTTCATTTTATTTTTTAAAGCATGAGGCAATCGATAAGGTTTTGAAAAAAAAAATGGTTGTGTATCCGATTTTACTTTAATTAAGTGTTGATAAATATCAGTGGTTGATGACTTGTCTCCTTCTAAATAAAAGATTTCGGAATATTTCGCACATAAACTTTCTATATTAATCCTTTTCTCTTTATTTAAATTATTTAACTTTAATTATGACAAGGGTGTTTTAACTCGCGTTGGACTTTCCTCGATTTTATAAAAGTTACAAATTCCTTTAAAATTTTCTATATTAAGTTCAATTTAAGACAAAGTTATATCTTTTGATGTTGAATTCAAAACTTCGAACTGGTATTTTGCCATAGATTGGATGTACTAAAGTACTCGAAACGAATATGCCCTCGCACACATTCCTCTATAGATACCGTTCAATTTACAAGGTAACGTGTCAAATACATACACATTCCTCTATAAATACCGTTCAATTTACAAGGTAACGTGTCAAATACATAAAACCTTTGACTAACAGACTGCCCGTGTATTGTCAACTGTAAACAAACGTATCCGATAGCCTGTACTTTTCTACCTATACCGTTTATTGTAATGTTTTCTTTGTTAATTGGAATGTCGAAATCTAAAACATTATTATGTTATATAGTCGAAATTGAGGCTCCCGTTTCTATGAGCCACTTAAACGCGTATCTCTTTTTATAAAGTAACTACTATCGCTAACTAGAATATCATATGTTGTATGCAAGAAAAAATCATTTCCAGGTTCTGAATTCTGAGTGGATGAACTCAATTGAGGCTGTGAGTCATCAGTCACTACTGCCCGAATCTGTCCACTGAATGGTCTATCACCCCTAGAATAATTTTTAAAAGTTCTACCTCGATGTGCCCCGGGGTGCTGCCCGTGGCTGAGATTATGGCTGCTAGGCAAATTGTCTAATCCTGTTATGCGACTGTCGTCCATTGTAGCTAGGGTTGCCTCGCCAACACTCTTAGAACACTGATGAGAAGGTGATCTGGAAGTGTTTTTAAAGAAACTATTATTTTTATGCCTTGTTATGCGTCTTTCTAATTTTCAAATCTTTGAGCTGTAATAATCATGCTAATTCTATGACTTATCAATCCGTCAATAATTGCCGAATTGCCTGTTTCTCGTTAATACATTTTAAAATATTTAATTTTCAATATCTCCATCAGATTGAGAAATAGTAAGATCAACGAATAATTCAGATAAGGTTTTCTCGAAAACATCTATAGATGCATCATTTTGAACGCAATTTAAAAATTATTTTTTGCAAGGAATTTGTTGATTTCTTTGCTAAAAGTAACCTTTTCATATCATTTAAAAGATCAGCTACAGTATCGTATTTTGTTGCAAATTTTACTGCGACAATCTACTTTTCAAAACAAAATATATTAAATACATCTGTGACTCAGTATTGAGAACCGAACTTACAATAGTTCGGTTCCATCGTTCGGTTCCATCCTCAATACCATTGATAAGTTAGTCGATAGGTCGTAAATTAAAAAGTTCATCATTCATCACTGGCATTAAGTTCAAAGCTACTATCAGCTCGAATTTATCGATTGTTGAAAAATCACTAGAACCGCGTGAAATTCTACACAACTCAGTAATTTCCTCAAACAACTTCTCAATATTTCTACAGTATGTTCAAAAATGAGCAGCTCGTGTTCTCTTCTATAGTTTAAATACTATCTCACTACTAATAATCCTTCATATAATTTCTTTAAAATATATAATATAGTATAAAAATTACCATAGAGTTAAAAATACTTAATATGTTTACTAATGTCTTAAAGTGTTATTCCACACATAGTAGACACAAAATACTAAACTTAAATTTAAAAAGCCAAACGATAATTCTTACGAGTTGTCTTTGGGTAGCGGAAATTTGTAAAAATCTCCCTACAGAGATGCTAACAACATAAATAAGTTGTAACAAGCGTATAAGAATTTCGACGGAGCTTAGTGAGAACGAATGGCTTAGTTGGGCAGAGCGCTGGAACGGTTTTCCAGAGGCGCGGGTTCAAATCCTGCTTCGTTCAAAATTTTTATACGCTTTTTAAATTTAAGTTTAATACTTAATATGCATAATAGAATATTAACATACCTGTTCGAAACCCTGGATCCTATCCTGGCATATTAATAAGAACTGTAACATTAATAATAATACACGAGTATTATTATATATTATATATTGATTGATGTATACACGAGTATACATTATTATATTATATATTGAAGCCTGTCGTGGCGCAGCGGCACAAGAGTGTGACTGTAACCGACAGGTTCTGGGTTCGATCCCCAGTCGAGGAAATGAAATATTTAATATTTTCAATTTAAATATTTAATGTTTCATTTCTTCGCTCTGGTAATAAGGCAAAGCGCGGCGTTGAGTTCCGCCACTCAACACACAATGCCTCAAATTTGGCGGAAAGTGGGGAACGGAAGTGGAGCGGAGTGTCATAACACTAGGTTTCACTTCTGTTCCCTCTGCCTACCCTGCCTAGTGCGGGATACAGCGTGAAGCTGAAAAAAAGTAGAAGAGTATACATTATATATTTAGTTTCATACATTTAGTTATACATAATTATTTAATTAGTATAATGAAATAATTATGTATAACTATTAATATATTAAATTAAGTAGGTTAATATATTAAGATAATATTATTAACTAATAAGTCTAATTACTTATTTTTATTTTTTTATTTAATAACAATATTAATTACACGTTAGTAATTAAGCCTCCAATCTACTAAATAATGTCCATAAACTTGCCGAAATTCTGAAAATAACCGCACTCCACTTCATACCACTTTATACGCTTTTTAACACTTTTACACTTTGCTGTCTTCGATATTCAATACGGAGTAACCCTGGCGCCGTCGATCAGAGAGTTGTCGTGCCCTGCTGCCGCTGGCGTTCAGCTCAAGTTCCTGCCGTACCCACCTCAATCTACTGCTATCACGATGTTCTCTTCTTTAGACTGCTTCCCTATTTTCGAAGCACACTTTTAATACACTAGCATCGCTGTCATAAGTTTTTATCGAATTTGTTTCATTATCAGACGATTGCATTAGCATGAGAAACATTATTTATAAATCACACTTGATATGTATAAAATCGTTAGGCGATGCGGTGGCGGACGGTGTCGGAATACTCACGCGCGTGACTTTCGGCAGGGTCGATACTGACTTTATTAACAATAGATCGTACATTAAATAGGTAAAAAAGTAGGTTACATACTGTATAATAGTTATTTAGTATATTTAGTCAACTTAATCTATTCACTACATCTCAGTCTTAAAACTAGATTTCACAATTTACGTGTGAGGTTCAACAAAATTTTAATGTTATTATCATATTCTTAAGTTGGACAAAATACTTTGCTTGATCACAAACTTATATTACATTAACTATACAAATATAGCATCGATTGGGATATTAATTATATATTTATTATGACATAAACATATATTACAGACGTCATTTTATTAAATCTAATAGTTATGGACGGTAGAGGTGAGGAGAACCATATTAAATGAAAGAAACTTTGAAAAAGTGGTCTTCTTTAGCTACAAGTAATTAAGTTTGAACTAGCCGAAGTGGCGCTAGTATACTGTCAGAGAATGATCTGAATGTAGCAGTAATTCACAGAGTGAAGTGTGTTCATATGTTTTATGAGAGAAAAGTTAAAAAAGTGTCCTCCTGTATTAAGTATATCTCGTGACTTGTGTAGGTAAAAAATATGCCGTATTCAAAATATGAACTATATACGTAGTAAAATGTAATTTTGTAAAAATAACCTCTAAATTGCTGAGAAAACGTAAATAAGTGATTTGAAACTTCAAAGATAAAGTTTTGTTATATTTCAATAATTTTATTGTTGTTCTTGCAAAAAAAGATTAGAAAGTTTTGTTCTGTAAAATATTATATACTATCTTAAAAAAACACTCCGATATTGTGTATGATTCTAATAGTAAAGAAGAACGAAAACTATTTGTCCAATGAGTAATTTTAAAACGATTTTCTCCCATAAGTTCTATCCATTCCTTGCTTTCCTATATAATAAAATAAATCAACACTTAGCCATATACCATATATCTAGAAATAAATTTAAAAACTTGTAACAGAATGGCTTAAATGTTGTAGTTATGATGAAACATAGAACTTTTTCGTAATTCCCAAATAATACGCCCATGCGCACAAATACAAACACACACACACACACACACACACACACACACAAACACACACACATATATACACACACACACACACACACACACACACCCACTCGTACACTCACTTACATACATAATCATATAACCATATTAAATAATTATAGTTAATTCATAAAAGTAGTATAAGGTCTATACTGTTAATTATTTGTATTCTATATTCAAATTCAAATTCAAATTGCCTGCCTCAAAGTGCCTGGTGATCTGTGATACAGGTGTATACCCAGTATGGACACCAGTCTCTCAAATTTGTTTTCTTTTATTGTCTGCCACTGGTTTCTTTGTATTTTTTTAAGACCAAGCATTGTGAGTTGAAAATAAAGATTATTATTATTATATTAAACTAACAGCTTACCTTGGACACATTATCAGTAAGGATGTTATAAAACCAAACCCAGATAAGATCTCCGCTGTCAAAAAATATCCTGTACAAAAAACAGCTAAAGAGTTAAAATAAGTTTTAGAAGTTCTTGGTTACCATAATTTTATTCGAGATTATCGTAATATCATTCCAGATTTTGCCGGTATTATGAAATCCGTCACTCAATGTTTAAAGAAAGGTAAAAAGATTACACTTGATACTGAATACTCTTCAACTATTTTTATTCTTCTATTTCTTCTTGATGTTTTGAAAAATGAAAATCTCTCTTAACAAACGATCCCATCCTTCAATACCCAGACTTTTACTAAGACTTTAACTTTACAACTGACGCACCGAATTTAGTTATTGGATTCATCCTATCTCAAGGTCCAATAGGAGCTGACAGACCCATATACTATGCATCCAGAATTTTAAATGATAGTGAAATTAATTATAGCACAATTGAGAAAGAAGTTCTTGCCATAGTGTGGGCAACTAAATATTTTAGGGCATACCTTTTCGGACGAAAGTTTAAAGTACTGACAGACCATAAGTCTCTACAGTGGATGATGAATTTGAAGGAACCAAACTCACGTCTCACGAGATGGCGACTAAAACTAAGCGAATACGATTTTACAGTAATATCTGTAAAATCGTATTCGCTTAGTTTTAGTCGCCAAAAAAAAAAAGAAAAAAAATTATAGACTTATAATTAAGAGAAAATTACGATATTATAAAACCAAGATGCTATTTAACAGATAAGCAAATAGTCATCATTTTTAAATTTCCAATAGTTTCCTCAGATGTCTTCGATCTCTATAAACTTTCCATCGTACCTAACATAGTCCAAAGTATCCTTATACCTCCATATCCTTTCATAGCAACTAACGAGAATTCGTTCTTGTACATGAAGACTGAATATCCGAAGATCAAAAACTGGTATCTTTGTGAAAAGGAAGTTAATCAACATGTTCGTGCAGATGTTTATCAAGTTTTAAATTAATTTTGTCAATCAGTAACTTTAACAGAGAAAACCTTAAATCACATAAAACTAACCACTGCTTTAAAACCATCCTTGAAAACACAACAATTAACCGTTCGTAATTTAAAGTAACATATTATAGAGGTCTTTGGGAAAAAAAATGCAAAAAACCTATACACAGCAACAAAAAATGTTTAATTAAATTTATTTTTGCAGATATTCAAAAATGTATGAAAATTTTGGGAAATTAAAAAACCTATATGTAACATCTATGTTGATTCCTAGACTTTTAAGTACTTAACATGATAATTTGTCATAAACAGTTAAGGAATTTGGCCATGATGACCTAGAGTTATTTCCATATATACAAATCATAATTATGATTATTAGTACCTAGAAAAGTTAATCTTACTTTATGTTTATCTTTACTGTTAATCACTTAATTAATCGTAATTTATATATTATCTTTCAGTGTAAATCCCTTAAAATCCATACGGCTGTTCCGGAGATTAGCCAGGACATACAGAAAGACAAAGAAAGTAAAATTTGTGCCTTATTTTGGTATAGTATTAACAAAAATATGCGAATGGAAAAACACATTGTTATTTTTAAATCACAGATAAACCCTTCAAAAGCCGCTCAGGGCTTCGCTCGATTGAACTACACAATTGCTTATTTACTATCTGAATAACATATGTTTGTGGTATAATATTCATCATCGTTTAAATTCAATAAAGTAGTTTCAACAGACTCGATAGTTATTTTGTAGCAATGATGTCGATCAAAATAGTTTATATTGAAATTACGTTTATATCTATCAACCGATTAAAAAATATACGAGTACAAGCACTAAATGTTAAAAAAGTTTTTTAAAATATTATTATAAAAATGCTTTCGAATTCAATATGATATTTTTACTGAAATGTTATCGTTTTCTTTGAAAGTCCTACTTTAGTTTTAGTTTCTGAGATTTCAATTTTCGCTTATTTATCTCTCAGCTTCACGCTGTATCCCGCATATAGCAAAGTAGACTTAGATATACTTGGCGTAGATATACTTGGGACCCTACTATTAAAAGACTGGCATTGCATGTTGCGGTGCGGAACTCAACGCCGCGTTTTGCCTTGTACCAGAGCGAACAAATGAAAACATTAAATATTTTAATTGAAAATATTAAATATTTTAATTGAAAATATTAAATATTTTGATTGAAAATATTAAATATTTTAATTGAAAATATTAAATATTTTAATTAAAAATATTAAATATTTTATTTCGAACCCACAACCTTCTTTCTTTATTCAAATAGGCTTTAGCAAGCACTTTTGAATCGTCGCGAACATAAAATTACCACCGGCTCGGAATGCGGTTCCACTGAGAAGAACCGGCAAGAAACTAAACAGTTGCTCTTTTCAATATTGAATAAAGTTACAGTTTTATTGTTTAATACAATTGTTTTCATGAAATTCACATAACCTTAATTAAACACATTTTTATCATTCAAATATTCTTGGACAGTGTAGTACGCTTTCTTAATTAACATTACTTTAACATTTACTTTAAACTTCTCCAGTGGCAAATTCAAAATACACTGCGGCATACTATTATAGATACGTATACTCAGACCGATAAATGATTTATTTACATTTTGGAGGCGATATCTAGGCGTCACAAGTTTGTACTGTTTTTGCTAAAGCACTGAATATGTTGCCGGGCAAACAAAATATTGTAAAATATATATTGAGAAGCAACGGTATGAATACCTGTATGTTTAAAAACATCTATATATAATATTTTTACTGCAAAAAAGAGCCTTAAGATGTATTTATAAACTTAAAAACATTTCTTTAAGTTTATAAATAGATCCTAAGGCTCTTTTTTGCAGTAAAAATATTTTATTTATATCAGCGGCGCTTAAACAACGCGAGCAATTCAGTAGGCCTTGAAATCAATCGGTCAAAAACAATGCTTATGACCAGTAGCAATAAGATAGTACTATCGGTTGACAACGAGCCTCTAACGTATACTGATAAATATTTGGGATATTTTGGGTATACTGATAACCATTTGGGAAAACAAATCACATTTAACTATAAGGGCAATGAGCTGGAACTGGAACGTAGAGTACAGTTAACCTGGAATAAGTACAGAAGTTTAAAGGCAATTTTTAAAAGTAACGAAAACCTTACACACCTGCCTTATACCGTGTCTAACGTACGGTTGCCAAACGTGGATCTTCAACACCAAAAATACAAAATAAATTATTAACTTGTCAACGAGGCATAGAACGCAGGATGCTGAATATAAGGCAGATGCAAAAAATACGGCATTCAAAATAAGAGAAACTACTAAAGCAAACAAACGCTAACCCAGGCTTTAACACTCAAGTTAAAATGAGCTGCCCATATGGCTCGTATCAATGATAAAAGATGGACTAAACAAGTAATGAAATGGAAAGGTCCTATAGGAAAACGAAAAAAAGGGATACCCATTAGTCGGTGGGAGGACGGTATCCGCAAATAGCGGGACCTAATTGGATTCACACAGCCCAGTTGAGAAAAATTGGGTCATCCTTGGAGGATGCCTTTACCTGTAAGAGGGGTTCTTGCAACTAAATAATTACTATTATAATAACATATATATATATATATATATATATATATATATATATATATATATATATATATATATATATATATATATATATATATACATATATATATATATATATATATATATATATATATATATATATATATATATATATATATATATATATATATATATATATATATATATATATATATATATATATATATATATATATATATATATATATACATATATATATATATATATATATATATATATATATATATATATATATATATATATAAAAAACAAATAAGCAAATAATAATAGTACATATAGTAAGTTGTATAAAAATGTAACGGTAAACTGTTAAATTGTAAACTTTTTGTAGGAAGTATAAGGCTTTTTTTTATTTTATTTATTTTATATCAACGGCGCTGCCCCATAGTAGCATCCCTAAAGAAAGAATGCTATGAAAATAAATTAATAAACTAGTCGGGCAATATTAACGCCTGCCGTATATATATATATATATATATATATATATATATATATATATATATATATATATATATATATATATATATATATATATATATATAGTAGTACATTCAATATTATTCTATATATGTTTAATTAAATATATATATATATATATATATATATATATATATATATATATATATATATATATATATATATATATATATATATATATATATATATATATATATATATATATATATATATATTTAATTAAACATATATAGAATAATATTGAATGTACTACTAGAGAAGTAAATGTTAAAGTTATGTTAATTAAGAAAGCGTACTACACTGTCCAAAAATATTTGAATGATAAAAATGTATTTAATTAACAATGAAACTGAGTGATGTAATTTTATGTTTGTGACGATTCAAAAGTGCTTGCCAAAGCCTATTTGAATAAATAATATTTTGAATTTGAATTGAAAATTATTAATAATTAGAAAATTTTGTGTAATATGTACCTATTGATAGAAAAACTGTGCTACTCGCACCCACCCAATTAAAATTTTATATATAAAACAATGAGAACAATACTTACTTATAAATATATGAAATAAAGTAAGAATATCTTTTTCAAACATAAATGTCTAAAAATAACAATATTTCTCGCTCCAATAGACGAACGTGTATGTATGTATGTTTATTTAATGGTTTTTTTTCTATTCATATTTTAGAACCTGAAAATATATATATTTTTCCTTGAAATTCGATGTAAAAGAAAGGTTTTGTAACTGTTGGGTACTAATACCATATTAAATATGATTTTATTTAGATAAAAAATTTACGTATAACAGAACTATCAAGAGGGTAGGGATTTCAATTCAATCGGTTGTTGAACATAACTTGACATTGCCAATAACGAATCCGATCCGATACGAATATATATTATAAACTAAAACACAAACTTGTAACAAATTAAA
The DNA here is from genome assembly GCA_019049475.1 of Eueides isabella. Taxonomy (NCBI): domain Eukaryota; kingdom Metazoa; phylum Arthropoda; class Insecta; order Lepidoptera; family Nymphalidae; genus Eueides; species Eueides isabella. Next base: position 8,497,191 of record CM032407.1, read on the forward strand.
CAAATTCAATTTAATCATTAATTGAATTAGAATTTATAAACCGAAACATAATCTTATAATAAATGATTTGGTTGAATTAGAATTAGATTTAAAAATAATTAACAAGAACTAGAAGTTTAGTATACTCACAAGACTAGACATAACACATCAAAGTATAGTACAAAAACATAAGATTAGACATAATATAACAAAGTGTAGTATACTCACAAGACTAGATATAACACATCAAGGTCTAGAATAAACTGTATAAGACTAGACATTACATAACAAGGTCTAGTATACTCACAAGACTAGACATAACATAACAAGGTCTAGTATAAAGAGAATTACGTTTGCGGCAGTTGAGAGGTTGAAAAAAAACCGAATAATTATTAATTATTTATTAATTATATATTAATACAATAATTACTTAAAACTAACGACTGCTTTAATCGAAGTGGGAATAAAGAGTGATCTAAAAAATATTACAATTAATAAAGTAAAATTAAAACAACGGAAAACTTAGAAATTAAAAAAATGGGGCATTGAAAAGTAATACGGGGAACTCGCGAGGTGGTCGCGTGGGAAGATTCCATCAGTTTGGTCCGTCAGCATCTTCGTAGGATTAGGGTTACGTAACTCCTCCACCACTAGAGAGGCAACTATTTGAGGACGTTGAGTGAAAAAGTTGCCGGAGTACTTGCTTTATTCTCTGGATTATCTCCGTTTTCTGAAACTTCTTTATTCTTTATAGTCGTTTTCTTATACTTTTTATATTGTAATAAAATGATGAGTGCAGCTGCACCGAATAGTATTGCGTATATTGGTATGGTTGTATGATAAATTGTAGTATCTTTTTTGTATTCAATGTGTAGCGGTGACTGTATCATAATTTTATCCTTGAGTCTTTGAAGTCCATTAATATTTATAGATGATTATATTAATAGTTGTATCTAGGTGTGCAATTTCATCGGATATCTTTATTAATTTTAAAGGTTGTCCTCTTATTTGGTTGTTGTCATTGATTATCGTAAAATCTTCGGATATGATTTGGCATCCTAGGGGAATAGTAACAAGGTAGCTGCCTTTTAATGATGTAAATTCCTGTTTATTGCATGATATTTGTATCTTATGATTTTCAGGGTACGATATGATGTAGTGCATATCGTCCAATTTCTCCATTGATCTTCGTTGAAGATTGATTGTAGTTAAGTGACAAGATTCTTCTAAAATTTGGTTTATAATTAGCTAGTGGATACAATCAGAATTTGTACGAATCAGATGATTGAGTTCCATTTCGCAGAGATACCAGCTGCTATATTTCTGGCATTCGGCCTCTATGTACAAGAATGAATTCTCGTAGTTGCAATGAAAGGAGAGGATGGGATGAGAGCCTGTGATTTTTTATTTGGTACTACTGCTAATCTATATAATAAAAAAATTATCTTTAGAAATAATAGGAAATCGGAATATAAAAACTATTTTCTTATTAGTAAAGTAAAAAGCTGGTCTTATTATATAATAATATTCTCTTAATTCTAAATTCAAAATGCTTTCTTTTCCGTAGTTAGTTTTAAGTTTATCTGTCATTGAGCTTAATACGTCTATACTAATCATAGAATGGTGCATGCTTGATGCATGTATAAAACCTAAACTATTTTCTATCCTTAGTAATTCGTTCATTAAATCGTCTATGTTTTCAGTTAATATTACTAATAGTTGGGAAAATTTGGCATACTTAATTAAAGTCGAACCATTATTAATTTTTTTAGAAACTATTAACATTAAGGTTTTATTAATTTTACTTTGATTTTCTACTAGTTGAGTTAAAACGCTATTATATTTAGTGATCCATTCTTTACTTATGCTTAATTGATTATTAAATTCATTTGTAATTTTATCTTGATTATTTTCTAATAATTTTATAGCCTCGTTGTATTTTAAGGCATCAGTTGTAGTCTAAGTTTCCTGTAATACTTTTTATAACTGTTCCGAGTCCTATCTTGAAGATGTACCAGGGGTAGCATCGTGAACACCAGGATCCTGTAACAAATTCGCAGCTTTAGGGATTCGTTTTACTCGCGATTTTGCTACAGGGCCACGCTTCTTTTTAGTGTAAATGTGTATAGGTAGATCGGCAAGGACAGTGTCTTGTGTATATCTTGGGGCTGTTTTTTTTTTCTCTCAGCTAAAGGGTTCTTTACAAAAATCTGTTGGTCAGGTGCATATTCTAACTCCGGTTCGCGTGTTTTATTTCTATTCTCGATAAGGGTTGTTCGGTTACTAAGGGATGATTTGTTAACGATATCGTAAACTTTTTTCATGCGTTCTTTGTGTGTCTGTAAGTATTGCTGTAACGTTTGTTGAGTGAGATCAATGTCAAGACAGTCTCGGGGGTCAAAATGTCCGTTTAGCAAATCGAAAGGTCTACATCTCGTGAAACTGTGTATGGAACTATTGTAGGCTATTAAGCCGTAGGGCATAAGATTGACAATGGGTTCGTCTTTATGTTGTAATTTTAAAAGTCGTAGATGTTCAAGGAGAGTCGAGTGAAATTTTTCAATGTTTCCGTTGCCATTAGGAGAGTGAGCTAGGGTTTTGTGGTGGTTAATTTTGTGAAGTCTTGTAAATTCGTTAAATAATTGATTGGAAAATTCTGTTCCATTGTCCGTAATAATAGTCATAGGGACGCTATGGTGGGTACAATATTGTAAAAGGGCTTGTAACACACTAACAGCTGTTCCGTCACGCAAGTAATAAGCTTGTCCATATTTAGTAAAGACGTCTATGAAATTCATGTATTTGACACTCTGTATTGTCAGTAAGTCTATGTGAATAATTTCAAACGGTTTCGTCGCTGGGGGTACAATGTTAAATTGAGGTCGGACTGGGTTTCTATCGTACTTGGCTTGTCCGCAAATAGTACATTCTGTAATAAATTTAGTTATTTGATCCTTCATTTTGGGCCAAAAATAAATTCGTGATAATGATAAATATGTTTCATTAATACCGCGGTGATTCGTCTTACCCTCATGATAATGACGGATAATTTCCTGTTGTCTATGATATTCTTTAACGTTCTCTATTTCTGTTTTTGCTAAGACTAAATTCATTGAAGATGATTTAAATTTATTTTGTAAAATTGGAATTATGGTATACATATCTAAAATAGGATTAACTAAAATAGCTGTTTTAATTTTAGAACAAATGTATTCTCTTACGGCGTTAATTATATCTTCCTCTAAATTAGTTTTACTTAACTGTATGTAAATTCGAGTGTATTTCTCGAAAGGCTTTGATACTGCAGGTTTTCTTTTTATACCGTCAACTATAGTAAAAACTACTTGCCTATGAAATTTATTAAGAGGTTCATCCGTTATCGGTATTTCTAAAATAGGGTTTTCGTGACTACTGTGTGCCGTTAACGTAGAGGAATTAGATTGGTGAGAGGCGGTTATTGTTGAAGAGTTTGATTTTTCGGGAACCGATATCGTAGAGGAAATGGATGCTCTGCGTAAGGTATCGGATGGATTGCCAAATAGCGAGTTTAATCCATCGATTTCTTCTATTAACAATTTTGTGTTTTTCGCATGTATCTCTATTCTAGAGAGAGCGTCCGCGTTAGTATTACTTTTACCTTTTTTATATATGACTGTATAGTCATATTCGCTTAAGCGTAAGCGCCATCTCGTTAGTCGTGAATTTGGTTCCTTTTAGTTCATCATCCACTGCAATGGTTTGTGGTCTGTGATTATTTTAAACTTCCTACCAAATAGATAAGGCCTACAATATTTTGTAGCCCAGACTTTAGCCAACAATTCTTTTTCTATGGTACTGTAGTTTTGTTCACTGTCGTTAAGAGTCCTTGAGGCGTAACAAATCGGTCTATCGGATCCTATAGGGCCTTGTGATAAAATAGCGCCTATAGCCACGTTGGATGCATCGGTTGTGAGGTTAAATTCTTTATTAAAGTCGGGATATTGAAGTATGGGGTCATTCGTTAAGACTGTTTTACACTTTTCAAAGCTAGATATGTATTCGTCATTCAAAAAAATTTTCCTACCTTTTTTCAGGCATTGTGTGAGCGGTTTTGTTAATTTCGCGAAATCTGGTATAAATTTACGATAATATCCAACTAAGCCTAGGAATTGTTTTATTTCTTTTGGTGTTTTTGGTATAGAGTATTTTTCAATTGCAACTATTTTTTCGGGATTTGGTTTTACTCCGTCCGCGCTTATAATATGGCCTAGAAAAGCTGTCTCCCGTTTTAAGAATTCCGACTTATCCATTTGGATTTTAAAATTAGACTCTCGAAGTCTCTGAAAAATTTTTCCTAAATTGACTACGTGTTCCTGTAAAGATGTACTATAAACAATAATATCATCCATATAGACTAAACAAATAGAATTTTGTAGGCAGTTCAGCACATCGTCCATTACTCGCTGAAAGGTCGCCGGGGAATTTTTAATCCCATGGGCATACATAGGAATTCATAATGTCCGTGTTCTACGTTAAATGCTGTTTTGTGTATGTCCTGAGGATCAGTTTGTACCTGATAAAATCCGCTGGTTAAATCTAAAGTCGTAAAATACTGACACTTTCCTAATTTATCTAATACGTCACTAATATTGGGGATTGGATATTTATCGTCTATTGTTTTTTCGTTTAATTTGCGAAAATCAACAACTATTCGCCATTTTCTTTTGCCGGAGGCATCGACCTTTTTGGGTACAATCCAAATAGGTGAGCTCCACGCCGAATTAGAGGGTCTTATTATTCCTTGATCGAGCATTTTAGCTATTTGTTCTTGTACCTCCTGTCTATGAACATATGGGTATCTATAACTTTTTGAATGAACGGGGATTTCATCGGTAGTTTTAATCGAGTGTTTTATCTTATTTGTAAAAGTAAGTTGCTCGCCTTCTAGATAAAATACATCAGAGTACTGGCTACATAAAAGTTCTAAGTTTTTGCGTTACTCAACGTTAAGATGCTCTGTACGAAGTCGCGACAGAACGTCCTTTACACGTTGAGATTGTTTAGTGCATGTGAAATTGATATTGTTAATTTCAGCAATGACGGCTCGGTCCATTGAGAATATTACGTCATTCCTACTGGGATTTTTAACTTCTACGATACCTCTGCTATTCTTAACGGACGTAAGGCATTCACTAATTATGCAACTTGAAATTTTTTGTTCTTTTATGTACGCTTCACCATCGTGTATATTAATAGGAATTTGTAACAATTTTGATTGATCTGCTGGGATTATACCTTCGTATAAGTTTGCATTACGAGAGTCGTGTACGTATATGGGGTTTGAAGCAGTTTTGGTAAAAAGTGTTTTATTTTTATAGTCTATTACCGCTTCCCATTTGTTTAATAAGTCGGTTCCTATGAGTCCATCGAAAAAGTCATGAAAATTATATACATAAAATGTTATATTATGCGGATCATTAAATTCATTAAAGCTTGGTATAGTTATTGAATAATTACTTCTAGTTTTGGCTGAATGAATGAACATTGCATACTTCGAAAGGATCGTAGTTTAAAGGAAAATTATTAAAAAAATTTCTACAACTGCTGGACTTAGAAAGGATTGATTGGCTCCCGTATCAATTAATAACTTTAATGGTGGTGATAATATTTGAATATACGGAAGGTGACGTTTTGTATGTAGATTAATTTCTATTTTAAGGTGTCGGACTTCGAGATTTTCTGAAAATCCGGCTTATTATCGTCAGATGTAATCTCATTATCGGTTTCTAATCGTAATGTAGTGGGATTATCGGTATAATTTTGGGCATAGGCCTCATAGTTATAGTCATGGTCATAGTCATAGGAGTACTGTATGTCTTCGTTACTGTTATAATACGGTTCAAAGTCTGTATAATAATCGTATGAGTCGTAATTGTCTTCACAGTTATTAAAATTTAGTTCTTTTGTTTTAAAATAATTTCTTGGGGGAGGGTTACCGTGCTTTTGCCAATTATGTCCTGTAAGTGTATGCTGTGTTGGTGGCAATGGTCGAGACACAAAGTGGCTCACACCACTCATGGGTCTAGGAAATTCATTAGCTTGGTTAGACTTCTGTGTGATACTATTTCGAGGCGGTAACCTAAACATGTGACTGTTAGGGTTGTAGTTCGGAGGTGGTGCACCGAACATTCTTTGTGTGTGTGTGTAGTCTAGGGTGTTTTTGTTCATTGTTAAATTTAAAAAGCTGTGTGTTAGGTCTATTTTGTACAGGTACAGTTAGTGGAAACGTGCGTGGTGCGAATGTGTGAGAAGTAACGTTTGGTATAGCGGTTACGGTTTTGTTAGATTTTGAGAACTCGTAACGGCTGTGCATATATGCCAACGATGTGTCTTAAAAGTAATGACACATAAACCTAGACGGTTTCCGACTACAGATTTGTATCGAGTTTGTAATGTACTTACTGTACGACAATTGTTTATTTTGAACACCATTCTACGAAAACATAAACATTTGTTTTTCGACCCTAATATTGTTTCTTTAAAACGTAGATTTGATAAGGTCTGTACGATTAAACATCGTCGTTTAGCCACCTCAAGTAAACATTATTACTATTTAAGTCCTACACTATATAACAAAATTAACGAGAAGCTTAACATCTTCTCCCTAACCTTACGACACTGTAAAATTAAAGTTTACGATTGGCTTACAACATTAAATTATGACGAGACAGAAAATTTAGTAACAATATGCACATAAAATATACACACACACACACACATATACACACACACGCACACACTCACACACACTTATCATAATTATCTTTATAGTTTATATTTTTTGTATTTTATAACAAAAATTGTTTTATTAATATATTTGCAACAATTAAAAATAATGGTATTAAAATGCCTGGGGGTGGGCGTTAATAACCGCGACACAGTGTTGCACTAATGCGGTTATTATCGTATAGATTGATAAGGACTTTGTTAATTGTTATAAATAAATAAATAAATAAATAAATAAATAAATATACATAGTGTTAAGCTCTTCCTGTACATACTCAAGAGCTTTTTCTATAGTTGGTGGTCGCATACAACGAATTCGTGATCCTAACGGTTCTTTAAGACCACGAACATAGGCCTGCATAGTTACTCTTCTGTATAAATCACGCTTTGCTCCGATGGTGGTGGATAGTGTCTCATGTAGAGTAACGTAAGTCATTACCGTGCAAAACAAATTTTGACAATGATCGTAAAATTCTTGTGGGCTTCTGTTGCCCTGCATCGCTAAAGAAAGATCATTGTATAGGGCGGTTTCATCCCTTTGATCGGAAAAGTTATTAATTAAGAGCGTTTTAATACCTAGCCAACTATCAGGTATTCCGTTTGAATTAATTTTACTTGCTGCTGTGCCTGTTATCTTGTTTAATATTCCATTCAGCAGGCATACATTAGAAAATTCACTATCAGGTAATTCACTAAGATATTGTATCGCTAAATGATCACAAATTTGAATGAATCGAGTTAAAATATTTGGGTTTCCGTCGAACTCCGGAACAAGGCGGAGGGCCTTAAATATGGTGTCCGGATCGTGAGACATGGTAAAAAAAAAATTCGAGTTATAATGACTAAAATCTAAATTATTTTTTATTTCTTTAGAATTAATATTTCTTATTCTATCTATACTTAACCGACGAGCCTGCTTTGATAGAGGCTCTCGTGTCCTAGAAGTTTTAGGATGAAAAATTTTGGTGACTAATGAATAGGCTTAGGTCTAGGAAGGAGCAACACGAGAACGATTCTTATGTACTCACATGAACTGCATTTTTTGGTCTCTTCTCAGTTGAATCGATTGCTGGATTCCACTCCCGGCTGCCACAGGTTCGTAGATTCTGGATTCTCGAACGGTGCTTGATAGCCACCCGGGTGGCGCGCGACGCGATGATAATTATCGAATAATTAATTTAAACCGATCGCGAACCGGCCCGCGAGAATCCTACCGACTGCGCCAATTACGTTTGCGGCAGTTGAGAGGTTGAAAAAAATCCGAATAATTATTAATTATTTATTAATTATATATTAATACAATAATTACTTAAAACTAACGACTGCTTTAATCGAAGTGGGAATAAAGAGTGATCTAAAAAACATTACAATCAATAAAGTAAAATTAAAACAATGGAAAACTTAGAAATTAAAACAATGGGGCATTGAAAACTAATACGGGGAACTCGCGCGGTGGTCGCGTGGGAAGATTCCTTCAGTTTGGTCCGTCAGCATATTCGTAGGATTAGGGTTACGTAACTAGTGTTTAAGACTAGACATAACATAACAAGGTCTAGTACACTCACAAAACTAGATAACACAACAAGGTCTAGTATAAAGTGTATAAGATTAGACATAACATAACAAGATCTAGTATAGATAGATAGATTATAAAATACATAAGTCTAGACATAACATAATAAGGTCTAGTATACGGTATTCAAAGGAATACTTACAAACAAAGAAAGAACCACATTCATCAGGAGTCCACTCCTCCTTCCAAAGTACCATAAATTCGAGCTGCAGCATAAGTCAGTTTTCCATAGGCTCCAGCAACAAGTTGCCTTTCTCCAAAGCCCTTGTTACCTTATAAGAGCCACGCATTCCGGGATAAAATTGTCCTTCCGAGTGTGCGTCCTTGATGACAAAAACCAAATTGTCAACATGAAATTCTTGGGGAAGTTTTAGTACTTTACTGATAAGTTCATTCTGATGATTTTGATTATCCTTTAAGAGTTCGGCTGTCCTTTGCCCGGTTAACTTCCGCAAGGATTAGCGATTACTTTCAGAACAATAAGACCTTGTATTACAGGAGTAGCTCCTTCTATACCGACCACATGATTTAGTGTAGATACTTGCTTATGGAAAACAGTACCAGATTTTGACCATGATGTTAAAGGCCGTAGTGGAGCTCGCAGCACTCTTATATAAGCTATACAAGTTAAACAATGACTAACGTACTTTTTACAAATGCGACTACATCGGAAAACCAAAAGTGATTTAAAATCAATCCCATCGTTTCTACACCCACATAGCAATTTTCATCGTAGAAAATCTTCAAAAGAATTAATTGGTAACCTTTAGGTATGTAACATAACAAACGCGGTACATTACCTATTGGCGTGTATTGACAATAAAGAATATCATTCTTTTTATGGTAACAACTAGCATCTTACTGTCCCTATTTAATGCGTGCATCTTATTGTCCATATTTAATGTATTTTAACGAAAATCGATTTCGACAACAGATCCTGAATTATTCTACAAACTCTTAATTTTTCGTTAATTGATAATTTATACGGTCTATAATAAACAGATGCATTACTTTTTAAGCGAATGTGCGCGCTATCCGTAGTCACAGTTGAAGTAGTAATTACCAGTAATTCTAAATTTTGATTTCTTTTTTAAATTCTCATTAAAGTTATCAAGATCACTACCAACCAATGATTTCGTGATAGGATGTTCATTTGCTTCTACAACCGAGACTTTTATGGAGACAGAACTTAAAATTAAACGTTGTTAATATTTTATTGATCAGAACGCTGCTTAGCAAAACAATTATTTATATGGTGTCCTACTTTTTTACAATACGAACAAGTTATTTTAGATTTATGTTTTACATCAGAATTAATCGTATCGTTACTAGAAGACTCTTTTTGATTAATAAAACATTTCGCTTGCTTATGTCCTGTGCGACCGCAAGAATAACGTTTAAATGATGTCGCAGGTATTACAACTTTAACGGTATGAGGTTTTATTATAGGCCGACGCATTGTGGAACTACAGGATAAAGTGATTTCATTTTCAACATTAGTTGATCCAATGAAAATGGATAAATAATTAACTAAATCACAAGGCATTATTTTTATTTGTAGCCGACGCTTTAACATGCGGTTCATTAATACCACGTATGACAATAGCACTTACGAGTTCGTCACTCAAGCCCTTAACCATAAAGACTTAAAATCTTTCTTAAAATTATTCCACGAGCGATCCGTAGTAACCCAGTTTTCTATCCAGATTTAACCACGTTTTCATTTCGTAAGACAACGTGTATTACCTAACCTAACCTATTCGTGATAAACATTCAACATCACCCCATCGATTAACACTTTGAGCACAGTCTACTTCATCAAACAAAGAATCTATATTATGCACATTAGGATCAAAATTAGACACGTAATAATCACAAGTAAAATTATTTTTTAAAGATTATCTTCAACGATTTATTTAGTCGAATCAATAGCCGTACCGCCTATTTCTACTTTAGAGTTTGACGAAGCCACCACCGAGGACCTATCCTCTAGCGCATTCAACCGTGTGATCGTGAATTTCGACATGTCTGGACACCTTTCGTTCCCGAGGGCGATTGTGAGAACGCTTTCCTTGATCCATTATTAAAATCACTCACTACAACACGAGTAAGCAAAAACTTTGTAAAAGAAAAACATAAGATTTAAAAAGTCAAAAATAATAACCAGAAATCAATAATCGCGAAGTGAGGTTTATTATTTTTTCCTGGTAAATATTTTCCTTCGCAATTATATTGTGACATTTCACCTCGTTCATCGTCAGGTCTGTTTATTATATTTAAATTCTCGAGGGGTTTGTGATCTGTGTAGACAGTAAAATGGTTTTCAATTAATCAATGTTGCCAGAATATATATATATATATATATATATATATATATATATATATATATATATATATATATATATATATATATATATATATATATATATATATATATATATATATATATATATATATAAATATATAAATATATATGTACATCTATTATGTAGACAGGTGTAATGCGACATGACTAAATTAATGCTAAGCTTATAGAATGTTCAAATTTTAGAATTTCATGGTCGATTGCATTATGCCGATAGCGTGATAAGAATTTTACCTTTTATAAATTGACGAATATGAGATATTTTAACAGTGTATTTCAGTGATAGTAATCGTATGTTTTTAGTTTTAATATAGTGTTAGTTATGATTAGGACGATTGCAGTATGGTCAGTATAATACGATATTTGATTGGTTTTGTTACATTTGTTGACTATTATGTTTCGTGATAAAATGGAAAAACATTAGGCTGTTAATGTGAAGGTTCTTATAATAATTCTCACTTTACATAAAAAATATTCTTATTTATTGACTAGAAATAGCCATTTTGAAAACGTAAAATAATTTGAACACGAGCCTCGTGATGAGATAAACCTTACATCCTGCTAACAAATTTTATTTTGTTTTATTTTATTGTATGACTACTACGAATATGCGACAAAACGTCACTCTAACTGAAAAACTCTAAAACTCTATTGGCGTGTAACATTAGTAACTGTGGTAAGAGTGATCGAGTGTCGCACATTCGAAGAAGTCTAATAATAGAAGTTACCAGATAGGAAACAAGCAGCACCCTGGTTGGAGTAAACTATGAAAATTTAGTGTAAAGTTCATATTCATCGAGATTAGTGGATTAGCATTTCTTATTATTAAAAAAAATAAAATTCCACAATATATATATCCCAGGACAATAGTAGACCAGTTAAATGTTAAGAAAATATAAATAAATGAAATATTTTAAATGAAGACTTTCGTGGCGTTCAGTGGCAGAACACTTCATTGTTAATGGGCACATTAAACTATTTTCATTAACTCCGAACTCAGTGTATGGACGTTTAAGATTTTGCTACTTTATTTATATTTTAAGGTAATAAAATCGTAAATTAATATTTATATATGTCTTTCAGCTTACTTTATCTAAGTTTAGCGCACGGATTAAAATTCCCTCCATATTTCAAGTTCGGAGCAGCGACAGCCGCCTATCAAGTAGAAGGCGGGTGGAATACTAGCGGTAAGGTTTTCTATTGGGCGGCGAAGATATTACTCTGCGTAGTATATAATATCATTTAATACAAATAGTAGCATTAGGTATTACGTATAAAATAGAGGATTGGTATTATATATTTAGTTATGGTTATAATGTAGGCAACATTATTGTAATATATACGACTACGTATTATTATTACTGCTAAAAATATTCTTAATTAGCTACCCTTCATATGGGAAATATTTGTGAAAATGTTCTATATATATATATATATATATATATATATATATATATATATATATATATATATATATACATATATATATATATATATACATATATATATATATATATATATATATATATATATATATATATATATATATATATATATATATATATATATATATATATATATATATATATATATATATATATGTAATGTCTCTGTTTATTTAAAGATAAATCTCCAAGTATTTGGGATCACTATGTCCGCACCTACAACGATAGAATTATAGACTCGTCGTCTGGTGACATAGCGTGTAACAGCTACCATCTGTGGCAGAGAGATGTGGAGATTGCTTCCGAATTGGGTTTACATTTTTATAGGTAAGCAGTGTTTTTCTATATTGAAGATGTGCCTACTTAATATAATATGTCTCTCATTAATGTAAGCAAAAATCACTTTCCATATTTAGCATGTAGAAACAATCGTTTTTTCGATAGTGGATTCATATAAAATGAATATATATAAAATTCTGTGCAGTTCTGGGTTCGATCCCCCGTTGATGAAATGAAATATTTAATATTTTAAATTTAAATATTTATTGTTTCATTTCTTCGCTCTGGTAATAAGGCAAAGCGCGGCGTTGAGTTCCGCCACTCAACTGCAATGTCTCAAATTCAACGGAAAGTGGGGAACGGAAGTGGAACGGAGTGTCTTAACACTAGGTTCCCGGGTTCCCTCTGCCTACCCTGCTTCGTGCTGGATACAGCGTGAAGCTGAGTGTTAATATTACAATACACATACATCTATATTCAATTGACTTTATTACATTTACTACAGAGGCAAAAAAAAAGCAAAAAGAAGAAAAATATATTTATATTAAAGAAAATACTTGGGAAAATATATTTTTAAAAATGAATTCGGTAAAATGTGTGTTATCTAAACGGAAACACTACTGTAATCTAGACCTCAAATTTTATTGCGAATGTTGTCTTTAAGCTGGGCAATCGTGGTCGGCTTATTGGCGTAAATGCGACTCTTGGGATACCTCCAGAGAAAACAAATGCATTAACGTGAAATCTTCACTCCGAGGAGGTCACGGAATGTCCCCTCGTCGTGATATCAGTTTTCCATTAAGTTTACAACTGCTAAAGATTCATTCGATGTATGAGATGTCGCGTCATCGTGTTAAAACCAGGGCCTGCTTGTTGTTGTAGGTTTCAAATTAATGTAGTTGTGGAAAGAACAAGTTGGAATCACAGTAATGCTACGTACATTACTGCGATTCCTTGACTAGACATGGCCGCCTAAACGTTATGCGAATTCAAAGGTCTTTTATGTCTTAATTGATGTTAAATGAAGATGAACTTCATTCGAGAAGAATCCTTTTATTGATATCCTATTAAAATTTTTTTGGCAAATACACTACGTATTTAGTCATTGGCACTACTGGGATCGGTCGATTATCAGTATATTGTTGCCAATAGACCTGTTAGACCTGTGATATAGTCCTGTTAGACCCCTGTCTACTAGTGCTATATAAATTTGGTTGGGTTTCGTACCGTGTAGTGATTGTTACCATTTAGTATCCCACGAGACATTTATTAGAGATTTTTTAAGTAAAATATTAATAAATTGACTAAAATCGGTGATATACATAATATGAATACAAGAAATAGGCTTTTCAACTTAGAGCGCCGGTAACTCGATTGCATAGGGTCCGTTATTCTTTTATGGGTCAGGGTGCGGTCACGCTTCTACATTAGGATCCTAAAAACATTTTATAACATCTAAAGGCATTTTAGCGTTATGAGGTTATTACAAAATTAACGATTTTATAAATGAAAACACGCCTTGGGAATAAAATGCTAGCTCCAGACTATTTCAAATGTATCTTTGTCACTTATAATTATATTATGTAAACTCTATAAAAAAAATAGACATATCCCGCTGAGTTTCTTGCGCCGTTTCTTCTTAGGTCCGAGGCAGTAACTTTAGCAAATCCGGCGGTAAATTGTTTGACGTTCAAAAAAGGAAACTTGTAATTTCTTATTTTGAATACAAATAAAGGATGAAGGCAGAAAAAATAAGTTGTCTAGATATTTGGACTTGGACCAGATTGCAGTTTATAGGATGTTAGGGCCACTATCATTATGCGGATAGTGGTTTCAAGTAACACTTTCATAGTATAAAATTTCTACCAACATCTTAAGAGGTTATCGCTTAGCAGTTGGATCAACAGTACAAAAAGCTGTTCTTGAGACGGCATATATTGCGAGGAGGTTCCTAAGTCTAAACCGTGGCCACCGATGGCCTGGGCCTTGTTTCGACGCTGTTATTTTTTTTTATTTTAACATGTTATTTTTTATATTAAAATATGATTAAAAATGTAAGGAATATCTAAATATATATAAAAAAATACAAAATAAATATAATATTGTTATAAAATAAACCTGAACGACATCTTGTGGTAAGCAATAAATAAAAAAACATATAGCGGTCACATCTTTTTTTTATTTTTCTTTGAATAATTATTTTTATTGTGCATAATTTAGCTAAGTCCTATGTTAATAAAGATATTTAATTCCAGATTTTCAATTTCTTGGCCTAGATTGTTGCCAGAAGGCTCTTCAGATTATATAAGCGAAGATGGAAAGAAATACTACGACAATTTAATTAATGCTTTACTAGAGAAGGGTATAGAACCCCTGATCACTTTGTATCATTGGGACTTACCGCAGTCATTACAAGATTTGGGTAAGGACTGTCAGAAATTTGAAATATTTAGAATTTTTCCTGTTTTTATAGATATCTTAAATTATTATGTACCTTTCAACGTCAGACAATAAGAGCAATGTTTATGGGTACTTCTTCGTTCTAGGCATAGGGCGGTGTTGAGTTAACTCGCAATGACTAGCAAATACATAGTAGGAAACGAAATGAAAATACAATGTTTCCTTTATCCTATTTTGTTTTAAATATTTAATAACCTTTTACAGGTGGATGGACGAATTCATTGATCTCAGATTGGTTTGCGGATTACGCTCGAGTGGCTTTCTCATTATACGCGGATCGTGTTAAAACTTGGTTAACTTTGAATGAACCAATCGCTATTTGTGATGTTTCATACCATACGGGTGTGCACGCACCAGGCATTAAAAGTCCAGGGCATGGCAGCTACATTTGTAATAAAAATGTTATGCTTGCCCACGCTAAGGCTTGGAGGATTTACGATAAGGAATTCAGGGCTAAATTTAACGGTATTTCATATATTTTACCTTGATTTCTGTTATTAGACGAAGCAATTATAAAATATTTGTAGTACCTTTTGTTTATATATACTTGATCCATCACGCAACAGTCTTTTGTAGGCTCAAAATATATTTGGAGTATATTTGCCTAATATCATATATTTATTATTGAGGCGCGATAGGATGGCGTTTGATTATAAACATGATAATTGTGATTCCGAACCCTGATCGGTAGAATGGTTATATTTTCGATTACTTCGAATTTGTAGTAGTTAAAATGTGTGTCTGAGTTCCACTCATTGCACAATAAAAGTGCAACGTTGTTTAACCTGCTCCACGAGCACAACCGTGAAATTGTTTTTTTTTTTAATATTTATAATAAAAAGGGTCGACTCGGCTATGCGATCTTCTTAGGCAGATTACTTTTTATGTTGTAACAATTGCAGGATTCAATTTTGACATAGATAAATGATGGAACTGTATATTTACTTAATATTTCACTAACGTTTATTTATGCCTACTATTTATGATAACTTTTTTTTACTTTCTAGGTAAAGTATCTCTTGCGAATCAACTCATATGGATAGAAGCAAGGAATTCAAGTGACGAAGATGAAGCCAAATTAGCAAGACAACTTTTGGTATTTAACATATTTTATAATTATTTTACATTTGTTAAGCTTTTTACAGTAAAATTCAATCTTACCTACAGTTTCTTTACCGTTTTCTATAGTAACTAACGAGTAGAGTAAATATGGTAACTCGAACGAGGTAATGAAATCTCGAAATCAATGGATATATCGACAGAATTTATGTAATGATAACATAATATCTATTAGTCTCTATGGCTTTCACCTATAAACAGGGTAATTAATGCAAAATTATCAATTCGTACTAGTGGATCTTGGGAAAACCCCGTTCAACAAAAATATGCTAATATTTTGCCTCGAGCCTTTTACAAACATCAGAAATTATAAATATGTCACCATACTTGCCTAGTCTGAACTGCGTATATCAGTTACGAGGGTTACTGAGAGTCCCTCAATAAGACAACTCTTGGTATCGTTAACTTGAAGCGCACCTATAATTGCCTCGGGTTGACCGCTTTGTACTCTACTATTGCACTAACCAATCAAGAGGATAATACGCGTACACCTTGACTAGTTTGCTTTCGTAGGTACTCAGGTAAAGGAAGTTACAGTGTATCGTACAGCACGATCTCTGTCATCTGTCACATCATATAATAATTTATTTATCTCTTCTTCTATCCCTCTTCTTACATTTCTCGTAGCTATGCGGCGTTCGTCACCACTTCCCACGTCAGCGGGAGTCAAAATAAACTATCAGTTAATAAAATTGTTATAATTTAAATTCTTATAGTTTATACGTTATTGTTACAGGCTGGTATGTATTCACATCCTATATATTCCAAAGAAGGTGGATGGCCACCTATTGTAGAAGAGAAGTTATGGGAAAAATCTAACGCAGAAGGTTTATATCGATCAAGGCTACCTACATTTACAGACGAAGAAAAAGATTTAGTGAGAGGTATTTATTATAACAATGATTAAACAGAAATATAGTAATGTAGTTAGATGTGATAAGAAATAAAATAGCAATTGAAAAATGAAAGTCGACCTCAAACATCTGTCAATTATATTCACGAGAGAGAGCCAAAGTTATGCGGGCTAATACGCTGACGTCTGCTATTTGGATGCGAACGAGAAGCTACTTAATAAATTAGAGCGTTTTAAACCTCGCCGTATGGTATATTTATGGCTTACATAAGTATGACCATGTTTTCCAATTTTGAACTCAGCTAAAGTGGCTCCCAATTCGTCTTTGCGGTGATATGTTACTTTTTATGTTTACCTTACGTTACTTTTTATGCTTTCGCTCCCGTTTTAACGTTTTTCCTCCCTCCTTATGCTCTAAGCAATTGTACATCGTTTCGACGCTTGACATATCTATAAACAATACTAAACGCCGTTTCCATATACGCCGCATTCCTGTGGAATCAACACCCTTAGATTGTCCAGAGAAGCTTAATATCCTTTTAATCTCAACAAAAAAACATTTGAGACCGAGATTAATTCAGATTAATATATTGTTTTCAATATGCCAACCACATTTTTTAATCATTATTCATTTAAGTATATTTATAAATCATTAAAAAAAGACTTTTTAAATTAAGCTCACCTTTGTCTACTTATATACTTGCAATCTCATGTTTTGTTTTATGTAATAAAGAATATGTATGTGTAATGGCGTGGCATGGCGTGATTATTTACTATCAGATGACCCGTACACTCGTTTGCCTTGTTCTTCCTTCATGTATGGCATTCTTATTAAACACATACCAGCTTTTTACTAGCATCACACACAAGGTACACAAGTAATCGATAAAGGAGACTTTTAAGGGGGGAAGAGTCACCTCACATTGTATCAGGGCAATCTACAAAACCCAATTACAAAAATATTAATTACTTTCTGCCGAGTCTACAAGAGCACAGATGCTATATGAAAAGACACGATGACTTCACCTCACCAATGATTTGAGGCTTAACGCTCCTTCATGATATTTATTCACACAGACTTTGTATTGCACTCTTAACTTGTATTTTGATTTTACCATTAGCTATATCCAGATTTAGGGTTTAAGGGTTAGTTACTTAAGGCAGAGACATCATCCTTCAACTATTTTTTAATTAACTAAGTCTTGCTTAAACCCTTATTCATCTACAACATACCTTTATCGCAGCTTATACCTTACAAATCCTTACGTTCTGCCTAGTATACGTGTCATGTAGAAGTCACAATACGTATCCAGATTAACATATACTCCTTCATATACTCCTTATTCTATTATATACGATAATCAATTCTTTAATTCACTTTTCATGCACGTTCACCCCTCACACTCATACATTCTTAACTTAGCTTCAACACAGGCTTATCCATAAGGTATCATACTTTTTGCTCATATATAAAATATATGTTAAAAAATGGTAAAATGGGAGCTTAAAATTATAATTTTACTACATATGCTAACAGTATATTATGTTATTATACTTGTATAATAATTAAATATATTCGTAGTGAAAAACGAGATCAAGAATGAAAAAAATATTAAAATATGATATATATATGTACATTATGTATTCTAGGAACGTACGACTTTTACGGTATTAACTATTACACGTCTCGTATTGCTTACAAAGCTGAAGAGGGTGAAACTATTGGCGACTGGCCTTTTTATGGCAACTCTGAATTTGGGCTTGTGTTTGCATCTCGTGCAGAATGGAAATTTGCAGCTACAAGTTGGTTTTATGTAAGTAGTATTCATAATTGGATATTATAATAGGTTGGTACTGTCCGTATGGACTAATGATAGGCGAAGTTCAACGACATTTGTGGTCTTGACGGAGAGGATAAATGAAATTGAGTATTGAGGACTAATAATTGTGTTTACTATTAGGCGCTGTTCCATTGTGCCACAATGGCAATTCAAGAAAGAGCTGACTTTTCACCAGGTTTTTGCTGCTAGCACTATATCAAAGAACGTTAAAAAAGGGGATTTTAGACAATAAATGGTTATACACTTAGGAAATAAAAGAATTGTTTTAGAAAATGTATAACATTTTTAATGTTATGAAATAATTTGAACTCAAGCCTTTAGGTAAGCGTCCAACCATCCACGTATATTTAACAATATAAATAAATTGTAAGAAGCGAATAAACAATTTTATTTATCTTGATAAGAATATATGGTGGAACGAACGCAATTTTAAACCTCGCTACTTTAAATGCATTTTTTTAATTAAAGATCATTTATGCGCATTTTAATAATATATTAAGTTTTATAGATACATGCACAAGGTTTCCGCAAACAACTTCGCTGGCTGAAGGAACATTATGGAGATATTGAAATATTAATCACGGAAAACGGTTTTGCTAATTACCATTACAGCTTGAAGGATTATGATCGTGTTCAGTATTACAAAGATCATTTGGAACAAGTAAGGCTAAGCTTAGAACATATTTACTGGTTACATTTTAAAATTATTTAAATATGTCAAAAATAAATATGCTAAAGTAAATAGAAACTCGCCAAAAGCGAGTCGGATACGTACATGAAAGGTTTGCGTATCAATATCAAAATCAGGTTTACTATAGAGGAGTCTTTTTAATATTTATTATGTAACATTTTATACATTTTGCTTTTAACAATAATAATATTTACTTAAGGTTTGTATTTTGACTTATCTGAAAAGACAGACAAAGTCAGCCTAAATTACTAGCCTAATAATCTAAAAAAAATATTATATTTTCAGGTTTTACTGGCGATTAAAGAAGATGGTGTCAATGTTACAGGATTCACTGCATGGACCATGATTGACAACTTCGAATGGAATGACGGATATAAGTAATATTTTTTTTTTTATTTATTTCCTGCATTTTGTGGAAAATACATTGCAAGAAGAGAGTAGTTGAGTGAGCCATAAAATTTTAATAATATATAATGAAGGCTGAAGTTTCAAAATTTTTTTCAGATATTCTTACATTACATATTTTACTCTAATGCTTTAAATATTTTAAAACCAGTTCGAACAATTTATTACATTGTCATTTATTTCACTGTAAAATAGTTCATGTAAATTTAACTTGGCCATATTCTCAGGTAAAAAAGGTGTTTAGATAAGACGACCAGTAGATAATCTATCAATATACAAGTATCGTTCCATTTGCACTATCCATTTCTTTAGATTGTTGACGTCGAAACATTTTTCACGTTTTTCTCAAATACATTTTCGATAAATTGCTAATTATCGAATAGAATTTAACGCTGCGTTTTGTCCACCGAAGGAAATAATGAAATCAAATATAAATACGTTTTGTATTATTTCCAAAAAGAAGAATTAATGGCTTTCGCTTCACTTTGCACGATCTTACATGTCTTTGGTGCTTAGACCAAATATCCAGCGCTCTCATGTATATCATCACAACATATAACCAGCGCTTCCTTGGGCATCAAGGAGTTACTCCAGGGAATAGTTATAGTAAGGCATTTACATCTGATAGAGTTTCTAGGGCACCGCGCCTTAGGAACTATATATACAAATTCGAAAGAAGAACTTAACGATCAAATTGTGGAGAATGTGCATCACGACTGTGCGACACTAGATAGAATTATAATTGAGTCGGCTTGGTTGTTCAATTTGTATTTGGACAGCTGTCTTCATGGAGTGAGACAAAGTGATATGGAAGTGAAAGTAGGTACCTCGAATATAAATTGCCTGCTGTACGCAGATGATGCAGTGCTTATTGCATCATCAGAAAGCTAGCTGCTGGCATTGGTTACCACTCTGAAAGAAGGATGCGCGAATAATGGTCTAAGCCTGATGCGAATAAGACAAAGGTTCTGGCATTTGAAAGAAATGAAAAAAGCACAGTTTGCAAGGTCAGTGTAAATGATAAGATATTAGAACGAGTGAATGAGGTAGTATATCTGGGAAGTATATTTAGCAAAGATACGAAATGGATGTGGAAAGGCGTATTGCTGCCGGTAACAGAGTTAACGGTGCCTTAGATGCATTGTTGAGACGGCGAAACGTCAGCATAGCTGCGCATTTGGCCGTACACAATGCAGTGTTGGTATCGACACTGTTATACGGCAGAGAAACGTGGGTATTACAGAAGAAGAATGTAAGAAAGATGATTGCTGTAGAAATGCGATCTCTTCGTCGTAAATGCGGAGTCAGTTTATCTGATCGCATTTCCAATGAAGAAATACACAAAATGGCAGATACTAGCGTGAATGTCACAATGAGAATGAAGAGGTACGTGCTCAGGTGGTTTGGGCACGTCGAGCGAAAGAGTGAAGAAAGAATGGTAAAAAAGATTTATGAAGGAAAAGTGAGTGGTAAGAGCGAAAACACACTATCGACGATACTGGAGGAAGGTCACTTAAAAAGCATGAGGACCCCCCGGAGGGCATGTATGAAGAGGTTGATGGCAGTGGACGAGGCGAAAGAGGTATGCCGAGACCGTAGCATTTGGCGCTCCGTTGTCTCTGCCTACCCCGCTAGGGATATAGCGTGAAGCTAAGTAAATAAGTAAGTATTAGTTAAAAATGGCACTGTCTACAGTAAAGGCTTTAGGATATTATGGCGTTGATGACGAAACACAGGTTATCATTAATGCTAGTCCAGTTAGTATTGGAGCTGTTTCAATTAAAAAAGATGGCAGGAGTCCAAGAATCATTGCTTATAGAAACCGAACATTGACTGCTTTAAAACGGAAATACCAATACCAGAGCGAGTGCTTCTTTCTCTAGAAACGTTTGTTTCGTTCGTTGTCCCATTACAGATCATAAGCCCCTTGAATTTTTCTTCCGCCCAAAATCTAATCCATGTGCACGTGTCAAGCGGCTGCAGATTTATCGTTTCAATATAAAATATCAGTCAGTAAAAGTAAATATCGCCGATTCCTTGTCTCGACTGTGTACGTTTTCCGGTACTCTAACGGAATATATTACAGATTTTATGTAATATATTCCGTTGGAGTATAATCCGAATAGTTGATGAAGCTCATCCTTGTGCTGTTCCCATACACGCTATTGTCAAAAGCTCAGAAAATGATACTGGGATAAAAAGTGTCAAACTAGGCATTTGCAACAATGATTGGAAACAGTCATAAATATATGAGATTTTTGAGCCCGCACTTTTTTCTACAACAGTATTTTACTAACAAGTGACCGAAAGATTTTAGGAAAACTGTTTTGAATGCAGCACATGAAAATCATCCTAGTAGTATCCATGAAGAGTCGACTAAGATTAAAGATTTGGTAGCCGTGCATCGACAAAGATGTCGAAAGAATAGTGAAACTGTCATATGGCTGCCAAGCCATCTGATACCTATGATATGACTCGTACTTTGAACTGCTCCCTAGGTGGGGGTCGTTAGTGACTTGTTTGGTTCTCGTCCAAGTAATGATTTACTTGTTAGTAATAATTGACTACTGTTATAGATATAATGAAATCAAATTTACTAATCACAATTTCTATTTAAAATAAAAACGTAAAATATATTTATATTTAATTAGTATTTGACTAATAAGAGGTTATATTATTTACTTAGCTTCACGCTGTATCTCGCACACTGCAGGGTAGGCAGAAGGAACTTGGGAACCTAGTGTTAAGACACTCCGTTCCACTTCCGTTTCTCACTTTCCGCCGCATTTGAGGCATTGCGTGTTTACCAGAGCTAAGAAATGATAAAATTAAATATTTTAATTGAAGATATATATTTTTTTATTTCTTCGAGTGGGGATCGAACCCACAACTTGTCGGTTACAGTCACACGCTTATGCCGCTGCAAAACCACGGCCTCTTATTGTGTGTTTTATTATTCCAGATCAAAATTCGGAATGTATCAAGTGGATTTTAAAGATCCAGAGCGCACTCGTCGTCCACGCGCCTCGGCCAAGTTTTACAAAAAAGTTATACAACAACATTCATTAAATTTAGATAGTGATAATAAAATTTATAATTAATTTTTTTGAGTGTTTTTCTGTATTAGTTTATTTTTTTTTTCTTTAAAAGTTGTTATTAATTTTTAATATCATTTTATGATAATACAATTTATAATTAATTTTTGAGTGTTTTTCTGTATTAGTTTATTTTTTATTTCTTTAAGAGTCCTTATTCTTTTTTAATATCATTTCAATTTTCTCAAATAAGGTTATTGAGAAAATGAAAATGATACGATATTTTTTATAAAGTTGTCTGATTTTTCGTGAAGTTGTATTTGCCGAGGAAATTAGAATACTCGCCATTAAAAAGTCTTAAAATTGTGATAAAAGTCAACTAAAACACCTATATAAAAAACCTTATAAAAATTTAATATACTAACGATGTTATTAGCGTCTTTAACTACATCTTAAAGCTTATTTTCAGTGATAAAAAATCATCATAGGCGAGCGTTTGAAATTCAGATAAAAAATCATCTGTACCTTATTTGTTCACCAAACAATAAACAAATTTATTATCTAGATATATCTACTCTATCTATTATGATACGACACATTGAAAACACAGGAAAACAAAGTAATGTATCGCACGCATATTATTATATGGCGTAGCCATTCATTGAGAAAAGGCAAAGGAGTTTGGAAATCTAACGTAACGACACTCCGTTTTATTTACCCACTTTCCGTTGAATTTGATGCGTTACTTTTTATCGTTATTTTTATGAGTGAAGAAAATGAAAATAATAAATATTTAATTTCTGGAAATCTAATTCACAACTTATCGCGTTCACACACTGCGTGTCATTCGTAAAGGATTAAAATACGCTTAACAGTTTACTCTGTTCCAACAGAACAGCTTGTCACTTGTCGTTCAATGAAATTGATGTGAATATAATTGATTCTTCACACACGACACACGACACTCGCATACAAATGGATTGTAATCTTTTGAAACTACTACATCTACTATTTGTATCCGAAAAAAATATATTTTTTTTGTTTTGGTAACAATTGCTAGCAAGAGTGATAAGACCACACAAACATTGAAGAAGGAAGTAATTAAGAATAAATTGTACAAAATGGTGGCTACTAGTGTTTGTAGATTTGTTCCTTTTTTGTTAAAATTCATTTTGATTAGTTTGAATTTGAAAGTGCGTCAAGTGGAAGTCTATTCTCCTCCGCCTAGTGTAGCGATTTCGCTCCGAAACAGTGTTATAGAATATTGCGAAAGGATTATGTATTAAGAAATATTTTTTTATTTTGCGAAAAGACATTATTTTCTGTTCTGTGTAATTTTAAGCTGTGTAATACTAATTATAATATAAAATATTTGTCAATTTCGTATTTAAATATGGTTTAGGTTAAAGAAATTGTGTATGGGTCTGGGTACTGACAAAATGTTTTAAACATAAAATATAGTCGTATAAAAAATGCAACAATAAAATAATTAATGTCAACAACCGGAACCAAAACAACAATATATTAATGAAAACGTCAATAAACGTGTGTGGGTGTGTGTTAGTATATTGGTTCGGATACATTTTGCAGATGCCACTGTAGTATCAATTTTTGCTCAAAAAAATCAAGCAAGTGTCCACTCTTTCTTAGTATAACAATTTTACTCTTTGGGTAGGCTAGTATTGAACTGATCAGAACTGGCAGATTCATAAACTTTTCATTCTAACTTGGAGTAGTGCCTGGAACTAGAGACTACAGATTTAGGCTTTAGAGACTCCTTTACAATGCACTAACGCTGCATTCTGCATTTACCACTTTTGCTAAATATAATGACATATCTTGTAAATTTAAATCTTAACCATTTTTATAATTAAAAATTATATTCAGCTTCACGCTGGGCAGGTAAGGCAGAGGGAACTTAGGAACCTAGTGTCAAGACACTCTGTTTCACTTCCGTTCCCCACTTTCCGCGGAATTTGAGGCATTGTGTGTTGAGTGGCGGAACTCAACGCCGGGTTTTGCCTTGTGCCAGAGCCAAGAAATGAAAACATTACATATTAAAATTGAAAACATTAAATATTTCACTTCTTCGAGTGAGAATCGAACCCACAACCTGTCGGTTACAGTCACACCCTCGTGCCGCTGCGCCACGACAGACCTCCTTAAAATTATATACCTATATAATATGTATTTGAAAATACAGATATTGGCGATTCTTCTTTATTTATTTTGAAGTAAGTAATTTATATCAAATGTTAATTATCTCAGATTTAAAATACATGAATCTCCTTGTTGTTAATGTAAATTTTTTGTTAAGGTATTAACATAATAATGAAATAAAAGTTATGTTTGTTAAATGAGCATTTAATTTTAAAGATATTTAAATTCGCAGTTTAGTGGGTAGGAAATACCGTTGCCTCGTCGAACAGAGCCAGAAACAGAAAATATTTCAATTTCCCGAGTAGGAACCGAAACCACAACCGTCCGACTGTAAATGATCACGGGACTTAGGCTGTTTAATACGACGACGTCTAGAAAGGTTACTGAGCCGATGTGATTTGGTTAGAGCTCGAATATTTCTTTATAACACGTTTGTAGAACTTCGCGGAGGCGCGAGGACGACGAGTACGCTTCGGGTCTTGGAAATCCACATGGTACAAACCGAACTTGAGCCTGAAAAAGCATGAAACAAAGTGATCTTATGAAATTATTTATAAGATCAGTTTATTGTTCGATTGTTTGTCTGTCATGATTTTTAGCATGAAAGCTATACAAAATATCCAGAACTATGGTCGTTTGGATTGAAGAAGAAATAAACTTTTTTATTCCATTTCCTTACTTCCCTCGGAGCCCTCGAAGGCCGACGCCGACTAGTACTTGATCAATTTTTCTATTATAAGTCGATATTAACACATTATTGCCATTATACCATTTGAGGCCTATCTTAGCACAGAGGCACAGGAATATTTAATATATTTAAGATAAATGTTTAATGTTTTCATTTATTTGCTCTGGTAACAAGGCAAAGCGCGGCGTTGAGTTCTGTCACTCAACACGCAATGCCTCAAATTTGGCGGAAAGTTAGTAACGGAACGAAGTGTCTTAGCATAAGGTTCCCACCCCGCCCGGTATACAGCATGAAGCTGATTCAGTGAGTGGTACCATAGCAACTGTTGAGGTTATTGAAGTTTTTTTTTTTTTTTTATTCTTTCTGTCATTTTGGTACCATATATGTTAAAACCAGAATTGAATATTAATATTAAAATTACTGCATATCCCATAGAAGCTTACCACCTCATCACTTTCACTGCAGAAAGGGAAATATTAAATATAGAGTTAGCAGAAACTAGAAAATAAATAAAATATTACGTGTATCCGAAAGCCCATTCAAAGTTATCCATTAGTGTCCACGCGGTATAAGCCTTGATATTAATATTGTCTTCATGAATCGACAGGAGAACCTATAATACAAAACTAAACTAAAATATTAAATACCAAAACATTTGTTTAATAAACATTTGCAAAATAATACTTGAATTGAAAAGATATGAATTGAAATATTACATATAGTGACAAGAAAATCAAAAATGATATTTTTTTATATTGTCGTACCTGTTCCAGATGGGTCTTATAATATGAAATGCGACCTGTATCTAATAAATCAGGCTTAGTATCCGCATAACCGTTTTCTGTGATAAAGAATTCAATATCACCAAACTTTTCTTTCAGCCACTTAAGCATGTGACGTAGCCCTTGTGGGTATACCTGAAAAATGGATTTAGTATTGTATACTTGGGTACAAACAGATAATCCACATAATTTTAAATAAAATGTACAAATCTTAATCTTTAATCAGTCTGCCTTTACTTTTCGCTTATTATGTTAAGACAAAATCAATTCATTACAACTTACATAAAACCAGGTGGCAGCTATTTTCCATTCCGGTCGAGTATTAAATAAAACATCAAAGTCATAATTCCCTTCCAGAGGCCAAAAACCAACTGGTTCACCAGGATTGGCTTTACGAACCGTGCGACTTGTATAATAATTGAAGCCGAAAAAATCGTACGTTCCTAAAATAAATAAGTTATATATATCAGTTTAATGTTAGTGCAACTATAGCTCAATTGTATCGAGTCCGTAATTCTTTTATGGGACAGTGCGTACGCTTTAACAATAGGATTCCAGAAATTGTCCGATAATTGTCTGTTTCGTAATTTAAAAAAGTTGTGAAAAGATGTTCATGTGTTAAAGTTATTACTAAACTAACGATTTTATAAACGGCGTGTTATACCTTGGGAATAAAAGGCTCGCTCCAGATTATTTCAAATGTATCATTGTCAATTATATAAAAAGATGTCAAGTTTTGATTAAAAAAAGACATGTTCCGCTGAGTTTCTTTCGCCGATTCTTCTCAGGTCTGAGGCAGTAACTTTTGTAAATCGATGGTAACTTGTTTGACGTTCAAAAAACCAAGCTAATAACTTTTAATTTTTAATAATAGTATTAGAATGTAAATCTCTTCATGTATTCATCGTATTTGTTATTTATAGGTCTTCGGTTTCATCATGTATAGATCAAACAAAGAGAAGCATCGGTGTTAGGGTGAAGGAACACATCTCCAATGTCAAGAATGGGCATGTATCGAAGTCAGCCGTGTGTGAGCATACATCGAACAAATCCTACCATTACGTTAGCTTTGATAAACCCCACATACTCGCTAGGGAGAATAGATATATCCCTAGAATGATCCGCGAGGCTATTGAAATACAAAAACATCCTAATTTCGATACAGAAGATGGTTGGAAACTTTTCACCACCTAAAACATCCTACTCTAAAAAAATTTTATATCTCAATCACACCACACTAGAGGACCAGATACAGTTAGCTCATTCTGCAAGAATCCAGGGCAGTACGCGAGGCAATTAAGGAATCGTTGCGGGTAGTTTGATATAATAATTATATCAAATGACAGTCTGCCACCTCAGCCGACCCGTGACCACGGACTACTGTAAAGTGTTCGAAACGTCGGGTTTCCAAAAGTGCTTACCTATCAATATACGCGATTAATCCGTTTAAAAGTGTTTCATTTAAAATATTTGTCATTATTATTAGCAGGAAATGTAAAAATACTTTGAAAGTAGTATATGAAGTACATTTCTCACCAGTCTTTTTTCACAAAAAGGGGTGATTTTTCTATTCAATAGTAAATTATTGGCACTAAAAATTGTACTATTTTTAACGTTTTAACCTTTCTTTTTATTATCTCTTCGATTTTTTAATCAATAAATTATAATAATTAAAAGAACTATTCAAGCAATATAATTATAATGGTGTAAGAAGAGAGTGCTAGTGCTAGTGTTAGTGTTATTTCATCAAATGTCACGACCCTTCCCATGCCTTATATATATATAAACTTTACGATACCAATACATAAGTAGTAGTCAGGGTGGGTGGCCCTTAAAAAAACCATACTATAATTATGCATGCATGTATTTTGCGTAATTATATTGACTCGTCGTCCAGTGTTATAAAATTTGTACATACATTAAGTTAAAACCTGTAAAGGTAAAACAAAATTCTATTAATTCTCATAATAGTCTTATTTACCTTTAACAAATTCCTTTTCTTCTGCAGTAAAATCAGGCAATCTTGACGTCGTCCAACCCTCGATTATACTTCTCTCCCTCAAATGCTTCTCTATCTTTGGAGGCCAACCGCCTTCCTTAGAGAATATTGCATATGTATACATTCCTAGCTGTAAATAACCAATAGCTTTATTTCCCTAAGATATTCTAATCATAAATAAATAAATAAATGAAATATACATTTTCGTTGAAATGTACTCTAAATTTAAGTAAAAAAAAAGAAAAAAGTACCACAAGTTCTCTTGTGAATTCTGCAGTTTCTTCTTCCTGTTCAGTCTCAGCTTCTATCCAGGTAAGATAATTGGCAATGGATACTTTTCCTAAAGAAAAAGTTCTTATTATATTTCTTTTACTTATATATATATATATATATATATATATATATATATATATATATATATATATATATATATATATATATATATATATATATATATATATAATACTTGCACCCACCATGATAAATTGGTTTAAATTCTTTATCATACAATCTCCAAGCTTTAGCATGAGCCATCAAGACGTGCTTATTGCATACATAGCTGCCAATTCCTTGACTGACAATTCCTGGCGCATGGATGCCGCTGTTGAAGGAAAAGTCACAGAAGGCAACTGGTTCATTGAAAGTTATCCAGGTCCTAACTCGGTCAGCAAACAGAGAGAAAACTACTCGAGCATAATCAGTAAACCAGTCGATGGATTGTGCATTAGCCCATCCCCCTGAAAACAAAATCTTCTTTAAGAAATCATTTATGGCGTGAAAGTAAGTCGTACTGGCGAAGTAGTATTTCCTCGTATGTCTTTAGCATCGTTACTGCAATGTTCTTTAACAATAATGAGTTTAAATATGTTTTAAATTCTCTTTATGCTTCTGATGTACCATTTGCTTACAACTTTAAATTTATTTTCAGTAGAGCCAGTAAATTTTTTTTTTTTTGTTGGTCTTGTTATTACATTTCACTCACCTAAATTCTGTAAGGATTGTGGTAGATCCCAATGGTATATGGTAATCACAGGTTCAATGTTCTTCGCAAGTAACGCGTTTATGAGATTATTATAGTAATCTTTTCCATCTTTGCTAATTTTGTGAGGGTATCCTAACGGTATTAGTCTTGTCCAAGATAAGGAAAATCTACAAATTAAAAATGTATTTTTTAAATGTTATTTAGTTTCTTTTTAGACTGTCAATTAATTAATCGAAACTATCATTTAGTCCATATGCTCGTTTTTTTTTTACCTGTAGAAGTGAAGCCCCAACTCTTCGGCCATTTCCACATCTCTTTGCCAGTTATTGTAACTATCGCATGCAATATCCCCATTTGTCCTGTCTTCAATTTTCTCCGGATATGTGTGGATGAAGTGATCCCAGACATTTGGGGATTTATCTGTTGATATTTTTATTTTAATAAAATCTGGAGGTAATGTGTGAATATTTTACAGTATTATAAATTATTTATTGCTATGAATTATATTTTAATTTATTTTATAGAATAGAAGTTGTATGTAGAACATTTTAACAGGCATTGTCTGATAGCAACTATTTAGTTTTATATTTAGCAGTCACAGATTCGTGTTTAAATCTTCCTTCGAGCGTATTATTTTTTATTCAGTATTTGTATAATTTTATAGTTACTTACTTATCTTCACGCTATATCTCTATCGGGGTAGGCAGAGAGAACGTAGCGCCAAACGCTACGGTCTCGGCATACCTCTTTCGCCTCGTCCATTGTCATCAGCCTCTTCATACATGCCCTCCGGGGGGTCCTCATGCTTGTTACCTGACCTTCCTCCAGTATCGTCGATAGTGTGTTTTCGAAGGTCAACCGAGGTCCTCCCTCCCTCTCCTACCACTCACTTTTCCTTCATAAATCTTTTTACCATTCTTTCTGCACTCATTCGCTCGACGTGCCCAAACCACCTGAGCACGTTCTTCTTCATTCTCACTGTGACATCCGCGCTAGTACCTACCATTCTTCAACACTGCATTGTGTACGGCCAAACGCGCAGCTATGCTGACGTTTGGCCGTCTCAACAATGCAGCTAAGGCCCTGTTATCTCTGTTACCGGCAGCAATACACCTTTCCACATCCATTTCGTATCTTCCGTCTCTGCTGAACATACTTCCCGGATATAAAACCTCATTCATTTGTTCTAATATCGTATCATTTACACTGATCTTGCATTCTGTCCTTTCTTCATTTCTTTCAAATATCAGAACCTTCGTCTTATTCGCCTTCGGGCTTAGACTATTATTCGCACATCCTTCTTTCAGAGTGGTAACCAACGCCTGTAACTTGCTTTCTGATGATGCAATAAGCACTGCATCATCTGCGTAAATCAGGCAATTTATATTCAAGGTACCTACTTTCACACCCATTTCACTTTGTCACACTCCATGAAGACATTTCTAGTTAATCTATCAACATGAATTAAAAATTAATGCTCAAACCAAAAGTGTTATGATCTATTACAAATTTACTAGATTTGCACAGTTAGTGTTTGTTAGTTATATTTTTTCTCACGGTGAATGCGCTGACGGGGGTGGGGGAAAGCTTTATATGTTATTGCTTACAGTAATTTTTGAAATAAAATGTATACGTTAAGTAATCTATATGTTTGCCCAAAAACTTTCTTCGCGTTTCATCTATCAGAAATGGTAAGTTGAATAATATAATAGAAGAAATATTATGGAAAAAGGTCTTGGCTTCGAAGTCGATAAACTAATAAAAGCATTATTTATAGTGCGATACTACCTACCATCTGTAATTATCAGAGAAGGCCAAGAAAAGAATTTA
The DNA here is from genome assembly GCA_019049475.1 of Eueides isabella. Classification (NCBI taxonomy): domain Eukaryota; kingdom Metazoa; phylum Arthropoda; class Insecta; order Lepidoptera; family Nymphalidae; genus Eueides; species Eueides isabella. The sequence goes on from CM032407.1 coordinate 8,528,442, forward strand.
TCGCATGAACGATGATTGACTTACCGCTAATGTTCCAACTGCCTTCTATTTGGTAAGCCGATGTTGCGGCACCAAACTTAAAGCCTGCTGGAAATGTGTAGTTTTTACCAGCAACAACGCTGACTAAGACACTGTAACATAACATTATTACAATATTTTTCAGTAACTAAATGAAACGTACGTATAAAATTTAAATTTATTAAAAAATATTGTAATTGCAATATGTAATTGTTTATTTATGTCTTATTATTTAAAGTATTATACTTACTGCAATACTAGTGTCTTCAACCACATGACGAAGCCTTTCTTCATTTGACCCTTGCAAAGTGCACGCACACGCATCTCAAAGAAGACAAATGCTAGGACTAACTAGTTCCCTATTTATAATCTATTTCAATTTATCCTCATAGGATAAACTGTTCTATTTAAAAAAAAAATACATTTCCACCGTTTTCCTGTCAACAAATGCTAAGATATTCAATGCTTACTTGTCGTCGCTATGTAAAAAGATTTGACCAATTTTAGGACACGGATCTTGATTTCTTAAGGTATCTAATAATTTTATAGTATCGTAGGTGTCTGGATTTTAGTACAAAGTCTTTCGAAGATAATGAGTCTTAGGTATTAGATAACTAATACGAAGTAGTTATTTTAATTGTATTCCTTTTAGTTTAACAATCGTATTTGAAGAAAATTTATTTAAATGTATAAGTTGTGCCATGTGTAGGTGATGTTTTTAATACATTATATTTGAGCCCTGTACAAAAACCGTATTATAGAGAAAATTTTGCTAATATTAATATTTTTTTCAAAAAAAATAAACATACAAAAACAACATATTTAGAATACCTTAAAATATTTAATGAAAAATAATTCAAAATTTCCTCTTATTCAGAATATTTTCACCTAGGTTCTCAAGTTCCCTCTGCGTAGCATATATTTACACATGCCAGGCAGAGGGGACTTGAGAACCTAGTATTAAGACACTATGTTCCCCATTTTTCCGCTGAATTAAAGCGTTGCATGTTTAATGGTGGAACTCAACGTGGCCTTGTTACCAGAGCGAAGAAATAAAAACATTAAATAATAACTAAATAATAATCTGCTGTTTACATTCACACGCATGTGCCGCTGCGCCACGACAAAGTTTAATTTAATAAATTATATAGAATTCAAAATAATAGGAATATTTTGATAATAAAGTGCATAATTAACTTAGCGACAATGTGGATATGTAGGTACAATTTCCTGTTACTAGAGTACACGCGATAACAAATGCATAGTCGATGAAATAACAAGTTGTGTTTGTATCTATCTTTAGTCGGGGTGATTGTGGTTTTTGTTAGTCATCGATAGAATGGTTATATTTATTTTCTTAATATTTTAATTTTTCTGGTCTGGCACAGTAAAGTCACTCAAGTCTTTTGATAAGTAGTATATTCACTCAAGTCTTTTGATAATAATAATCTTCAACTATCTGGTTAGATTTTTTTTTTTTTTATTAAAACAAAGCTTAATTCATTATTTTGTTTGACGACATATTATCGCCAAAAAGACATTCAATATTATATAACAACTTAGTAAAACTTGTTAGTAAATCTTAGATATCAAAACTATTTAGTTAGTCGCTTATAGTTTGTCGCTTCTACATAAAACGAAAAAAATAATTTAAATTACGAGTAGTAATAAATAACATTAGGTATTTTTTTTTTGTAAAAAATCTAGCCTTATGGCGCTTGTTTGCAATCTTACAACAATTTGATAATGATAATATCGTCCATTCCATTCATAAATTTCTTTATTTATCGAGCTCATTCCGTTTATGGAAAAGAACTAAATATTTAGTGAGGTTGGTCAATATACCTTGAGCACAGAGCACAGTGTTAACTCTCATTATATTATCTCTCAATTTAGAGTAAAAGAAATTAAAAATCATTTCATTTAAATGTGTTTCATTTTGTTTCTGGCACTCCTGTAAAGGACGACTAACGACTTTCTCGCCGGAAATTTTCTTTTAGTCAGATCACGGTTTTGTTTTGTAGAATTTTTGACCCAACGTAACCATATAAGAAAAAAGTCCATTTAACTCAAAATCAGACGACGTGATTAGGGAATGACTCCTGTTCGAAATATCACTCTGTTAGGGAAAAATTGACGGACGACGGGCGTAGTGTTGTTGGAGGTATGGCCAGTTACGCCATCTTGTTGAAACTAGGTCCGAGTATAGAAACGTGAAAACGTATGACTTAATTGACCAGAGCGTTTACTACCACTACTACTACTACTAGTGGTATTTAGGCTAAAACTGCAACTGTCATAATATTTATACACTGTCCAAAAAGTATATATCTGAAAAAACTCATAGGCGTAGATTGCTATAAAAAAGATTCTATCATTATTAATAAAAATATTAAAAAATATTTTTTATTTGGATCTACATATCTCGTAGATCTACATAGGTATATACTTACTACTTGTCCTAAAGTACTCGTACGAGTATCCCGAAATTGACGGCTTGACGCAAGCAGATAATATAATAAACGATATATATTTTTGAATACAGTTTATAACACTCTTGTAACACTTCTAGTAGGAAAATGAAGATATTTTAATTCCTAAAGTAATATATTGACGATAGAAGCAAAGATGAAGTTATAAATGCAGAATACCTTCCAAGCAAAACGTATGCTAGTATACTTAATTAGAAAAATTATACAGCCTAAGCACCAGAAACAAACAACAACCTAAGAACAACCCCGTCACTGGTGCAAATGTTAACAACAACAAACGGAAAAGTTTGATATAATCCTACAACAAATGAGTGTGCTTATGACTCTCATAACCAAACTAGTCGACAAACTTACAAATTGACCAAATATAAGCCACAACAATTGCTATTGATGATTGATACCAAACCAAACTGGATACATAAATATATCGGCTGTCTACTGTCCACTTTTAGTGAAGCCATGTTTACAACCTTCTTCAATTCACTTGCCAATCGTTTTGTGGTTGGAGACTAACGGTTCCAGACTAACGACTACCAGAGGTAGACAACTGAGGATGAGTCTAGATTCCAATAACCTGTGCACATGTTCGAATGCAGAACCAACTTACTGGCCTAGTGATCCTAATTAAATCCCTAACTTACTAGATTTCTTTGTAATAAAAGGACTATCTACGCATTACCTCAAACCAGAACCTTGTTATGATAGCTCTTCTGATCACACACCAGTTTTGCTTACCATTCCAGTTCTCAAGTTGTAAAAAATACAGGTCCTGAAAATTTAAACAACAATTTTACAGATTGGGAATGTTTTTTGAGAGTATTTAGAAAAAAATATAGACCTGAAAATAAGCCTAAAAACACCTGATGACATAGATGAAGTCACCCAATATATTACAACTCTGATACAAGAAGCTTGCAGGCTAAATATACTAGAACTCCAGCAAAAACAAAGGTATTTAAATATTCCATGAGCAATAAAAAAAGCAGTCCGTGACAAACGAAGGCTACGCCGAGTTTGGCATACAAGTCGGGTAGAATCAGATAGGAAAATATTCCATAGATCTGCCCGTGCCCTGAAAGAAATACTCCAGGAATGGCGAGACGATACACTACAGAACCAGCTGTAATCTCTGTCCCCTACTGCATCAATCAACTATTCATTGTGGAAATTCACAAAGAACTATAACAAACCCCTAACATGTATTCCATCCCTAAGAAAGAAACAAAGATGGGTAAGATCTCTGCAGGAAAAGGTGGGTTATTTCGCTGAACACTTCGCGGAAATATTCAAGCCAAGTGAGACAGCCTTAGATGAGTGCGTGAAGGAAGTAAATGCTTGTTTAGATCAGTGTTGCCAAATGTCTCTTCCCCGTCACTGTAGTTTTACAGTGACTGTAAAAGAAGTTTGGAGAACTATAAATAACCTAAAAGATAAGAAATCCCCTGGCTATGGCCTCATAACTGAAAAAGCTATTAGCTCCTAACAATAACATTTAACGGAATTCTAAGATTGCACTACTTCCCATATCTATGGAAGGTCTCACAAATTCTGATGACACAAAAAGCAGGCAAACCACCGAACGAAGTAAAATCATATAAACCCATCAGCCTATTTATTACCAATACTGTTAAAAGTCTTAGAGAAGCTTTTACTCTACAGAATCCAGTCCTTTACAAATGCAAAAAAAAGACTATACCTGACCACGAGTTTGGATTTAGACAGTATCACTCTACTGTCTAACAGATCCACAGAGTTTGTGATAAAGTAAGAAAAACACTCGAGGAAAAGGAGTACTGTGATGCAGTCTTCTTAGACGTACAGCAAGTCTTTGATCGTGTCTGGCACAACGGTCTGTTGTATAAAATCAAAAATTGCCTACCTCACAGCTACTGCCTTCTTCTCAAATCTTATGTAACAGAAAGATTGTTCTAAGTAAAACAAAATGACACCACCTCAAAATTTTTTGACATCAAGGCGAGAGTTCCACAGGGGTCAGTATTAGGTCCAATACTTTACTCATTTATACAGCTGATCTACCGGAGATCAGCGGGATTATGACTGTGACATTTGCTGATGACACTGCTGTAATGGCTAGCCAAAAAAATCCTGAGACCGCATCATTGTTACTACAAGCTGGCCTTGACCTCACAGCTACATGGCTACAAAAATGGAGGATAAAAGTCAATGCTCCCAAATCTGTACAGATAACCTTCACCCTAAGGAGAGGAAGTTGTCCACCTATTTCCTTAGCTAACACTGTACTACCTCATAAAGACTGTGTCAAATACTTGGGTTTGCACTTGGATCGTCGTCTAACTTGGCAAGACCACATAAAGAAGAAGAGGGAAGAACTCAACATCCGCTATAAAGGCTATTTATAATTCTATGTAATCAAGCGCATTTATACGTGTAGTTTTTTAATATATGTATATATGATAATGTATGCTTCTACTCGTATGTATGTACATCTATTTCATTTAAAAATATTCTTGTTTTTGCACGCCTATACATTTGGTTGGCTGGTAGAAAATATTTTTTAGCATTAAGCCCGCCTTTTGTGCCTTTGTATTTTATAATGTGTGCAATAAAGAATTTAAAATAAAAAATTTAATTGTAGATAAGGCTTTAGCCATGACTCTGATACTATGATTGCATGTGTATTTTTATTATCAAACGAAGCAAGATCTGAGTAATGTACAGGAATATTTCAAGCGCTCTGACCAACTAAGCCATCCGTTCTCACCGAGCTCCGTCGAAATTTTTATACGTTTATTACAACTTATTTATGTTGTTAGCATCTCTGTAGGGAGATTTTTACAATTTTCCGCTACCTAAAGACTACTCGTAAGAATTATCGTTTGGCAAGAGAGAATACTATTTATTTAATATTTTTACTATTTTTATTAGTGTTATTCCACACTTATGTTGTTAGCATGCTGTGTACTGTACTGTATTTATTTTTGTTATTGTGTTCAGTGAGGAAGTTTTGTTATATCTTACTGAAATTCACTTATCCTGGCGTTAAGCATGTTAGATATAGCAGCGATGGTTGTATATGTAGTTAAAATATCCATATCCAATTTTAAGATTACAATTAAATCACAAGCACATTTGTAGCTTTAAAATACTCTTAGTTTTTTAAAAACAATTGTTCTCTTATTTACGCCTATCCGCAAAATTATTGTTATAATATTAATCTAACCACATTAAAATATAAACATTAAATAACGGGCATTATGATATGAATATATAATCATATACAGGAGTGTTTTAACATTAATTTTCCTTCTATATATCCTCTTCTTTATGTAAACACCATTAAGCTCAGAAAAAGTAATAATAAAGTATAAAGTAATAATAGATAAAGTAATTTGTAAAAATGTACGTACTAAATAAGTTACCATACCATTGTTACACACGTACATACTTATATGTAACTCATTTAATTCGATAAAGAATAATTTAGTGCTGTTTAAAATAATTTCGAAAATATATCTTTATTTTTATGTAATTTCAAAAACATACTGCTTACTGTAGGTTGTCGTTAAAAGATAGATATACACACTTCTTTTCAGAGTTATTATTTATAACTGTACACAAACAAATCTGTAGCTGATCAGTCACAGATTCACAGCAATCATTGCAGGATTTTGGTAAGGACTGTCGGTATTTTCAACTATTACAGTACTTTTGGATACCTTATGATATTATGTATCTCTCAGCGTCAGATAATAAAAGCAATGCTTATAATTACGAATATAATATAATTAGTCAATATTATATATTTTTTCATTTAAGTTATTAGTGCATGTTTGTTGAGGCTCTGTAGGATAGCTTTATACTATAAACACGATTATTATGATACCAATCATATATACTGTGTGGCGCATTAGGAAACCCACGTACACCAATAGATACCTCAATGGTAAATCTCACCACCACCCTACACAGTTATCTACCGTTGGTAAATCTTTGTTTTAGAGAGCCCACCACCACTGTGATGCTGAACACCTAGGGGACGAGCCTCAACAGGTTAAGCTCTTCATCAGAACAAGCTGCCAGCGTTGTCAGAAGACCAACCAGCCACCCACAGTTAAGTGGCAACCGACACTTTTACCATATGTGAAGGGTGTTACAGACAGGATCGGCAACTTCGTAAGAAGAGTTTCTATTAAAACTGTCTCCAAACCTAACAAGAAAGTGAGCCAATTCTTCAGACCAGTGAAAAGTAATACTTCTTTGCAATGTGCAGGTAACTACAAACTTGATTGTGACTGTGGCTTATCATATATAGGTCAAACAAAGAGAAGCATCGATGTTATATCAAAGTCAGATGTGTGAGAGCATACATCGAACAAATCCAACCATTACATCAGTTTGATAAACCGCACAATCTCGCTAGGGAGAATAGATATATCCCTAGAATGAGCCGCGAGGCTATTAAAATACAAAAACATTCTAATTTCAATAGAGAAGTTGGTTGGAAACTTTACACCATCTGGGACCCACTCTTAAAAAATGTAAAGTCTCCAGCACAACACAATCAAGGACCAAATACAGTAAGCTCATTCTGCAAAAATCCAGGGCAGTACGCGAGGAATCGTTGGCGGTAGTTTTATATAATAACTAGCTGCCCCGGTGAACTTCGTTTCACCATATTTTATTTCTCTAGTCACGACTGAGACAAAATAACCCTTCCAGTAAAATGAAATAAATTCGATTTTCAATAATTTGACAATATATAAACTAAGAAATTATTTATTATTTAATGACAAAAATCAGACAAAATCTTATGCTTACAGCGTTACTTACGTTATCTATATAAATAACCCCTCGGTTGTCCCGTCAAATATATTTGACAAGAATTGTGACCTTAAATTGTCCCGACCATTATATTCGACAAGATGTTCAACCCGCTAGATTGCCTCGTCGATTATATTCGGCAAGAATTGGGGCCCTTAAATTGTCCCGACCATTATATTCGACAAGATTTCCAACTCCGTTCTTTGTTTGAAATATATCTGTTTCTTTTTGTTTCAAGGTATTTTTGTATATTTGTCTTGTTCTTTGCAAAATTGTCTACCAACTAAAACCGAATGTTTAATCTGTGTGATGGAAACAAAAAAAGATACGTAACGTCAAACTTGTCAAAGCGTGAGTGCGGAGTGACGTATTGTTCAGTGCGTTTAAAGATAAACATAACACTATCGTGTTTGAAAATGCGCTATCTTTGTGTTTAGCGTTTCATAACTCAACACTGTTGTTAAATATTAACAAACAAAACACTTTAGTATATACCCGCACTCATACTAAACATAAAAAACAGCACTTGATCGTATTACAGTTACAACTTTAGGCACAATCATTGTTATGAAACCCGAACTAGCCGTTGGCGTCGGGCGTTCGTATAAACAAAAATCTTGCGGGACATTTTAAGAATTTCAAGGTCACAGCGCGGGCAATCAAGCGGGGGAATTATTTAAAAAAAAAATTGAGGGGCAATTTAAGAATATGAAGGTCACGGCGCCGGCAACCGAGGGGATAAAATTATAATTGAGTAATTCGACCATAATTATTGTAATGTAATGTAATGTAATGCACAACATGTTTTCGAAAGTAACGGTGAATATGGAACAATCTAGCTATCGTTAACTATGACATCCTTATTTTTGACTTGCAACATTTTTGTTCCTCCGTTATTTTCAACAAAGTGACCATAATTACTTATAACTGTATCAGCCAATAAAGGACGCGGATAATGAACCCATCCTCTCCTCTGCAAAATACTAAAGGGTATTGTAATGCATCACAGCATTTTTGCCGTGTGATTCCGGCTTAGAATAGGATCACCCTGGTACTGATGGTGTAGTAGGAGGCGACTAAAGTGCGTGTGGTAGAGTCACGTTGCCAGTAATGGCAATACGCATAGGCAGACTCGACCGGGTTATTACCACCCCCGGCATTTAAGACCGGCGTTAAGTAGTGGCTTTGGCCACTGCGTTTCGCATTAGGTAATGCCGGGCCCCGATGCCCTTCCACCTTAAAGGATGGCAACGCTCCTGTAGCTCCTCTGGAGTTACTCGGGGCCGTGGGCGACGGTGATCACTTACCACCAGGTGACCCGTACGCTCGTTTGCCGTCTTTTCCATTAAAAAAAAATTACAGGACCGATGCGTTTCGCTAATACGCTGAAGGTTGCCACCATCACGTCGTTTAATGATAATGTCGCAAGACTCCATATTCTCTCCAACAATTACAATGGCAAATTAAATTGGTGGGTTGAAACGTCCCTCATGTTCTTCTGCAGGTCTTTTGTCTGCTTTGATTTCTTTTTTATGATCGTAGATCACACACACATCACACACACAGATACAATAATTAGATTAACTGATTATGTTCATGTAAGAGTTGTTGCAGCTCCATCTCCATCAATCTCTCTCCTAGGTAAACGATTGATAGCACAGCGTTGAATTACTTCATCTTCAGAATTACCCAGAAAATAAGTTTAAAGAAATTTATATTCACCATCAACAGAAGGCAATAATGCTTCTGCACGGTAGTGAAATCTGTAATAAAACAATTTTAATATGTGTAAGGTTATGTCACGTTGGATGTGTATACGTACACGAATTGTAAATATTTAATTGTCCTAACAATTGAAATTATACACTGGTGTATAGTGTGTGGGGTGAGTCACAAAATAAAAAGATCTTTCTCCACCTTAAAAGTTTGATTAAAACCACGTTCTTTAATTATATTTGCACCAAATGACGTCATTTGGAACACACTATTGTAACTTTGAATATTTTACATGAAATACTTTGATAGAGGTGGATACTTGCCCTGAAAGTAATAAATTTAGTGGTTCAGGTGGCAATTTGACTTTTCCATTTGAACAATATTATCCTTGTGGTTCAAATTGAAACCTCAAAGCGTTGGAATATTGACAAATAATGATCATAGCTCCAAAATCGACGGATTTGTCACCAGCGTAATTGACTGTTGCATTATATTTAAACGCTAAACGTTCATAATATGAACGTTTAGCATATTATGAACGTATGTAATTGTTTTTAAGATTGTTCCTATATTTTGTTGCCTTGCCCTTATAGTCGATGCTATGGGTCCTTCCGATGTCGTGTTATTTCTCGTTAGAGAAATTCTTATTCTGTTTGAGCCCAAACGCTGCCTCCGCTCTTCTTCAGTTTCCCTGTTTCAAAGATTGTAAATACAATTTGCATTACGCGTACGAAGACCAATATTTCAACGTCTTACTGGTGGCATTTTCTTATCCTTAAATCTTTTATCAAAACACACAAAAACTCCGCACGGTCTGTAATTAAGCCATAAATTCACTTTTTGTATTAGAAGAAAATATTTTTTTTTGAGTTAATGCGTAATTTTTTTTTTGTTTTTGTCGATTTATCTGTCAAACATATTTTTTTCTTTCTTTTTGGCTAATAGAGAACGTGCAGTACGTAGGTCAATTGTGTGACAATTACTATTACTATTTTTTACCTTTTTAAATGTAGAAAAAAAATAAGCCTTTATATATATTTTTTTACAAACCTTCTCTTGACAATAAGGAATAAATAAAAAAAAGAATCATCTAATTTGAAGCAGTCGTTCAGAAGTTATGCGTACATACATTTTGCCGATTCATTTTTATTTATATAGATTATAATAAATGGCAGACAAATGCCACCTTAGTCTACCCGTGACCACGGACTACTGTTAAGTGTTCGAAGCGTCGGGTTTCCCAAAAATGTCTACCATTCGATACACGCGATTAATCCGGTTAAAAGGATTTTATTTAAAATGTGTAACAATCGCGAAAATCAAAGACATTAATTTATCAGGATTTTTAATCATGTTAGTCTGCGTTTGTTAAAGTTCAAAATAGTTAATGTAAGTATTTTATTTCTATACATTATTGAATATTTATTAATATTTTTTTATTATTTTTTTTCATTTCCTTGTTCTGGTATGGGGCAAAATGCGATATGACAAAATGCGGCGTTGAGTTCCGCCACACAATACGTTAAGCCTCAAATTCGGCGAAAATTGAAGAACCAACCAGTGGGTACCCAAGTTTCTTCTGTCTACCCTGCCATTTTCGGGATGCAGCATGAAGCTGAGAAATACATTATATTATTAGAAAATATTTTTAATTCACTTTTTTTAGACATAGTAACAGGAAACAACACCTTGCGTTTGGACTGCGTACGGGTCACGTGATGGTAAGTGATCACCGTCGCCCACGGCGTCGTGTAACTCCAGAGGAGCTACAGGAGCATTGCCAGTCTATAAGGTGGATGGGCACCGGGGTCCAGCATTACTCAATGCGAAACGCAGTGGCCGAAGCTACTATTTAACGTCGGTTTTAAATGCCGGGGGTGGTCATGATCCGGTCGAGTCTGCCCATGCGTGTTGTCATTGGGGACAACGTGACTCTCCCACACGTACTTAAGTCGCCTCTTACGACACCACCAGGACCAGGGATTCTATTCTAAGCCGGAATCACACGGCAAAAATGCGAAATGTGGTCATATTATTTAATCTTTTCAAGCTCCAAGAGCAAACCCCGCAAATCTATCTCAGAATTTTAATTTATGTGACGTGAAGCTGAATATGCTGAAATAGTGCTGGCCAACTTTTGCTGCTATATAAAAGTCAATCGTTGCTCTTATATATATCCTGGATGCCTGTCGTGGCGCGGCGGCACAAGCGTGTGACTGTAACCGACCGGTTCTGGGTTCGATCCCCAGTCGAGGAAATGAAATATTTAATATTTTCAATTTAAATATTTAATATTTCATTTCTTCGCTCTGGTAATAAGGCAAAGCGCGGCGTTAAGTTCCGCCACTCAACACGCAATGCCTGAAATTCGGCGGAAAGTGGGGAACGGAAGTCGAACAGCGTGAAGCTAAAAAAAATTCTATTCGATATTTATAAATTATTTATTTATTGTTATTTTTGAATAGTACGTCTCGTGTTATAACGTGTCTACTTTTAATATAAAACTCTATTAAATCAGTAAGAGTTTCTGAAAGGTTATTCTGTTAGTCTTGTACCATAATCAGAATAAAAGTCAAAAGAGAAAATACTTACGATTTATTTAGTCAACCTATAAAAGTTTGAACATTTAAACTAGCGCCTTTTGGAATCTGTCCAAGCGCTCTGACCATTAAACTATATCTTCTCATCAAGCTACGTTGAAATTCTTTTTCGACATATTTATGTTGTCAGCATGTTGTTAGTAGCAATTATTATTTGTTTTGTATTTTTTTTTATTTATTATTGTGCGTATGTACTTAACTCAGAAAAGGCTTAACTTAGCTTAATAGTATATTTTGGATACCTTCAGCTATAATAAATACTGTAATTGGAGAACATATGTTTCTACAATTATATAGTGCTAAATGCGCTAATAACGCTGTATTTCGTAAGGCTAGTTAGTCTCTGTTTTCAATAAGACTTTTGAGTTCCCTACTTTCCGCCGTGTGAAGGAACTGTATGCCGAATTTTTACCTAGTTACCAGAGTGAACAAATGAGACCATTAAATATTTTCAATATATTTTTTTTAGTAGCCCATTATATTTAATCGTCAAGTTACATAGTGTTAGTCCTACATTTGGCTGGCAAGAAACACCACTGCAAACACAGTTTGCTAATTTTAAAATATAATATTGTAGCTATCACTGTTTGGTTACTTTGAATGACTTTAAATAATTTTTCGAAATAGTAAAATTGTAGATTTAATTATATATTTATATTATCAGCTTAAAATATGTATATTTTAATTAATCAGTGCAGTAATATATAATCAAATTATATAATACTGCACTGGTTAATTAAAATATACATATTTTCTTAATTTACATAATACATTTAATAAAAGAGGTTTATTAGTAAACATTATTTAGAGCAATTATAAAATAATTTTAAATTTGTTCTATGTTATGTATCCTCGGTGTACGTCGGTTGTGCTCGGGAGAAGTAGAGTTTGAATGAAGCTTGATAACTCTCTTGTAAAACTTAGCGGAAGCGCGAGGACGACGTGTGCGCTTCGGGTCTTCGAAATCTACGTGGTAGAGACCGAACTTAAGTCTGAAATTAATAAATGAAATAAACATTCTTATTGGAGATTTTGCTTTTCTTATTTTAAACATATATCTAAATAACAAGAATCATAAAATTTACAAATGTAAAAATCTATATGACTAGATGAAATTAAAGGTACATGGAATTTTAACTGTAAGGAAAATACTGTAACTTCAATATAAACATTACTTAGTACATTTTAGCATTTGTAACACTACTTAGTACAGCTTAGTACAGCTTGAGACCTGTAGTGACGCAGTGGCACAAGCGTGTGACGGTAACCGACAGGTTCTGGGTTCGATCCCCAGTCGAGGAATATGAAATATTTAATATTTCAATTTAAATTTTTAATGTTTCATTTCTTCGCTCTGGTTATAAAACAAAGCGCGGCGTTGAGTTCCGCCACCCAACACGCAATGCCTCAAGTTCGGTGGAAAATGGGGAACAAAAGTGGAATGGAGTGTCTTAACACTAGGTTCCCGGGTTCCCTCTGCCTACTCTGCCTCATGCGGGTAAAAATCAAACAAATATATATTGATTAATTTTAAATCACGTTATATTACCTGTAACCGAAAGCCCACTCAAAGTTATCCATAAGAGTCCACGCGGTATAACCCGTTACGTTAACGCCATCCTCATGTATTGAAAGCAGAACCTGTGATTTTTAATGGTTTAAAAATGTGTACGTAAATCTTGTAATAAAATTAGAAAACAGCTAAGGTAAAAATTAACTACTTCATAGTTACATGCAGGTCAAGTAAAGACATTCACTTCTATTCCAAATATCCAAGATATTGCGTATTGTGTGGAGGAACTCACTGTCGAATTGTGTTGTGTTACAAATAAGAGAAAAAAAAGGGGTACGAATAATTCATATTTAGTGTGAGTACTGAACCCACAACCGCTACAGCTACAGTCAGATGCCAATGTAGCTGACTGAGGAAGTCAAATATTTATAATATAAAATACATATTTATGTATTTTATATTAATAAATGTTTGACTTCCTCAGTCAGAGGCCTGTCGTGGCGCAGCGGCACAACAGTGTGACTCTAACCGACAGGTTCTGGGTTCGATCCCCAGTCGAGGAAATGAAATATTTAATATTTTCAATTTAAATATTTAATGTTTCATTTCTTCGCTCTGGTAATAAGGCAAAGTGCGGCGTTGAGTGCGTCCACTACTCAACACGCAATGCATCAAATTCGGCGGAAAGTGGGGAACGGTAGTGGAATGGAGTGTCTTAACACTAGGTCCCCGGGTTCCCTCTGCCTACCCTGCCTCGTGCGGGATATAGCGTAAAACTAAAAAAAAAATTATATATTTTCATTACTAACTTTACTATATTTGACCTATATATGTTTGGTATGAGGATTATATATAATAGAATAAGAATATGTTCAATCTAAGGATTACGTTAAGACATATGAAAATTTAACACATCGTACATGTGATACATTCTGTAAATGATAGATAGATACCTGGTTTAGATGGTCATTATAGTATGAAACACGATTTCTATCCAACAAATCTGGATTAGTGTCCGCGTAACCATTTTCTGTGATAAAGTATTCAAGATCTCCAAATTCTTTTTTCAACCAAGAGAGCATACGACGTAGACCTTCTGGGTATATCTGAAAAACATGTGGTATAATTTACTTTAAAATAGTAATCATACAGTAAAATACGCATTTTATATTAGTTAACGCTTATCATTTACGCACTTTTAAACGTCATTTTAGTACGTTATTAATCGGCTACTCAAATATTAATTATTGGAAATATTATAACGATGTGGTATGAGTGTTAGTAAACTTACATAAAACCAACTGGCACCTTTTGTCCAATTCGGTCGAACTGAAAACACAATATTAAAGTCATAATTCCCTTCCACAGGCCATTGACCAATTCCCTCGCCATTCCTTGCTTTACGAACTGTGCGACTGGTGTAATAGTTGAAGCCAAAGTAATCGTATGTTCCTAAAAACAAAATTAAAATATTCAAACTACTTAATGATATGGTTAAAAATAAAATATATTTTTTTGCTTTTATATCTTAGAAGTGTTTAAAAATAAAATGGAGTAACACTATATTTTTTTCTACATACCTTTAACGAATTCTTTTTCTTCTTGAGTGAAGTCGGGTAATCTGGATTTTTTCCAGCCCTCGATCCTACTTCTCCTCCTCAGGTGTTTTTCAACTAGCGGTGGCCAACCGCCTTCTTTAGAGTATATTGGATATGTGTACATGCCTAACTGTCATAAAAAAAATTTTTATAATTTATTTCTCCATTGAGGTGACAAAGGAACATGGTATCTATATTTCAAGAGTAAATACTAATAGCTACATCTAAATACCACTCTAATTAAATATGTTACCTTAAGTTCTCTTGCGAATTTAGCCGTCTCTTCTTCTTCATTGTTATCTGGTTCTATCCACATGAGGGAATTTACAATAGATACTTTTCCTAGAATGTTATATATAAGAAGTATTAATTAATGAATATATTAAATATTATTTTGTGTTAAAACAAAGTTACAAACTTTATTTGTCCTTATTCATTAGCATAGTAAAAGTTTGAACTTTACCTTGATATTTAGGTTTAAATTTTTTATCATATATTCTCCAGGCTTTGGCATGAGCCATTAAAACATTCTTATTACATACATAGCTGCCAATTCCCTTACTGACAACTCCTGGGGCGTGGATGCCGTTATTGAAGGAAAAATCACAAAAGACAGCTGGTTCGTTGAAAGTTATCCAAGTTTTGACACGATCGGCAAAAAGAGAGAACACTGTATGAGCATATTCACTAAACCATTCTATTGACTGTGGATTAGCCCATCCTCCTATAAAAAGAAAATTTATTATATTCCCTTATTTCAGTAGGCTAATTAAAAAAAATCCTTATTCGCGAATCGTTAATTGTTTTCATTTTGTTTTAAAATATTAGTCGATCCTTTTTAATATTGCTGATGTGGTCCCGGCTTAGAATAATCACCATCACATGTGGGAGAGTCACGTTGTCAACAATGACAACACGCATGGGCAGACTGGATCAGATCATAACCACCCATGGCATTTAAAACTGGCGTTATGTAGTGGCTTCGGCCAGTGCGCTTCGCATTAGTTTATGCCGGGCCCCGGTGCCTATCCACTTTATAGACCGGCAACGCTCCTGTAGCTCCTCTAGTGCTACACGGATTCGTGAGCAACGGTAATCACTTACCAATAGGTGACCCGTACGCTCGTTTGCCGAGTCTTATCCATAAAAAAAAATTACCCAAATCTTGCAGAGACTGAGGCAGATCCCAATGGTACAGTGTAATCACAGGTTCAATATTCTTCGCTAGTAATGCATTTATGAGATTGTTGTAAAATTTCTTTCCATGCCTACTAATCTTGTGTGAGTATCCTAACGGCATTAATCTGGGCCAAGATATAGAGAATCTAAAAAATAACGAGAAAGAAATCTTTGTACAGTAATTATTATATATAGCACGTCATATAAGTAATCAAATATACTCTATATTTTTTTAGGAATCAAGTTTGATTTGTCATATTTATTATTGGATTTGATATTATTAATTCCTTATTTACCTATAAAAATGTAGTCCTAACTCTTCGGCCATTTGCACATCTCTCTGCCAGTTGTTGTAACTATCGCACGCAACGTCCGCAGATGACAAGTCTTCAATTCTTTCCGGCTTCGAGTGGATAAAGTGATCCCATATACTAGGTGATTTATCTGTCAATATTAAAAAAAAAATATATATATCAAGAATTACGATATAGATTATGAAGAAAATATGAAAAAAACCACGATTGATGTAGATGGATATAAAACTATTGAACATTTAGATGAAAGTTTATAGTAATATAACTTAAATATCAACATTTGTAGGTGGATTGAAAGTATTTAATATACTCCTTATCAAAACGGTTATCCAAATATTTAGTACTATATTATTATATATCATAAAACGTTTTACTTACCACTAGCATTCCAACTCCCTTCTATTTGGTAAGCAGATGTTGCAGCACCAAACTTAAAGCCAGGTGGAAACCTGTATTTCTGAGCAGCAACGGTGCTGAATAAGCTATAAATATAAAATATTATGTAAGAAATTTCAAAACTGCTATGCATAAGTGAAATGAAACAAAAATATAATAAAAAATATGAATATTTAACGACCCTGTCATGATGAAGAAGCACAAGCGTTAATATACTAACCACGCTAATATGGTCTTCAACCACATCCTAAAGGTTGTTTTCCGTGATAATATAATATTATTGGCGATCGACTGCAACACGACATGTATTAAACTGAAGTCTCTAATTTATACCTCCATTTATAGCAAGAAATATGACATTCTCATTCATGGGATTTTTTCCTGTTGAACGTACAATTTGATTGCGTTAATTTTTGAATAAACGCCCGAATAAAGCTCTTAATTAACTGACTGGGTGACGTGACGGATTATCCTTTGAGTCACTTCAATGAATATGA
The DNA here is from genome assembly GCA_019049475.1 of Eueides isabella. Classification (NCBI taxonomy): domain Eukaryota; kingdom Metazoa; phylum Arthropoda; class Insecta; order Lepidoptera; family Nymphalidae; genus Eueides; species Eueides isabella. The sequence continues at coordinate 8,545,568 of CM032407.1, forward strand.
TAATTAGTTTATATATGTATGTTGAGGCCTCTCGTAGCGCGGGGCTTCGAGCGTGTGAAAATTAAGCCAAAAATAAGAAATGGGACTTGGGTTTGTAACTTTTCTCTACCACTGTGCTATTTGAGACGTAGTATAGACCAAAAAAGTTGACTAATTTTGTTAATTATTACGCCAATTTTTCTTAGTATTTCGAGTATCATTAGTAACTACAATTCAATTTTATCACAACTACGACCAGCTTCTATATTCTTGATGTTAAAATACACAAATTCTTTTTGGATAATTGGCGTTTTCCCAATTTTTAGGTTAAAAAATAGTAAAATTCAAAAAAATCTTTATTAGAACTGGAAATAGACAATACATGACAGTTAAGTTCGATAATGGCTACTTTAGTTTGAAACTGTGTTGTGAACATTGACACCCACCCCACGATAACCGTGTAGTATATATTAACAACTTATTCTGTTAAACAATATTTACTTAAAGCTATTGAATTTAAGTAAAGAAATAGAAAGAAAATACAATAAAAAAAAGTGTATGTGTGTGTTTGTATATAAAAATCTGTGTACGTGTTATATCTGTGTGTGTTAAGTATCTGGGACACATTGTTACTGAAAATTTAAAGGACGATAAAGACATGGAAAGGGAGCGCAGGGCATTGGCTGTTAGGGCCAATATGCTGGCTCGAAGGTTTGCTGGTTGTTCATTGCCTATTAAAATTACGCTATTTAAAGCTTACTGTCAAATATTTTACACCAGCGGCCTTTGGGCTAGCTCTATCCAAAAAGCAGACAATATTCTGCGTGTTCAATATAATAATGCTTTCAGGGCGCAGGTTGAGGCTCCCTTATTACTGCAGTGCATCAGGCATGTTTGCAGATGCTCACACCGACCATTATTTCGCGATAATGCGTAAAAAGGTGGCGTCGGTTATACAAAGTGCAAGGGTAAGCACCAACAGTATCATGAAGGTATTTGCAGATCGATTGGACGGGCCGACTATAGATCGATTGGACGGGCCGACTATGGTAGATCTTGCTTATATTTAAATTTTGTTTATGTTTAGATATTTAATTTTGTTTGTATTTTGTCCTAATAACATAGTTCTTAAGTTTTTCTATTGTACTAACCAACTATGAGCCTGATGTTGCTTGAAAATAAAAAAATAAAAAATATATTTTTGAAGTGAAAACTTCTTTAGGCGCGTTGAGCGTTTTGGTAGAGGGTAAAATCCTCGGTTCGCGTCACCGACATGCTAATGATAATAGCAGGCGTGCGACTAGCGCATGCGCCGTAGTACACGTATACACTAATATAGCCTGTGTACACGTATACACTAATACATCGACTATTTCTGACTGTATTATGTGTGCGTTGGACGCTTTTTGGTTAAGTATAATTTTGTGAGTCACGTCACCAATACGTTATAGTAGCAGTACCTATTGCATCTTTTTTAGAATACAATGAAATTATTGAAGGAACAGATAATCTAAGTATTGTCGAAATTAATGATACTATGTATAATTAAGATAATTGTATATTAATTATTTTTTCAACCACTTTGTATTTATATTTTGTTCATGATTTGTTTAACCCATCATATGTAACTAATAAATAAAACATAAAAAAAATCATATAATTTTTGCATATAGTTTTAATTACTCTCAACTTAATAGTTCCGTTTTCACTTCTATCGGCAGTCCCACGACTGCTATTATTTTATTATATTGTCGCTTAACATAGTAAGCGATATTCAGTTTTTTGATCAAAAACACCAATGAGTTAGTATGCTTTACTAACCAATTGATGATTTCGTAGTTTATACAGTTTTAATTAGCTTCCGAAAAATTAAAAAAGAAAGCTGAAATAAAAAAAAGAACAAATAAATCACCTTTTTAAGTATTTATGTCGAAACGATGACGTTTAACTAAATATCGTTACAATTACTCACCTTATTTTGGACGCTAGTAACCACTAACGTCCAAAAGTAAGGTTAGTAATTTCCTTCTTTAGCACTGCGTCATTTTGGCAAATACGCTTTATCCTATTGTTATTATTGAACGACAGAGCTTATATAATAAGCAAAAATAATATAGGTAAATAAATGATTTGTTTTGGGTTTTCGTTTATATATAATGAATAATACATGTTGAAATTCTTAAAATTTTATTATTATATGAGTAATGTATTTTTTTTAAATATGGAACTGGGTTGAAGAGTATTCAGAAATTTAAACAAAAATTGAATTGTATAAAAAGAACATTCAGTAAAAATAACGACGTTATTTTTTGTGGTTTGTATTGGTTTCAGAAATAAGGAAAAAATTAGATAGTGATAATAAAATATTTTATGAATTTTTTTGAGCATTTTCTGTAGCAATAGTTACTTTACATATTTCTAGAAGATTAATTATTATTTTTTTGTATAATTTTCCAGTTTAACAAAAAATATATATTTTATGTTTTTTTTTTATTTATTTGTCTCTTTGAGGCCTGTCGTGGTGCAGCGGCACAAGCGTGTGACTAACCGACAGGTCCTGGGTTCGATCCCCGGTCGAGTAAATGAAATATTTAATATTTTCAATTTAAATATTTAATGTTTCATTTCGTCGCTCTGGTACAAGGCAAAACGCAGCGTTGAGTTTCGCCACTCAACACGCAATGCCTCAAATTCGGCGGAAAGTGGGGAACTGAAGTGGAACGGAGTGTCTTATCACTAGGTTCAAAACTTACCTCTGCCTACCCTGCCATGTGCGGGATACAGCGTGAAGCTGAGTAGAGTTGAGTATTTGTCTAATATACAACAAATTACCTTTTTTTATTTAACACTTTAAGTACCACGAAAACCTCACGAATTTATACGGGTACAAAGAGCCACTTACTTTTTAAATTATTTTATGTAAAAAGTGTTTTTTGAATCGTAATTTGGTTTTCACATTATTTACATACATTTCTTGCAATTTCTTAGGTAGTTCAGTTATATAAACAGGTATCAGATATTCATCAGTTCCCTTTCTAAACAAATTATTAGTTTATATAGTAAGTTATATTAATACATCGAAGGCTTAACTAATGTCCATTAGTAAGACCAGCACGTGTAGTTTTTTATCCAAGTACGTGTTGACATCGTGAGTAAATTTCATCAGTAATTTAGTGGTACTTTTATTTTTCTGGAACCCATATTGTTTATTATTAATAACTTAGTTTTGAGCTAAATATTTATTTATTTTGTACCCCAATTACCTTTTAATAATTTTATCTATACATATTAGTATGGTGATTGGGTGGGTGATAATTATTATAATCATCACGCTTCCCTGTTCCATGTATCAGCCGAATAACATCAAGCTTCAGTATATCAGGATAGATAACTGTGGCTATACACCGGTTTATAATTTGAGTAATAAGGGGTGTTAAATGTGAAGAGATATATTTAATGTCGTCTGCCCTAATTCCGTCGTAGCCTGGACTTTTTTTGCCATTCATGTTCATATTATACGCTGAACATCCTCTTCATGTACTTGCCCTAATCTAATTGAAGTGCCTGGTATGTTTTCATATAAAGTAGACTTTAATATTTTTTGTTACACTAGATACATAAGTTTTTTACATTATTGTCAATATTATTAACAATTTTCTAAATTTTACCTTAATTTTTATAGATTTTACAAATATCATTTTTTATCTGTGTAATTTTCAGGAATTAAGTATATTTATTGGTTTTGTTGCTATATGCATTATATAACAATCTCTTTTTAGTATTTAATTCGTCCGTACGGTAAAATTGCAGGATGTAAGTATCGAGACGCTGTTTATCCCAAGAAAGGTTTACTATGTGAAAAAAAAATCTAAATATCAAAGGAAGATCCGAAGTTTAATTTTACTGTCTTAGAATTATATAGATTGATTTACAATAACAGATTAATTTACTAATCGACTCATGATTCAATATCATAATAAATCATAACGAAATCTTGTAAGTAACAAGATTTCGTATAGATCTTATGCATAAAGTAATATTAAAGATATTCGTTTCTTTGTTAAATTGTAAAGTAATTAATAATATTTTATCTATTGTTTATTTTGTATTTTGTAGTTATTGATAGAACCAGACAATAAGGGAGAAGAAGAGACAGCTAAATTTGCAAGAGAAGTTGTGGTAAAACATAAACTCAGCTCTAGTTCGATTATATTTAGATATATTCCGATAATATTTAGCTCTGGTACAAGGCAAAACACGGCATTGAGTTCCGCCACTTAACACACCATGCCTCGAATTCGGCAGAAAGTGGGGAACGGGAATGGAACGGAGTATCTTAACACTAGGTTCCCAAGTTTCCTCTGCTTATCCTGCAACGTGCGGGATACAGCGTGAAGCTGAGTGATTGAGTGAGTATTTCCGCGAGTGGGGATCGAACCCATAATCTGTCTTTTACAGTCACAGAAGCTGCGCCACGACAGGTTATTTTTAATATAGACTACTTTAAGAAAAATAAAACAACACTTAATATAATCAGACAACATCAATTATACTTTTATTGATACACATTTGACACACAACAATTTTAAAAATGCTGTAATAACATTATGACAACAAAGCCTTCAAAATATTTTTTTAGATTGAAGACGAGATTATAAGTAAAAGCGGAGGTCAGAGTTTCACTCTAGAGTGAACCTAATTATATTATGAAATACAAAATAGGTACATATATATTTTTTTAACAAATTATTATAATGTTTTCAATTAATTTTCCCACTACATACTTCATTAAGCTATTAACGCAATACGTAAATTATATTTAACATTTAAACATTGGAGGTAACTATGTTTTTGTAATAAAATATTTGTTGTAAAAAATTTGCTTTTATACACTAAACCTAAATTTAAAAAACGTATAAAAAATTTGAACGAAACAGGATTAGGATTTTATACGTTTTTATACGTTTTTTAAATTTAAGTTTATTATTTTCTGTCCTAAGTGTGGAATAACACTTTAAAATATAGTACCAATATCTTTTATATAATTATTAATATTTCAAATCAACGATTAAAGTTAGCAAATACGCAAAGCATTACAATGAATAAAAATGAAACAAAAATCAATTATTAATAAGAATCTTTCTAGATGTTCAAAAAGTTGTAAACGAAGGTAAATAAAGTAATGACAATACCAAATGATTGTATTACAGACAATCGGTTTCTAACATAAAAATAACTGCTAAAATAGTTTCAAAGTTCTAAATAATTATAATTGGACTAGACTTGACTAATTTGAAAATAAATAGACAGTTAAATAAATTATTCTATGACTTATTGGTAAAAGCAGTTATTGTCTTGTCTTATCGAATAAGCTGTGAGAGATAGTCCTAAAATTATATATTGCTATTTCATATCGCTTTTTTCTATTAGTGTTTTATTTTTAAGAATATTTTAGTAAATGGCAAAAATATCTGTATACTTGTCTTTCTCTACGTCATAGCAATGTACATGACATTATTAAAAAAATGAGAAATTTATTAATATTTAAAAGTCCATAATTCTTCGTTATGTATATGTTTCATATAAAAAATGTTCCATTTTTTCCGTTCAAATTTCAGTGAATTTTACTGTTTGAAAAGTATATAAATATTTTATCATAAGTAATATGAACCGAAAGATAAACAGAAAGGGCACAAATAAGCGACAAATATTTCAGCTGACATGACATCTAAAAGCGTTATAATAAAAAAATGTAATTACATTTTATCGTCAACTTAGAAAGTATTTTAATAATAATACAACTAAATAAAGACCACCATTGCCTAAATCATTGGCTCCGTTATCTTTTCTCATTCTCTTATGTCTTCTATTATGTTTGTTTTTGATACACTGTTCTGCACCGAGTAACGTTCTGTTTTTGACAACGCATCCGTAATATTGAGCAGATAATCTGGGTGTCCTTATTCTCCTGTGATCTTCGAAATCTATTTCATACAAGCCGAATTTTGTCCTAAAATTGTTAAAATAGAATAATTTATAAATGAAAAATTTGAGGCCTTTAATAAGGTAAGCGTTTGGCAGATTGTGGGTTCGATTCTCACACGTGAATATAAAATATTTAATATTTTCTTGTCTTCGCTCTGGTAGGCCATCTAAAGATTCTGTAGGTCGTCACCAGCGGTCCATTATGAAACTTGGTATAGATTATCTATAACCAAGATCTATTTGAAATAAATCTTGGTATAATTAAAAAAAATTAAACGAGTCCAACCTTAAAAAAAATAATTAAAAAAACAAAAAGCTTTTTTTATAACAAAGAAATATTTTTTTAACTTTCGAAAATGCTATTAGATAGCTCATTAAGTCAAGTACATATTTAATTAGTTAGTTTATTTGATTATAAATTTTTAAAACTTAGTTTTTGCGTTTGAAATAATAAATACGCTATAGTTAGTTAAAACTTCAATGTCCTTACATACATTATTATTAACTATACCTACATAGTATATCAAAAATATTGTATATCTAGCTTGAGGACATATAAACTACTAACATATTTAAACATTAATAAAATCGGAAACATCAAAAAGTTTTTCCGGCCCGCTTGACGTGGAATGCCCCTTATGGTATGTGTTTTGAAAAATATTTCAAAAAATATCAGTGGATGGGCATCCAGATGTATTGCAAATAGATGCAATTCAGAGAATATATACAGTACATCAAGACATTGCTGAGTTTTCTTAGTTGCCATTGTTATCAGTTAATGTCAATGGCCCAAAATCATTTCAAGAATTGAAAATGGTCAACGGTCATATGTGTAAAACATATCTTAAAGCATGTTAACTCTTGAATTTGTTGGAGGATGATGCACATTGGGATTCAACACTTCATGACGCATCTACTTCTTGAAGGAACACAATAAATATGAATGCTCTTTTCCATTACATTATTATCTTGTATGCCATGAAATCTACTTAAAGAATGGAACAAACATCAATATTATATGGCAGAAGAAATTTTAAATTATTTGCGTTATCTTGCAAGAATTGTAATTTATTGATTACTTTGAAGTTTCGATAATAACTGTAGGTATGTGTCTAACGATTGCAAACAAAGCATTAGTACAATTGAGCATGACCGCACCAAATCGTTAGGTTGCATGATTTCTTTGATCGTGAATGGTAACGTTAACAGGATTTCTTATATTACAGGAACAGAAATTTACATTGTCACTTACATCTTTGGGTAGACTTTGGAGGTTATTAAAACCCAACATTGAAATATTTCGAGAAATTCTGCTATGGCAAAAGTTCTGCGATTATCGATTTTTTTATGAGATTGGTGTACTATTGAGACTACAAAATTACTAATGAACGAACAATGCAAGATTTTTGTGGAAATCAACAACTTTTTGTTGGTGCTTTGGTATTTTTTCTCTTTAGATTTCTGTCAAACATTGCCTGTTATTCCTCGATCAACTCCTGCTGATGAATTAAATGCCTGTTGGAAGTCATCACTTTTTTGGAGATATATACAAAAATTGGTACTGAACATTAACATGCGTATTCACCTACAACACGATCTAGTTTCCCATTAGTTTTCAAAATAATTTAAATATTTTGCAAAATCTTTGTTCCAGAGTCGGTACCGTTTGTTTATTCACGCTTAAAATAGAAAAACAAAAAATATTGGTTATCCAAATATTGTCGTTTAAGTTTTAAAATAACCAGCAACTAATAAAATGTTTTTTGTTTGCACAAATGAATTTGATTGCCCAAATAGTTTTTTTATTATTTTTCACTTTGTAGCCGCTAGTATAGTATAAAATTGTAATAATATAATATACAATATTCTTACTTGTACCCATCCATCCATTCAAAGTTATCTATGAGCGACCATACTGTGTAGCCCACCACGTTAACATTATCTTTCATTACTGAGAGAGATATCTGTAAAAAACTTCTGATTAATACATAACATATTAAAACAATATGTAAAAGGCTAATTCTAGTATTTGTTCTATTTTGAAAGTGATAAACCACACTTAGGAAAGAAAAATACTTATTTAGAAAACTTATAAGCAATTGGATTTAGCGGTATTTTACCATGATTTTCATGGGTTATTATGAAAATAACTATCGAGGAATAATACTAAAAAAATATTAAATAGTTCGAGAGTGTATAATATTAACATAAATAAAGAATATCACGTTCTAAAATTTAAAAAATAAAACATTTTAAAAATACCTGTTCCAAATGTTCTCGCAAAAATCTAACCCTTTCATGGTCATTGAGTTCATAGCCGGAAGAAGAAAAACCGTTTTCAGTAATCAGAATAGGTTTGTTATATTCTTTGTGCAGCCATTTCAATTGAGCCCGTAGACCTTTTGCATAAACCTGACAACAAACTAAAATATTTAAGAAAATAATAATAAATATTTAATTCATTTAAAAATTTAGAGGCGTCGTGGCTGTCGTGGCTAATGGGCACAAGCATGTGATCGAAAACGCAGCAGATTGTGGGTTCAATTCCCTCTCGTGGAAATAAAATATTTAATATTTTCAAATTATGGTTACAATATGGTTTCATTACTTCGCTCTGGTAACAAGGTAAAGTGAGGCGTTGAGTGCTGTTACTCAACGCTACTCAAAACGACTGCACGAAATATTTAGCAGAAAGTGGGGAAAAGAACGAAATGTCTTAATACTAGGTTTCCAAGTTACCTCAAACTACCTTGCCACGTCCGGGATGCTGTGTGAAACTGTAATTGATAAAATTTAAAATATATCAAGACATATTTACAGGCAACATAGCAGAAGTACCAAAATAAGATCCTGTTGGTCTTTCTAGCACAGCGTTCAGTTCTGGAGATCCACTCATAAACCAGAACCCAATTTTTTCACCAGGCTTAGCAGTCCTTATTTCATTCGTCGTATAGTAGTTCAGTCCAAGGAAATCTGCTGTACCTAAAATTTAATAAGGGATCAAAATCTATTGACATGAAACCGATAACCATAAACAGTAGTATAATAGATAGAATAAAATACTTAAGATACACAGAAAAGAGTGGAATCAATTTTCGAAGATTTTATAAAATATCACGTTTTTAGTATGTCTGGGTTAGTAGAGAGAAGCAGGTTCCACCCACAAAATATTGTAGTAGAGACCTGGCATGGTGTAAACGCGACAGATTATGGGATAAATCCTTAATCGAGGAAATTTATTTTTTTTTAATTTTATTTCATCGCATGAGCAATAAGCTAAAGTGCAGCGTTGAGCTCTATCACCCAACACGCAATTCCGGCATAAAGTGGTGAGTGGAAAGGAATATTTTACTAGGATCGCACACAAGTTCCCTGTTCTGCCTACCCTGCAGTATTGCATGAAGCTGAAAAAAATAAAACATTTTAAATAATTTTACTCAACATCATACTGGAGCGGGATAGTAAAAAGAATTCAGAAGCGGATCCAAACCCTCATACGCCACTATAGTTATTATCTCAATGTGTTACTTTTTGTATTAATAAATAACACAAATACTATTTATAATACCTTTCATATATTCAATTTCATCTTGGGTAAAGTCTGGTAGCCTGGATCTGTTATAACCAGCTTCAAGGCTCACCTTACGCATGTGATTTTCAATAGATTTGGGCCATCCACCTTCTTTAGTCATTAAAGGGTGACAAAATCTGCCGGCCTGTAAATATAAAAAATATTCTTTTTACTGAAATTCAATATTTTACGTCTTTTTGCCTGTCATCCAAGTTGACGAAGACAGAGGAACTTAGGAACCTAGCGTTAAGACATTCCTTTCCGCTTCTCAATTCCCGCCGAATTAAGCAATGCGTGTAGAATGGCAGTACTGATCGCCGGGCTTTGCCTTATTACCAAAGCGAAGAAATGAAAACATTAAATATTTAAATTGTAAATATGAAATATTTCACATCCACGAGTGGATATCGAACCCACAACCTGTCACATTTACAGTCACATGCTTGTGATTCTGCGCCACGATAGGCCACCGTATAAGTGTATTTTAAATATGATAAATAGCCTTAAAATATTTTTACTATCTATTTAAAACAAAACATAAAGCTGATAAAGAAATGAATACCGAATGTTGGCGTCCTAATTCTGCTAATTCTTCATATTCTGGAGAAGCCGGTTCCACCCACAAAATATTGTTCGCTAGTGAGATCATACCTGAAATTAGAATTAGACTGGAATTGAAGAAATGCACTGATTTTTTATTGTGTATTTAGTATGGCTATCAATGCCATTATTCTAGTAAGTAATGATAAATAAATTTTAATTCAGGGCTTTTCGGATTTTATATTCTGCGTCAATGACTGAGGAAATCTTGAGAATAAAGTACTCTATGTGTTGCTTCATAAACCGTAAATTTTCAGTAATAATCCCACAAAATTGATTTCTCTTTTATGGAGATTTGTTGAGTCAGTGAAAGAAACAAACATGTTAAAATAGTTTTCATCCATTTCTATGGAGTAAATATCTTTAAAAATGTTTTTTTAATGTTATCCGAAATAGACATTTCAATTTCATTAAGTTTATATATTGTTAGGTGTTTCCAAACAGCACAATGTATAAAAGAAGTTTTCAACTACCGCCATCTACTATTTTCCGATAGCCTATAAAAAGAGTGCAATCAAAAGGAACTGGATGATTGCTCGTGGGCTTTTGGAGTGTACGGACTTGTTGTGAGAATTAGTGTTAGTCATTATTAGGGTCACTTAAGCCATTAACTTTTGGTTATTTTGATTGTTGTGTCGATTCTATTGTATTTAAATTGTAATTAGTTGACTGTGTTTCCATCAGTATTGTAATTTTTTAATGAAATTCCACTTCTGAATATAAAAATATAAAGATGGATGTATCTCAACTTACCTGTACCGGATGAATATTTTTTGTGATAGATCCTATATGCTCTAGCATGTGCGAGTAAAATGTACTTGTTACATAGGTAAGGTGCGTATATAGGTTCAAAAATTCCTGGGGCGTACTTCCCACTGTTGTATATAAAATCACATACTGATATAGCTTCGTTGATAGTTAGCCATGTTTTAACTCTATCAGCGTAAAATGAAAATACAATGTTAGCGTAATCTCCAAACCATTCGACTATATGTGGATTTGTCCAGCCACCTGAAAATATAATAAGTTTTAATATTTGAATTAATATTGCTATTGTAATTTTTAACGTAAGGTCTGTCGTTGCGCATGGGCACTAATGTGTGGCTGTAAACGTAACAGATTTCAGTTTTAATCGCTAATGTAGGAAACGAATTATTTAATATTTTCAAATTAAATATTTAATATTCCCACAACGCAACACGTAATGGGTAACAGAATGAAGTGTCATAACACTGGATTCTGAAGTTCCCTCTGCCTATCCTGTTATGTGCGGAATACAACGTGAAGCAGAAAAAAAAACTGTTAACTTGATTTAATATAATGTGCTTCTAAAATATATCCAACTCATAAACAACTTTGAATTCAAAAAAGTAGTACCTGAGATGAGTGGGTTTAAAAAAAATTAAACGAATATGTTAGGTACATTTTGCTTACTAATGTACTGGGTAATGTTGACCGAAAGATATTGCGAAAATCTGCTTAATCTAGAATTGAAAGCATCATCAGTAACATATGGACGTAAAAAATATTTTTAAAATTGGTCGATCCAAAATATTTTTAAATATTTTACCCATATCCTGTATAGCCACTGGTAATTCCCAATGATAGAGGGTGACAATAGGCTCGATTCCTTTTGCAATTAAGCCGTCTATCAACTTGTTATAGTATTCCACACCAGCCATGTTGATTTTATTAGAAAATCCACTAGGAAGAATTCTTGGCCAATTTATTGAGAATCTGAAATAGAAAAAATAATATGAGGCCTGTCGGGATACAGCCGATCCCTACTCGAAGAAATGAAATATTAAATACTTTAATTTTTTAGCTCTGGTAACTAACTAAACGGGTCGTTGCAATCACGCAAATTGTACAAAATAAATACAATTTTTCAATTTTACTACTTTACTGGACAAATTTGATGCAGATTGGAGTGTTTTGACACTGTGTTTCTTTGAAGACTTTTTAAAGTCTCCAAAGAAACACTAAATATTAAACATTAAGTTAAATTAGTGAAGGAAGCCAGTGATCAAAAAAAAAATAACTTCTTATATATTCATCCTATAAAAAATTCTACCTAAAAAAATATTATATAATAAACGAAAAATTTATGCTAAGCGACTGAGTTCCTCATTTTAGCAAGTATATTTTAAAATATATGGATCTATAAAAATTAATAGAAAAAAATACTGTGTCAATATGCAGACGAAATTACTGGTCTTAATCTTTACGCAAAAAGGCTGCGGGCGACGACCGGTTACTTATAAGTTTATGAAAAACTTATTATAGTGGTATTAAGGATTTAGATACGAGATATCTGCTCATAGAGAAGCCACTTTATAATCGTAATAATAAACACATCATTTACACCTTAGTATTTTTCCGCACTAGCCTTGGACTGAAATACGAATATTTATTAGTGAAGTTGACTCAAATCCGTTGCGTTACTTGAAACATTTAGTAGAATCTTTGTTTTACTTAATGTAATATTAAAGATATATTATATCAAAATAGTTTCACATTTTATAAGCGTCACGCTGTATGTATTCTTCATGTAGATGGGTAGCCAAAGGGAACCTGGCCACCTAGGGTGAAGACACGAGAAAAATGAAAAAAAATAAATATTTATTAATTATTTTTTTTAAAGTGTAGTGGAATGAAAATACTAAATTTAAAAGCGTATAATATTCTTTTTCTGTTACGTTAAAAAAAATATATGCGTTTTTAAATGTAAAATTAGGAATTATTAAATATTTCATGCCCTCGATTGGTTGGTAATCGAAGCCATGCCCGCCGCATTTACAGAAGCCCAGTGATACTAAAATAGTTTAGAGGTCATTGAGGCTCGGGGGAAAATTATGAATGCCATTAAACACGCAATCCTTTCTCTACCTACTCTGCCATGAACGGAGTACAGCGCGTAGCTAAAATCTTACCTATAGAAATGAAGCCCCATTTCAGCAGCTGCATCTACATCATCTTGCCATCGGTGATATGAATCCGCTGCTACGTCCCCAGTAGCTCTGCCTTTTATTACTTCTGGATGTTCGTGGACATATCTATCCCATATATTTTCACCTTTTCCTGTAATAATATTTTATGATTACAGATTACAAATTGAGGCCTGTCGTGGCACATCAGCACAAGAGTGTGACTGTAACTAGGTTCTGGGTTTAATCCCCAGTCGAGGAAATGAAATATTTAAAATTTTCAATTTAAATATTTAATGTTTCATTTCTCCGCTCTGGTAATAAGGCAAAGGTCTGGTAATAATAAAAACTCAACGCCGCGTTGAGTTCCGCCCCTCAACACGCAATGCCTCAATTTCGACGGAAAGTGGGGAACGGAAGTGGAACGGAGTGTTTTAACACTAGGTTCCGGGTTCCCTCAGCCTACTCTGCCTCGTGCGGGATACAGTGTAAAGCTGAGATTATAGAACTACTTTGTCTTTTTTATTTTTTTGGCTCTGGTAACTAGGCCAAACGCGGCGTTGAGTTCCACCATTCGACATGCACTAACTCAAATTTGGTGAAAAATGGGGAACGGAACGGAGGGTCTTAAAACTAGATTTCCAAGTTACCTACCCTGTCATGCCATGTCATGTGCAAAAGACAGCGTGAAAATAACAAAAAAAAATTTGTCGAGTGAGAAATAAATTACATAGCAACTCCATTACACCAAAAACAGGTATTATAAAGTAATAGAGGAAGCCATAATACTTAAAATTTAATTATAATTGCTCTATAGCAAAATTAATTAAGCAATTATAAAGATTTTTTTTACGACGCACGTTAAAAGCTTTTATATTTATTTATTTACATTATATTTATTTTATATATAAAAATAATTGGGCCTTCGAACACTAGGTTCCCAAGTTCCCTCTGCCTACCCTGCCATGTTCGGGATATATCGTGAAGCTAAGTATTAAAATAGTTATAAGGATCCTTCCTGGCGAAGGGATATAGCTGACTGTAAACCAGCATTCATAACCTTCACGTAATCTTGAGATAAATAATCTCGAGATAAATAAACTTGACATTTAATCCTTACAATAATAATTCATTATATCTTACCGTCTGCATTCCATCCTCCTTCTATCTGATACGCCGATGTCGCAGCACCAAATTTGAAGTATGGCGGAAATTGTAATTCAGAATCTGGATTTTGAGATGCTTCACTTAATAACACTGGTATTAGCAAGCTGAAAACAATCGTAATACATACAATTAATTCAAAATATTTAAGTAAAAGTATAAAACATGTTAGTACGTACCTAGATCCAAACCTACATAATTAAGCGCTCTCGCCAAGAAAACCATAAATTCGCATAGGCACGTTTAAATATTCTTATAATAATGTATTTTATTTTTGTTGGCTGCTATCTCTATATGAATATTTTTAATAAAAAAACGCTACCCAAAATTGGATGACTTAAAAATGGTAATTTATAGAAAAATATATAATTCGTTATAAATTTATTTTTTGATTCTAATTTACTATACATACTTTTTTTTCAGCTTCACGTTGTATGTACCCTGCACATGGGTAGGTAGAGGGTACATGGTAACCTAGTGTTAAGACACTCCGTTCCACTTCCGTTCCCCAGTATTTATTACACATACTAAAAAATCTTGGTTCAAAGTAGAAGATAAGATTAAATGAATCACTTCAAAGTAACATAACAGAGAAAATATAATAATAATCTTATATTTTTCCGCCATAAAAAAAGGGTTATTTAGAGTCAGGGGTTTTTTTACAATTTAAACTTTTCTTTCCGTGTTTAACTATATTTTTCTTATTAATTTTAAAAGCGTATAAAAATTGGAACATAGCGGGATTAAAGCCTGGGCCTATTGAAAATGCTACGTTGAAATTTTATACGCTTGTTACAACTTATTTATGTTGTTAGCTGTTGTTAGTATTAGTTCTCTGTGGGGAGATTTTTAAAAAAATGGGGTACCGTAAGATAATATCTTAGTATAATAGTTTGGCAAGAGAGAATGCTATTTATTGAACAGCACTTTAAAAGTAGTGTTGTTTTCTCAGGTGTACACTATATCCATCACAAGGCAGGGTGGATAGTGAGTACTGGGGAAATTAGTGCTAGCACACTAAGTTCTCATTAAGACGTTTCCGTTTTTCCCAATTTATGTTAGAATTACCTTTACCTTGTTACCACAGCGAAGAAACGTAAATATTTAATATTTAATTTCTTCTAGTGGGGATTTACCATTAACCTGCCTCGTTTACATTCACACGCTTGTGCTCCTTCGGCTACAAAATAAAGGCAGAAAAAAAAACGCTTAATGTAATAAATTTGAACATTTCGTTGAACGTGTTAATCTCAGAAATGGCTTCAACTTATCAAACGACTCCTATTAATTTGAATAGTCAAGCTATGAATAATTTTACATCATAATTATTAACTTCCGATGTAACCCCACTATACCTGGGGTCAGAGTTAATAGAGATTTTTAAGAGCGCCTACAGCTAATCTCAGTTACTTAAGTGTTCTAAAAGCAATATTACTTTTACCGTAATGTTTATACAATGAAAAATAAAATTTCAACTAAATGAATACACATGCAACATATTGTAGCCACTTTGAAGAAGTTAAATTTTATATGAACGTAACTTAATTATTTTTTTACACATTTTAATTAAACCAAACATTAACTGATAAGTGCAAGTTGATAAAAAGTGAAAACTGCATTTAAATCTGGTTAGCCGTTTCTGCAATAAGAGCGTACAGACGCACAGATAAACATATGAAAATATATATTCGTATAATTATTATTTTGGAGCCTTTTGCATTAATCCTCTATAATGTCCACGTACAGACAACAACCACTTGCAGATTTATCATAAGTATATGAGGCTAAGTCAATTTTATTTTTCTTGCGGCTTTGCTTCCCACGCGTGTATGGTCGCTAGAAAATATATATGTATATATGTATATATTTTATACATTATTTTATTTATAAATAACCACACTTTTAAAAGCAACTTTCGATTCAAAATATAAGTAGAAGTATGAATTATAAATCACATGAGACTATGTTATTAAATATTAGAAATCGTGTTTTTGAATATTTATAAGTTTCTTTTTTGTGTTTATCTCTAATATAATTTATAAGGCTTGTCCCGAAACAATGGCGCAACCGCGTGACTGTAAACAGGACAAGTTACGAGTTCGATCCCCAACCAGCATAAAAAAATATTTAATATGATCGTTTTTTATCTCTGGTAACAAGACAAAGCACGGCGTTAATTTAAGCCACTCAACACGCAATGCCTTCAAATTCACATGAAAGTAACAAACGGAAAAATCTGAATCGTAAAGTGTGTCTTAACACTACATTTCAAAGTTCCGTCTGCCAATCCTAATATGTGCAGTATACAGCTTAAAGCTAAAGAAATTAGAGTATTCTAAACTTAAATTTAAAAAGCGTATAAAAATTTTGAACGAAGCAGGATTTGAACCCGCGCCTCTGGAATACCGTTCCAGCGCTCTGACCAACTAAGCCATTCGTTCTCACCGAGCTCCGTCGAAATTCTTATACGCTTGTTACAACTTATTTATGTTGTTAGCATCTCTGTAGGGAGATTTTTACAAATTTCCGCTACCCAAAGACAACTCGTAAGAATTATCGTTTGGCAAGAGAGAATACTATTTATTTTAATATTTTTACTATGTTTTAAAGTGTTATTCCACACTTAGGACAGAAAATACTCCTGTCTTCGTTCTTAAATCCTGCTTCGTTCAAAGTTTTTATACGCTTTTTAAATTTAAGTTTAGTATTTTATTAAGTTTAGTTTAGTCGGTTACATTCACACGCTTGTGCCGCTGCGCCAAGGCAGGCCTCAATCCGTTCAATGTGTACTGTTTATATAATAAAATCCCATCTATAAAATCTATTAGTGCTATATGTGCCTCAGCTGGGCATTTTCAATAGTTTCCTATTTAAGTTTTAAGTTAAAAAGCAATAGTTTTTTTTAGTATTTATCTACGAAATAATTGCGGTTGCCCTTGCGGTTTCCATAAAACAGTTATGGCATTTAGTAATAATAATATTAGGTAAATTAACAAATATATTTTTAACATAACTTACACATAAATTATCTTATCTTATCTAACATATATTTTTTTCTGTACGCTGCTGTACGCACGAGTAAGTGTGAAACATTGACACGTTCCGCCAAAGATGGGTCTGCGCGTGAACAAGCGATAGAAAAACACGATCAAATCATACGTTTAAATTGTTATATGTAATCTGTGTAAATCAAGGAAAATAATACTTAAATATATTTATTATAAATTTAAATATATAAGAAAAAATGAATTAACTCCTTGGTTTTACACAAAACAATGATTATTATTCAATTTATAACATATATGCTATTTTTTATCAATAATATATATATATATATATATATATATATATATATATATATATATATATATATATATATATAAATATATATATATATATATATATATATATATATATATATATATATATATATATATATATATATATATATATATATATATATATATATATATATATATATATATATATATATATATATATATATATATATATATATATGGAAATGAAATATTTCATATTTTCAATTTAAATATTTAATGTTTCATTTCTTCGCTCTAGTAATATGGTAAAGCGCGGCGTTGAGTTCCGCCACTCAACACGCAATGCCTCAAATTCGGCGGAAAGTGGGGAACGGAAGTGGAATGGAGTGTCATAACACTAGGTTTCACTTCCGTTCCCTCTGCCTACCCTGCCAAGTGCGGGATACAGCGTGAAGCTAAAAAAAAATCTTAGTGACACCTTTTTTAAATAATAAATAAAACAAATTTGATATGAGGCCTGTCGTAGCGCAGCGGCACAAGCGTGTGCTGTAACCGACAGGTTCTGGGTTCGATCCCTGGTCGAGGAAATGAAATATTTAAATATTGAATATTTCATTTCTTCGCTCTGGTAATAAGGTAAAACGCGGCGTTGAGTTCCGCCACTCAGCACGCAATGCCTCGAATTCGGCGGAAAGTGGGAAATAGAAGTGGAACGGAGTGTCTTAACACTAGGTTTCCAAGTTCCTTCTGCCTACCCTACCATGTGCGGCATACAGCGTGAAGCTAAAAAAAAAATGAAACAAATTTAACCGAATTTCTGGGTCACTTGTGATCCACCACGGACTATTGAAAAGTGTTCCACATCGGATTACCAAAAAATAGTAACAGCATTCAATATACGCGATAATGTGCTGGGATGTCATCTATCTAAATATAGCTACTATGTTAAAATTTTCAAAAAAGTGGAGAATGGAGTGTCTATACACTGACTTCCTATAAAGAGAACTCTCTTAAGTGGAAACGAGTCAGAATAAAACAAAGATACACAAAACTATATTTAATTGGGGCACAAATTAGTGATTGTAAATGCAAACAACAAAATAAAATAAAAAAAATCTACAACAGACTCGATTTCCGCTCGGGGAAAATATTTGTTTAAAATTTCTATTTCTCTGCTCTAATAAAAAGTCAAATCGCGGCACGCGACGCTTGTAACGGAGTGTTTTAACTCTACGCTTATCCTGCTTGATAGAAAAAAAAACAAGAAAAAAAAAACTATAAATCCACAAAACTAAAATTGTAAACAAATGTCTAAGATTATGGGAATAATAACCATTATAAAGAAAGGCCGTTGATATTAATCTGTTTCAAGTGTGTCAAGGAGTTTGAGTTTATTTATTTATGATCATCCTCTTTTACATTGAACTACATTTTATCTACGGCTTTGCCTGCGTGATATAATGGAAACAGGTTGTCTTATTTTATGACACATAACATATGACACTATCAAAGTATTGATAAGTTTGACTAAAAACACCTACATAAAAACGATTAACGATATTATATAACTTGTCGATTTCCTTACAAAACGACATACATTGACTCAAAATTTATTTAATGTTGAAGGAAAGAAAAAAAAAATAATTCGTTGCTTAAAATCGAGACAGGCCTTGTAAAATGAAGTTAACAATATCGCTTAAATCAAATTGTCTACAAAGTTAACAAAACAATTTATGATCTTACGAATATTAATAAGTTCAGTAAATGCCTATATTAATATGAGATAATTGAGAACGTATTACGTTACAATGTATTGCTATAAGAGGATAGACAGACAAATTCTTTGTATCTAGTAAAATGTAGAAAAAAAATATAATAATTTCAATTGGACCTATCAAAGCTTTACTAAAGAGAAGAAATTTAAAGTTCAAATTAAATATTTAAAATTTAAATTTCTTCGCTTTAGTAAAGCGTGACATTGAACAGCGCTACTACTCACTACTCACCACGCAATGTCTCAAAACTCAACGGAATGCGGGAAACAGAGTGAAGTGAAACAGAGTAAGACTGTCTAACATTACGTTGTTAAGTGTGGGAACCTGGGAACATAATGTTAATTTGCCTACTATATGTGGAATACAACGTGAAGCTTAAAAAAGTAAACAGTAAACTTCAGATAGTATAAAGAACACAATAGCTTATGTGTTGCCAAAAGCAAACGACTGTTAAAGCTAACTTCCACATATAATATACGCTAAGCTAACTTCCACATATAAGATTGAAACCTTGATGTTTTCAAACACTTGCAGTTACACGATAGCTAATAACGTTTGTAACGGTTCATTTAATTCTACATGATATTTGACGATATTGTAACTTCACATTTGGTTGTTTTCGTTTATAAATAGAGTTGTTTTCATTTTCAGTAATAGGTCATTATGTGTATTATTATTTTACTGTGAGTTTTGATTTCAAAATTTGATTTGACCTCAAATAAGCTGTAAAAGTTTATTTAGACTGTTTTGTTACAAAATGCATGTGCTGCGTTGAATCCAAAATCAATGATTCTAATGTGTAACGAAGGTAATAAGGAAGAAGAAATAAAGATTTGCTATGAAAATAAGTCCATTTCTAGTCGCTCTGTTCTAATCTCTCTGGCTAGTTGGCCAGGCCAGCCTGGTTAGTTGGCTAGGTAGGCATAGTTATAAAACGCTATAAAAATTATAAGTAGTTGGAGCACGTCAAGAATAAGTGATGAAAAATGGTAAATACGTGAGAAAGTGATAGGGATGACCTTAGTTGACACTGAAGAATTGTCATGTAAAAAGCGTCAGGATCTCTGATACATGTGCGGATTGTAAATAGTGTAAGTAATAAGACAAATACAGAGACCTTGTTGGACAAAACTTGAAGATTAAAAAAGTGTTTTTTTTTTATGGAAAAGTGGCAAACGAGCGTACGGATCACCTGGTGGTAAGTGATCACCGTCGCCCACGGCCCCGAGTAACTCCAGAGGAGCTACAGGAGCGTTGCCGTCCTTTAAACTGGAAGGGCACCGGGACCCGGCATTACCTAATGCGAAACGCAGTGGCCAAAGCCACTACTTAACGCCGGTCTTAAATGCCGGGGGTGGTAATAATCCGGTCGAGTCTAAATCCTCCATAAAAAAAAAAAAATGTTTCAAGTCTGCCTCTGCCAATTTTAAGGATATTATTAGGAAATAATTTACTTCTGTAGAGTTTTTAAAACTAAAAATTACATATAATAGAGTAGTAGCTACTGCTGATTTTAAAATTAATAAAAAAACTTTAATTATAACTCTTCTTTTTCCATAAATATTTTCATGTATTTTTTCAATAAAGGTAAATGTTATTCTGGTTTAAGTGTTATATGTTTTCTGAAGTACTTATTATATTTTTTTTGTTGTATACTTTAAAATAATACTGAAACATAATATATATTTCACATAATTGTCCAAATTATAAGAATATTTCCAGATAAATCTTGCAAGCGTCATAAAAAGTATAAAATATTTTAGTTCATCGTTTTTAGCTGATATTTAAGTATGATGATACTCTATACACATACTTACATATACATATACTTACTTTTCCTTTATACGTGTGCCCACTGTAATATTGAGATGGTATTTATTACTTTAGACCAGACATATAACGTGAACTAAAATGACTCACAAGTAAAACGTTCTCATTCTTTGAGGGCCAACTCTACAAACACATAACCTGACATCCCAAACCGTGCACTTTTGTCGCGAATTATACAGAGATACCGTATCTCAAAATTTAGATATAGTGGTATAAATTAAATGTGTAGGAGAATAACTGCATATGGTATTTATTGACACAACGCTCTTTCCGAAAATGAAACTTTATGGATAGAAATGTATGAACCAATTGAATACTGAATTAATAAAACTAGGTCGCAATTTTGAAAAATTTTGCGAGAATTATGGTAGAAATAAAAAAAACACAGAGATATTGCATTAAATACAAATATCTATTTGTGAAGAGCATAAAAGGTAAACTTGCTCGTATTGTAAAAACTTGGTGTGAGGTTGATTGTTTATATTTATTTGTTAAAGTATTTTTTTTATTATAATTGATAAGATAAATTTGTAATTGCTGATTAGACGAGGTATTTAGCTCCAGTAAGAAAGAGACATTTAATTTATGAAAATTTTATAAATAAATGTATTTTTAATTGTATTTATTAAAAAAAAAATCAGGCAAATTAATACACAGCTTTACGTTATATCCTGCACATGGCAGGGTAGGTAGAGGAATCTTGAGACCTTGTATTAAGACACACCGTTCCTACGAATACACTTCCGTTCTCCATTTTCCGCCGAATTGTAGAGATATTGCGTGTTTAGTAAAGAAACTCAACATCGCGCTCTGCCTCGTTACTAGAGCAATGAAAATACAAAATAAAATATTTTATTACCTCGTAAAAACCACAACCAACCAACCACAACCAACCTTAAACTCGCAGCCTGTCGTATTTACAGTTACACGCTTGTCGCAGACTTTGATGGAGCTGTTAGGTTCAAATATTTTAGTTACTCAGAGAAATATTTAGTATAGAAAGAACTGAACTATCAAAGATTATCCTTGGAATCGTGATAAAGAAGGAACACTGGCGTGCAACTGTAAGCACATTAATTTACTTATACATATATAGTATCCTCCTTGTAGTAAAAAGGCAAAGCGCGATGTCGAATTCTACAACAAAATACACAATTCCCTAGGATTTACCAAAAAATTGCGGAGCGAAAGTGTCTCAATGGAGAATAAAGTGACTTAATATTAAGTTCCCATGTTCGATATGCCTACCCAGCTATGTGCGGTACAGCTACAAGCTAAAACAACTACAAGACCCACTGCTTCCTCAACTAACACCTTTACATATAGACGATGCGTGATATTTTGACGTGTAATGAGTAAATTCGTCTTAATCATACTTAAGAATAAAATACTTAAGATTAAATAGCTTAAACATAATTATGCTCGTATATAAATCTTTTAAGAAAGATTTTATTTTTATAATGATTACATACTCGTAGATAAAAACATGTAATAAACAATATAACGTGATATTTTGTTTTGAATTCCTAAAAAGGGTCTATGCGTTGATTATATAGGCATTATTATTTTTAAATACATAATTTAAATTTATTAATAAATGAAAACTCCGTGATAAGTATACCCCCATGAAATGAAATGTACCCCAATGAATATAAATATTGCAGGTCACTTCATTTGATTTGTGTGACACAAAATATTTTACGTGATTACTTTTCCGTATAAGAAAAGGCAGGCGCAAAGGCCTACAACTGTAACCGTAACAGGTTGTGAATTCGATTTCCACTTGAGGACATGAAATATTTAATGTTTTCCTTTTTATCGGAAAGTGAGAAACGGAAGACCCTAAATATGATGTATGAATGAAGAGTTTAAATACATAATTAAAATGTATTAATGGAAATTGAATAAAGTTTAAAATATATATACTTAGTTCCGTAAATAAATTTATTTCGTCCGTCGTAATGCAACGGTAAAGCGTTTATAACTGTAATAGTATGAGACCCGACCGTGTGATTTATACGTTCATATGTTATATTAATGAAATATAATTTTTAACGATATTTATAAGTAAAGAAATGCCGATACACAAAAGCTTAATTTGGCCACAAGTAGTTTTAATTAAAATATAATAATTATTCTTTGTTGAACAACATTGTTATATTTAAAAAAAAATATTTCATTACAAATAAATATACCTTAGAAACCGAAAAAGTTCAAGGTGCCTCACTTGGCCGCAACCTAATGACAGCCAGGTGTATATAAATGTATAATTTTGTCAAATATATACGTGCAAAATGTATTATAATATTCTCCATATACCAAATGGAAGTTAAATTTTTGCTCTACATCATAAAATGTAGGTGACTATGAAAAAAAAACGTCCGCAAAAAAAGTTGACAACCGCAAACGATTAAAGATAAATAAAAGCGAGAGAAACTTAAGAAGAACACAGTTACTTAGTTGAAAAAAGGCAGAGCATGCCAGCTGCTTGTCTTTTTCACGCTACTACGCAAGTATCCTTAAATAAAGTGCTCAACTAGTAGGGCATTTACATTTCGTTTATGTTCAGTTTTTATAAAATATATCACAAAATTCTATAAAAAATACTGTTTTTTTTTATTTTTATTTATTTAAATTCAACTCAAACGATAACTGTTAAGTGTATATGTAAAATTAATATTTATAAAATACTTTTTTGGTGGATTTTAAGTACCTACTTCAAAAATTTCCTACCCCGCTTTATATATACTAATTAATAAGTTATCGATATGTTATGTCAATAAAACAACTCTGTGATAAGTGCACGTACCGTTAATATTTATTGCAGGTCACTTCATTTGAATTGTGTGACAAAAAATATATTACCGTGATTATTATAGTTACCGTTTTCCGTATGATAAAAGACAGACGCAAAGGTACAGGCCTGCAAGTGTAACCGTGAAACGTTGTGAATTCGATTTTCACTTGAGGAAATGAAATAATTAATGTTTTCCTTTTTCTCGGAATGTGGGAAACGGAATAGCCTAAATGAGGACGGAGTGTCTTAACACTGGGCTCCTAGTTTCCCTAGTCCCCGGGGTATAGTGTGAAGGTATGAATGATTACAACGACATTTTTTCAGCTTCACGCTGTACCCCGTATATGGCAGGGTTTCGCGGGATCATGAACGGAAGTCATAGTCACGCTTTGCCTTTTTACCCGAGCTTATTAAATATCTCACTTCCACGAATAGTGATCGAGCCCACAACCTGTCGCTTTAGTTCTTCACACACATGTGTCTCTGCGCCACGATAGGCCTTTATATTTAATGATTTGGTTATGATGAAGAAGATTCACATATCATGTGTTTCCGTTGATACTGATAAACTCTCAAATATTTTATATTTATTTTTTTTTCGCTCTGGTATAACACGCAATTGCTTTAAGAGTTCTACGGATAGCAATACAGAGGCTCCTAATGGGTTAAAACAGTCCCCAACAGGGTTCCCAAGAACTCTTTGCCTTACCTGCTACATGCGAGATACAGAGTAAAGCTATAAAAACAGAGAGTATGAAGAAAGAGTGTTTAATCACTTATTTATTTTTTATATTTAACGGCAATAGTATTTCTATAACTTACCTTTTTAAATTACAACAACAAATGCAAATAAATACAAATTAAATCAAACACACACATAAAAACTATAGCACACAAAAAAAATTACGTTCTCTTGAACACACTTACCAAAGAACAACTGCTTTGAACGAATACATTTTTACTACTGAGACACTGTGTCGTTTGACTTATATTTACATACTTAGCTTAACAGCTACGTTGCTGTTTAAATTTGAAATAAGCTACACGTTGAAACGCCTAGTTTTCCGTTTTGCTATACGAAACAAGAGAACAGAGAATAATGTCAATATACTAAACTTAAATTTAAAAAAGGAAAACACTTTTTCTGTCCTAAGTGTGGAATAACACTTTAAAACATAGTACAAAAAGTAAATATACTTCGCTCTTCGCTTTCCGTCTTAATTTGCTTTACGTCATTGCGTGTATAGTGGCGGATGCACTTTTGTAGCCTTTTTTCCAAGTACACGTTCCCACTGAGTCACGACGACCTGTCTTTTAATGAATTCAAGCGTTTTATTAATACTATTATTTTACTTAAAAATTGAGTATAATTAATCATCATAGCAATACGGATGGGGTGAATAAACATTTTTGCAAACATACCATTAAAACTCTACAACTAAAATAAACTCTACAAATATTTTTTTTTATGGAAAAGACGGCAAACGAGCGTACGGGTTACTTGATGGTAAGTGATCACCTTCGCCCACAGCCCCATGTAGCACCAGAGGAGCTACAGAAGCGTTGCCGGTCCTGGAGATGGATGGGCACCGGGGCCCGGCACTACCCAATACGAAACGCAGTGGCCGAAGCCACTACTTAACGCCGGTCTTAAATACCAGGGGTGATAATAATCCGGTCGAGTCTGCCCTTACGTGTTGCCATTACTGACAACGTGACTCAGCCACACGCACTTTAGTCGCCTCTTACGACACCATCAGTACCAGGGTGATCCTATTCTAAGCTGGAATCACACGGCAATAAAGTTTTACAAAAAAATAATTTCAATTTGCCCTTATAAAGCTATCTGAAATATTTTATTTTTATATATTTCTAAATACCTATATTAATAAAGCTTTTTTTTTTCTTTCAGCTTCACGCTGTATCCCGCACTAGGCAGGGTAGGCAGAGGGAACGGAAGTGGAACCTAGTGTTATGACACTCCGTTCCACTTCCTTTCCCCACTTTCCGCCGAATTTGAGGCATTGTGTTGAGGGGCGGAACTCAACGCCGCGCTTTTGCCTTATTACCAGAGCGAGGAAATGAAACATTAAATATTTTAAATTGAAAATATTAAATCTTTCATTTCCTCGACTGGGGATCGAACCCAGAACCTGTCGGTTACAGTCACACTCTTGTGCCGCTGCGCCACGACAGGCAATAATAAAGCTACTGGTTAATTTAGGATACTTTCAAACTTTTTTCGTCATTTTTTATTAATAAAACGTTAATTGGCGTAAATAACACAATAATTGCACGAAATATTTTTTACTAAGAATATATAAGTTTTTATAAAAAAATGTTTCTGTTTTGACTACAACTATTTATAATGTAAGTGTATATAGAAACTCAAAAACAATTACATGAAGGTAACATTTTACTACAGTACGATTTTTCGATTAATACATATTATAATTACACAAAATGAGAAATGTACTTATGTCTTTATCAGTTATAAAAAACAATCAAGTGCGAGTCGGATTAACCCATCATAGTTTCCATATTAATCTCATCATTGCAAGTCACACTACTACTAAAGTACAACTTATGAAAGTTCACAAACTTAAATTTGCATATGTATTTATTTTTGTATCAAATTTCATAACTTTAAGTCTAAGGGTAGGGTTAGATAGTACCTTAAAGGTTTCGTTTAGACGACGATTTTCATACACTCATCACTCAGGAAGCTATGTTATATATTTACTTTAATTGATATTTTGAAAAGAGCAACTGTTGAGTTTCTTGCCGGCCCTTCTCAACAGACTCGCCTTCCGAGCCGGTGGTAGCTTCCTTTCAGGACTGACTGACTGATTTCTATGTAACTTGACGATTCAATAGTGCTTATAATGGCCTAATTGAATAAAAAATAAATAATTTTTGCTAGATATCTCCACGTGATCTCAAGAAAATGGTCTCGGGACAGTCGGGACTTATTTTTATAACTTTTTTGTGAAAATTTATTTTAAGCCATTTTTATGCCCGTTTTGTGGTGGTGAAAATGTGAAATCTATTTTATATAAAAAGTGTCCTTTCCGCCTAAGCATTACCCAGTCATTTCTCTTTCACGATGAAAACCAGGATTAATGCTCCCTTAAACTTTTCAATAACCTACATAGAGAAGTATAACCTACCTACATAGTCTGTGTATTGGATGTCAGTCACTCAGTAAAGCACTTGCAGTAACGTGCTATCGCTCCTCGTGTCTTCGCTCGCTTATATTATACAAAAATTTTCTAAAATTTAGGACCATTGACCTTTTTTTTGTTTGGATGATAAACTGAAATAAAAATAAAATTTTAATAGTTTTGATATTATAATAAAATATTTAAAATTTTGAGGCCTATCGTGGCACAGCGGCACGAGAGTGTGACTTCTGGGTTCGATCCCCAGTCGAGGAAATGAAATATTTAATATTTTCAATTTAAATATTTATTTTTTCATTTCTTCGCTCTGGTAATAAGGCAACGCGCGGCGTTGAGTTCCGCCACTCAACACGCAATGCCTCAAATTCAAATCAAATTCGGCGAAATGTTGGGAACGGAAGTGCAACGGAGTGTCTTAACACTAGGTTCCCGGGTTCCCTCTGCCTACCCTGCCTCGTGCGGGATACAGCATGAAGATATATAAAAAAAATAATTAGATAAACAATACAATTAAATGTTATCGTAATATTAATTTTATATTACGATATATACTTTATATATTTATCGACAAATAAAAACTTTGTTTGGTTTTTACTAACTATATAAAACGAAATAAATATTTTTTTACAATTACATGTCATAATTAAGACATTGTAAAACTGTAATAAAAATATATTGTGACTTATAAAACGCCTCACTTTTTTTAACAATTTGCATTACGTATAAGTATAAAGAGCCAGTTGTGAGTTTGATTTCCATTCGGGGGGGAAAATCCCTCCCACCTTCCGCTGAATTTGAGGCATTGCGTGTTGAGTGGCAGAACTCAACGCCGCGCTTTGCCTTATTACCAGAGCGAAGAAATGAAACATTAAATATTTGAATTGAAAATATTAAATATTTCATCTCCTCGACTGGGAAACGAACCCAGAACCTGTGGGTTACAGTCACACTCTTGTGCCGCTGCGCCACGACAGGCATCAATTATCATAACTAGGTTTATTGCTGTGTATGACACATGGCACATCCTAGGAACCTTTTAACTGTCACTACAGCTACAGTGACTTAAAACAAATTATCAATATGGCGTATAGCCTTCCCAGATAAATAGACTATCTGTTAAAAAAAGATTTTAACACAAAATGTAGTTTCTGAGGTTAAAAGTTTTTATAAAAATAAGCAAAAATAAGGGAACTTAGGACCCTATAGTTAAGACAGTCTGTTTCGTTCCCCCCTTTCCATCGAATTTGAAGCACGCCCTTTGCCTTGTTATCAGAGGAAAAGACAATTTTGATCTATATCAAAGGCACAACGAGTCTAACTTCCTTAATTGGATAAAGAATAACAAGATGAGGCCTGTCACGGCGCAGCGGTACAAGCGTGTAACTGTAAACGATAGTAATGTCTTTGATTTTCGCGATTGTTATACATTTTAAATGAAACACTTTTAAACGGGTTAATCGCGTATATTGAATGGTAAACATTTTTGGAAACCCGACGTTTCGAACACTTTACAGTAGTCCGTGGTCACGGGTAGAGTCTACCCGTGACCACGGACTACTGTATTAATCCGTTTAAAAGTGTTTCATTTAAAAAGTAAACGATAGGTTGTAGGTTTGATCACCACTCAAGGAAATGAAATATTTACATTAAATATTTAATGTTTTCATTTCTACGCTTTGGTTAAAATGTAAAAAGACGTATTAAATTCCACTCCTTTACAGACAATGCCACAAATTCGCCGGATATTAGTGAACGGAAGTAGAACGAAGTGTCTAAAGACTACATTCCCTACTTCCTTTTGCCTACCCTGAGAAGATTTTTTTTTTATGAAAGAGACGGCAAACGAGCATCACCGTACCGTACGTGACTCACCCGTACGTGACTGATGGTAAGTGATCACCGCCGCCCGCCGCCCGTGTAACTCCAGAGGAGCTACAGGAGCGTTGCCGTCTTTTAAGGTGGATGGGCACCGGGCCCGGCATTACCTAATGCGAAACGCAGTGGCCAAAGCCACTACTTAACGCCGGTCTTAAATGCCGGGGGTGGTAACAATCTGGTCGAGTCTGCCCATGCGTGTTGCCATTGCTGGCAACGTGACTCTACCACACGCACTTTAGTCGCCTCTTACGACACCATCAGTACCAGGGTGATCCTATTCTAAGCCGGGATCACACGGCATAAACGGATGAAGATAAAAATAATAATGTATTGTTTAACATAGTTACCTTTATATTATTTATTTTTTAAATTGTAGAGCATAAAATGATTACTATTGATTCCTAAGGAGATCAGCTTCACGATATATACCGCACATTGCAGGGTAGGCAGAGTACTGTTAAGATATTCCATTTCGTTTCTAATTTTTCGCCGAATTTGAGGCATTGTGTGTTGCGTATATATAGTGGCGGAACTTAACGCCGCGTTATGCGTTTTATAGAGAATAAATAATAGAATAGAGAAAATATTAAATATTTCATTTCCTTGAGTGGAGATCGAACTCACAAACTGTCGCGTTTATAGTCAATATTTAGGAGATGAACATAGCTAATTGTGCTGTCACTATTTTTTTTTACGAATTTTAATCGTGAACAATTCCGTCATATATGATTGTATTGTAGGTATTTCATTTTTCTATTTTCTCCACCCCTATAGTCCTGACATGATGTCATACAGCCTTGCTCTATAAATGGGCTTACTAATATACTAAGTTTATCAAACCAAACCACCTTGTCCCGAGATGCTGTCATCATGACAAACTTAAACATTTTACTAAACTTAAATTTAAAAAGCGTATAAAAATTTTGAACGAAGCAGAATTTGAACCCGCGCCACTGGAATACTGTTCCAGCGCTCTGACCAACTAAGCCATTCGTTCTCACCGAGCTCCGTCGAAATTCTGTCCTAAGTGTGGAATATCACTTTTAAAAACATAGTAAAAATATTAAACATTTTTTTTTATATTAGTATAATTAACAAAAGGTACTTCAAAAACAAGTTAATTTATTGCGTCCAAGTAATTTTAATTCAAATGTATAGCAAGTTTCTTGTGTGTTTGTATAATATTTTATGTTCAATTTCACACGAAAAAAATAAAACAATTAATAAAATTTAAAACGGATGGTAAGTCGTAAATGGGTTACAAAAACATATATATAAATTAGTTTTCCATTACAAATTCATACTTTTACACATTAATGTTGTAGTTTTATAACCCGAATTGGGCATTAAAGCTTTTTGAGCTTTCAACGCAAAAAGAAGTTGTTATAATGTTTATTTTCAATGGAGTATGGGGAGACAGTTACGACTAGTAACGAGGCAAAGCACAGCGTTGAGTTCTCCCGCTTATCACATACTATGTTAAAAGTTCAACTGAAAATTGGAAACAGAAGTGTTGTAACTAAAACGGAGTGTCTTAACAACTCGTTAATGTCCATATGTTCAGCGTGAATATACAATTATTTTTTGTAAGTTTTGAGAATTTATAATTAGTAAAAAAATCACTACGTAAACATTAACGTATTCATAATAAAAAATAACATAAAATATAAGAGAACTGACTAGAGAATTGATGTTACTGAGTGGTCATTTATCATAGTTTCCGGTCAATTCACTTTGAATCCTCTAAGACGGAGAATGGTTATCATGATAGAGAATATGTATGATTTTTTTTAACTTTCTTAATTTAATTAAAATATTAATTCGTAATTAAATTTAAGCCTAGATAGAAAAGAGTGTCACGTCATATTTGGTACTCTAATCTACACAGCTTCACGCTGTATCCCGCACGTGGCGGGATAGGCAGAGGGAACTTGAGAACCTAGTGTTATGACACTCCGTTATACTCCCGTTCCACTTCTGTTCCACATTCGTTCCGCACTTTCCGCCGAGTTTGAGGTATTTCGTATTGAGTTGCGGAACTTAACGATGCGTTTTATCTTGTACTAGAGTGAACAAATGAAACCATTAAATATTTAAATTAAAAATATTAAATATTTCATTTCCTTGAGTGGGGATCGAACCCATAACCTGTCGGTTACAGTCGCTGCCGCTGCGCCATGAAAGACCTCATTAATAGTATTTAATTATTTATATAATTTGTTATTTCGGTAACATTTTTTAGTTTTAAAATTATAGCTAAATATCTTAAAATCATATATGTAATTGAAAACTGATCGTTACTTTTAAATTAACTCTATATTTCATACGTCTGAGAGCAAAAAGTTTACAACGGCCTCTTAATTTAAACATAATTATAATAAAAATAAAAAAAAAAATGTTTTAGATGTTAATTAATAAACTACAACTTAACTAAGATAAAACTGTCACGTGTCACGTGTCACGAGGTCACGCCAAGACGTTCCGTTAAGGTGTCACGTAATTTACTATTAAAACAACATCTCCTTGTTTAAAATATTATACCAAAAATCTTGAAATAATTTATTTAAAAGCAAATCGTTACTTAAAGATTATCGATATATTTCTTACGTGAAGAACAGAAAGCTTAACGCGGCATTTATTTCCGCCATTCAATCAATAGATCATTGTAATATACCAGGATGGATAAGGGCTTATGCTTTCTCTGTATAGGTCAAGCTAAGCGAAATAAAAATAATATATACAACACAAAATATTTTATGTATATTGACTTTATATATAATTAAAAATCAAAATAAAAATTTCTCAAATAAAATACTCTCATACAACCAGAATTTTCGAGTGAGAGTGGAATCCGCTATTAAAATAATAATGAACCGATTATCAATATTATATTAAAATCTTGAACGTTTAATAATTTAATATTTTAATTTAATTTTATATTTATGTATATATAATTTTAATTTAATATTTTATTACTTCACAAATGTCTTTAAATAATTCATTATTTAAATTAGGTTTTGCTAAGCTAAGGTCACGTGGTTAATTAGCAAGTGCTCTCTGTTTATTTTCATTATAGGTAGGTTTTATATCATACAATAAAAAAATATCATTCCCAGATATAAATATGTTAATTGAAGAATTATACGGTAAAACAATCTATCCTAAAAACAGATTAATGTGTATCTAAGTATTATGATTTATCATGAATACTAGTTATTTTATATTTTCATTTCTTTTAGTAGTCCCTGTGAGAGAGAAGATAGAGGAAACAGGAGAAATAGGGAGTTGGGGTACCTAAGGGTTAGGCTCTTTAACTTATAACCAGAGCTGAAAATATGAAATGCTTTATATCCTCAAGTGGAAATCGAACCCCCTACCACTCGAATCACATTGATAAAATTGACGAATTGACAAGAAAAAATATATCCATTTCTTTTAGTTATTTATATATGTGTATATTTATAGGATTTGAGGAAAAATTAACATATTTATGTAATAAAATATGTACAGTTAATGTCAAACATGTTTTTTTATGTTTCTAGTAAAAAAAATCTGTTACTTAAAATTCTTGTAGTTGAACAACTTTCCATGGATGGATCAAGTTACATTGTTTTCTAACATATCTTTGTCAATATTAAACGAATAGAGGCACAGTAGACTATCGTTTGATTACAATAATATGTACCTATATGGATTTGATCTTCGCTTATGGAAATAAAATGAGTTGTTCTTTTCAGATAGCAAAAAAATAAATAAATATGTTTATTTTTTTACAGTATTTGATGTAATGTCGAAAGATGTTTGGATCCAGTCAGAGTGAGTTACTACGATTCTACCAATCGTAACAAGCAGTCCCGATTTACTCATCGAAAGAGAAATGGGCGGGTATTTGTTGGTTGAAATTCATTTTAACTGATAGTTTCGTATTTTTCATTGATTCTACTTCCATTTTTTTGCTCGCTCGGTTGTTCTAGCACTATTTTAATTTATGCAAGCATTAGGAGTATGATGTATTTTTCAATGGGCCCGCGTCGCTTGGGGGCTGTCCTTTAATCACGTGAGGTTCGAAAGAGGTGGGAGGGGGTTCGGTGAAAATCACGAAATATCACAAGGGGGTAGAGGGGCTGCAATAAGATATCATGTGTATTTATTTTTTTGTCATACACGTATTGCAAGAGAAAAAAAACATTGTAAATATACATAATAAATTGAAACTATTTTGATTAACCTTTAAGGTGCATTTTATAAAAATCGATTATCTCTACACGTTCACCTAATAACTCTAATCTCAAAAATTTCTGAAAATACACGTGATTTTGGGTATGGGGGGCGGGGGGTGGTGGCACAGACTTAAACCTCACCACGTATCACCAAAAATGCTACAAAAAACATCACGTGATTAATGGACGGCGACGAAATCAAACGCGACGCTATATCTAACCAAACCAGATAGTCTATATCTATATAATTCTAACGTTACTGAGTGACGGAAGACCAACGGTAAATACTCTAAATATTACGGTATATATTGTACTAAGTATTTAAGTATATAGTTATAGTTAAAAAGGTACAGCTATTTTCGAGTAATAATTGGGTCAATATAAAATAAATCAAATATATTTTTACTCACTCTCTCTCACTCAGCTTCATGCTATATCCTGCACATGGCAGGGTAGGCAGAGGGAACTTGGGAAACTTATGTTAATACCGGAGTTTCCACTTCCGTTCCACTTCTGTTCCCCACTTTCCGGAAAACTTGGCGCTTTGCGTGGTGAGTGGCGAAACTCAACACCGCCTTTTGCCTTGTACCAGAGCGAAGAAATGAAAACATTAAATATTTAAATATATTGAAAATATTTCATTAAATATTTCATTTCCTCGAATGGGGATTGGACCCACAACCTGTCGGTTACAGTCACACATTTGTGCCGCTGCGCCACGACAGGCGTATATTATATAAATTTAGAAATTAAAATCAACATACGCTTTAATCAATTAGACCATTATATGCACCGTCAAACTACAAAGAAATGACTGAGAAGAGCCGGCAAGAAATTCAACAGTTTTTAAAATATAACTTAAAATTAATGTATAAAATAATTAGCTTCCTGAGTGAGAACCAACAGCATTTCATCCCACACCCTTATATCATTCACTTTACATTTTATCAAAAATCAAGCGTATATCTATTTCTCAATACTTCTTATATCTTTTTTTTGAGAATGGGATGGTGGTTCCAATTTTAACATACCTAACTTATACATCATACACATAGATTGCAATTTGTCTAAAATTATGTATGATTTGGCTACAATACCAATAACAACAAGTTCAAGCAGGCGAAGCTACGTTACAGTCGCTCATAATTTAAAATATATAAGTATACTCACTTTTGCACATCTCTGTGCATTATAAATATATATATTTTTATAAAAGCTAGAAGAGGGAAATTCCCTGATACTCCGACTCCCAACTTCACCATCGAGGTAATACACCATAAGGACCCCCAAAAGTCCAACCCCAAAGCCGCGCCTATAGTGATAGGCGCCGAATGACACCTACGGCAAGAGGGCTCAGGCCTTGATGCCGTCACCCCTCTCCCCCCTAGGGGGTCGAGAGAGAAGAACACTCGGAGGTCGGAGGTCAAAAGAGGGAAATAAATATGACACCTTTAAATATGATTAACGTAAACAGAAGTCATGTTTTAGAACGATATGATAACATTTAAAATCTTATTTTAAAATCTGCTTTACTATACTTGTACAAAACTATAGTACTGGCTGCACCAGGATAAGTTGTAAATATGTTGGTAGGTATTTTATATTTTTATCGCTTTGTGTCTACAGGTAACGAACGTACTTTATTGATAATTCTCCTTAATGCTCCTTAAGTAGTAAATAAACTTTCAAACTGACAATAACATTATGATAACCTAATATGACAAAATAAATAATCTAATAATTTTAAACATACAAGTGATATTTACTTTATTTTAATATTGACCTCGTTTTTATATTTTAGATTATCGGGCATGAATCAGAGCATTATAATGCTGTGGGACTTTCCTTAAGTGGTCAGGGTCAAACCTAAAGCAATAGTACTTAGTAAGTAATGGAAATGGTTTGTCACTTCAATTAGCGTTAACGTTATTTACTTGGAAGACACAGCGCGGCGTTATGTACCGTAACTCAATACCCAATGATTCAAATTCAGACAAAAGAGAAATATACGGGATGAAGTGTGAAGATGGCATACAAAAAACTTAAGATTAATTGGATGGCGTGAGATTGGAAACGGGACAGGTTGTAGGTTCAATCCCAGTTGAGGAAATGCGATATTTAAAATTTTCATTT
The DNA here is from genome assembly GCA_019049475.1 of Eueides isabella. Lineage (NCBI taxonomy): Eukaryota > Metazoa > Arthropoda > Insecta > Lepidoptera > Nymphalidae > Eueides > Eueides isabella. Next base: position 8,580,890 of record CM032407.1, read on the forward strand.
CTTTGCTTTGTTCTAAAACGAAGCATAGGGAGTGCCACCACTCTACTTATACAATATTCTCAAGTTATAATAGTCTCAAGTTTACAATGCCTACTTTGAAATGTGCGGGATTTCAACGTAAAGGTGACAATAAAAATAAACAGAAAGAGTACAGCAAAGTAATCATATTATACTTAACAAAATGAGGGAAATGGGTGAAGGTAAAAAAACAAACAATATATTGACCATAAAAAACGTGAGTGTAGCATCGTATAATTCTTCTTTGAAAAGTACTTAAGTCCAAATAAATATTTATAGTAGCACCATATTTGCGCTGCGTAAAGTTATTGTATCAGCAATAAACTTTATAACATTTTTTTTTACAATGGTCATCGCGTCCTTTTTTGCTTATTAGCGAAGATGGTGATCATAAAAATATATATTTCCAATAATAACCCAAATATACACAAAATTTATAAAAGTTGGTTTTGAGAGGATTTTCTGATGGCTTTTTTTCTTATGATGTATCTTAAAGTATCTAAGTCGTTATAACGTTTTGTTCACAACTTTCATATATAGTACCTACTGTAAATAGAATAACTTCGTACTGGAATTTGCTTTAAGTAGGGTAGGTGAATCAAGCCCAATACTAAATTATAACATTTCATTACCGCCCAAATGTTCGAGACATTGCCTGTTAAGCGGCAGAATTCAGTGCCGCTCCGTGTCTTGTTACCAGAACGATGAACGTAATCATTATTCATTTTTATACGTTTATTACAACTTATTTATGTTGTTAGCATCTTTGTAGGGAGATTTTTACAAATTTCCGTTACCCAAAGACAACTCGTAAGAATTATCGTTTGGCAAGAGAAAATACTATTTATTTAATTTTTTTTAAAAGAATTATTTCATACTTACGACAGAAAATACTAAATTATTCATTCTGCCAGAAAAGAATTCGTCATATGCTAAAATGTTCTAACCCATCTATAGCGTCAACAGTCGCACGCTTGCCCCCATGCGCCATGTTTATCACAGGGCCCAGCGTACACACCGTAAAGTCGAAAAAAAAAGCATTAATACAGTATGATAATGAATCAATGATTTTTTATCACTTTGTTATATCTTAACTAACCAGATCATTATTCTTTTTTTACAACTTTATTGCGATTTTTTAGACAACGACAATTTCTAATTTTTTAAAGACACTCCTTTGAGTTACACCACACAGTTTCAGTTATAATAGAATATAAAATTCGCCTGTGATTACAGAGTACCACCAAAAGAACCACCGCGATGAATAAGGATTGCTGTAAAAAAACCGCATTTGAATCGGTTCATTCATTCAAGAACTAGAGTGAAAAGAGTAGTCGATCACCCCTTTTTACACCGGGGGATAAAGAATCCAATAATAAACAAAAAGTAATACAAAAATAAAACAAACTCGTAAAGGTTCCTGAGATTTATTTTACAATTAAAAAACCTAAAACTATCAAAAACAATGAATACTGTTGATTTTTAGCCCTATTTGGTACCACCTTAAATTCCTTTCTATAATGTGAGTGATACGGTACATCCAAAGAATGATATTTAATTACACTAGAATAGTAGTTCGCTGAAGCTCGGGGTGTACGTTTCCTCAAAGGATCGTTGAAGTCTACGTGATAGAGGCCGAATTTCATTCTGAAAATATTAAAAAAGATGTTATTATTATATGCCGAAATTGAGCCTATACCTATTGGACAGCTTCAAGAGACTCGAATTATATAAAAAAATAGTGTTTAATACTAAGTTACCAGGTTCCGTCTGCATACGCTGCTATGTGCAGGATAATGAAGTAAATGTTAAAAAAATATATAACAATAACTATTTTCTATTTATTTTTGACCTAATAACATGACCGTGATTTAACCATGAGAGCCGGAAATTACAAGATTAATTGTTGGTTGTATTAAGTATTAATTAAAAAAAATCGATTATAAAAATAACCAACAGTGAAAATAAGCAATAATAAAGTAAATATTGTGACGTGGATTCTTCAAACATTTTATAAAGTGAATAAATGCAAATCACTACTGAAATGAAAATCACTACTTAAATCAATAAGGAGCATGTAGTGACAGAATTTTGTTATTCTTGACTATAAAGAGGTATATAACATAACGAGTGGAGAGCCCAGAGGCACAAGCGTACGACTGTAAATGCAATAGGTTGCAAATTGGATCCCCACTCGAGGAAATAGAATATTCAATATTTTCTCTGTTAATCTTGTAACAAAGCAAATCGCATTGTTGAGTTCCGCCACTCAACCAACACCTAAAGTGTGTGAGTGAGTGTCTTGACATACATATATACACACATATATAATACGTCCTTTCGTTTTTATTTCCTAACGTTTTTTAAATATACTAAAACGGCTTTAAATCTGTCTTGATTAAAGCGTTAAAAGTACATGAAAACAAATATAAGTTAGATACTTACGTATATCCAAACATCCATTCAAAATTATCCATGAGAGACCAAACAGTATAACCTATAACGTTAACCCCATCTTCTTTAATAGCAAGAAGAATCTGTAAGCAAATTATGTCATTTAGAATGCATTTCCTTTCGTAAATAGGAGAATTGTACTTTTAGAAAAAAGTGAAAAAATAAAAATATTTAGCTTAAATTTCTGAATTTTTCAATGTAAATATAAACTGAAATAGTTTATATTTTTTTTAAATATTTCAATGTTCTGTAACCTAACAGGCAAAGTTAAGAGAAACAAAAAGTTAAATTTAAAATCTGACTTTCTCACGAGGTTCGCGAGAACGATAAAAATGCAGGGACAGACATGGACATAATATAAAATTATTGAATGTGTTTGATTAGCCAAACAAATCAGCATTCTTTGGTTATGCAAACAACAATTGCTTAGGAACTGCTGTTTCGAATGGAAAAATAATATTACATTTGATAATCCTTTTGTCATGGCTGGGTAGTGTCCCTAAATTAATAGATAAGGCCTTAAATTAAGAAGTTTAAAACATGTCAATATACTGTAAAAGCGTAAAACATGTCAATATACTATTTATGGATACAGTTATCTCGGACATTTAAAGTATCATATTTTAAACACAACTCTTCTTTCTTCTTTCTTCTTCGTTATTGAATTTTGTTATTCAAAGTTATAATTAAATGTAAATCACAGTAAACTTACCTGTCGTAAATAACTTTGCATATATTTAATTCTTACGGAATCGTAGTCTCCGTGGTCGAAACTACCGATACCATTTTCTGTTATCAGTATACTAACGTTGTTATATTTCTTTTGTATCCATCCCATTTGTCGGCGAATACCTTCTGGCGTTATCTTAAATATATAAAAAAAAATCAACAAAGCCTACTTTAAAAGTAAAAACCTCCCAATTACCGGGACAAAAATTAGTGAGAAAATACTGAATCGATTTTGATGAAACGTAGATTGCCGAAATTTAAAAAAAAAATGATCATGACACGATTTTTCACAATTTTTTTGGAGCTATCAAGAATTTTAAATGTCAAATACGTGGAAATAGTTTTTCTAATGATTCTCAAGTTATTTATAAGCTATATGGTGGACTGACTAAATCAAGGTAGTAAGCATGACGCTGAAGCTATAGTTTGTTACTTAAATATTATTACAAAAAATATGAAATCATTAGTATTCTTTATGACTTTATGAACAATTTTTTTTACGTTTCTAACAACAGATTAATAAAAATGCTTTAATACGACTTGAAAGTACCAGTTTTTATTCTGCATCTTAAAATATAATTGTTTTTATATTAAAGCTTAAATAAACGTTAACATACATTTATTAGAAACAAACGTACGTTAACGTTTAACTAAAAATTTAAACAATTAATTTATACATTTTTACGTACAGCAATTGCCTTAAAATCACTATACTGCCATTTTGGATCGTCTTCTAACACTATGTTGAGCTCTTTCGATCCTTGTAAAAACCAGGGTCCAGGAACTTCATTTGTCATTGCTGGTCGAACCAAACGAGTCGTATAGTGATTCAAAGCGTAGAAATCATATGTGCCTGTAGAAGTAAAATATGTTAATTTTCTACCTATGGTACAGAAACAAAGTGCTTTGGAGTGCGCCACTTATCGCACAATATATTCAGATGTCATCACAAAGTCGGGATCGAAAGTAGTCTGAAATAAGTAACTGCCATAGAGAAAAACAGTACGTGAAACTTAAAAAAATATTTTAATATTACTCTACGTTTGACTTTTTTAACATCAGTCTTTAAGCCCTATATGGCAAAGAAAGTCACCAATTTTTCTTTTCCTTTTCGCTTGAATTGAAAACATGCGTGTTGAGTGACAGAACCTAATGCCAAATATTAGCAATTTGCTTTAACTAAAATTATATACCTATACTTATAAAGCTATATGGTCTTAATGGCATTTTCTAAAGTTTCCACGTGATTCGTTTAAGTTTTAAGGAAAAACAAAACTCTTTGAGAAATCTTCTGGATGAAATATTTTTACTATTTTAATATTTTGGTTTTAAAAATTTCTTTTTATAAACATCAAACTGAGTAAAGACGTTGACTGAGAAATACTCATATATTAACTTACTTATGTACTCACTTAGCTTCATGCTATATCTCTAGTGGGGACAGAAGGACAGAGAGAATGGAGTGCCAAACGTTACGGTCTCGACGTACCTCTTTTACCTCGTTCACAGTCATCAAACTCTTCTTACATGCCCTCTGGGGGATCCTCATGCTTTTGACGTGACCTTCATCAAGTATCATAAATACTGTGTTTTAGAAGGTCAGTCAAGGTCTCCCCCTCCCTCTCTTACCACTCACCTTTCCTTCATAAATCTTTTTTACCGTTCTTCCTTCACTCATTCGTTCGACGTCGCCCAACGTCCAAACCACCTGAGCAAGTTCTTCATTGTTACTGTGACATCTATGCTAGTACTTACCATTTTGTGTATTTCTTCATAGGGTATCTGATCAGCTAAGCTGACTTCACATATCCTACGATCAGATCACATCTCTATATTATTCATCTTTCGTGCATTCTTCTTCTGTATGACTAATATTTCACTGCCGTAACAGCGTCCGTCCGATACCGGTACCAATGCTGGATTTTGTACGGCTAAACGAGCACCTATGCTGAAGTTTCGCCGTCTCAACAATGGAGCTAAAGTACTGTTCACTCTATTACCCGCAGCAATACGACTTTCTAATATACATCCATTTCATATCTTTCGTATCTGCTAAGCATACTTCTCAGATATATTTTATTCACTCTTCACTCCTCAAATATGTCTTATATCATTTATATCTGTCCTTTCTTTCAAATATCAGAACCTTCGTCTTATTCACATTCAGGCTTAGACCAGTATTTGCACACCCTTCTTTCAGAACGGTAACCAATGCATTAATGTGTACAGTAAGCAATTTATATTCAAGGTACCTCCTTTAACCTGTCACTTTTTCTCACTCCTTATGTATTAAGTTGTAAGTAAGATAATTATTGTTATTAAAAGTGTTTCCATTCCTTACATACCTTGAATAAGTTTTCTTTCTTCTTCAGTAAAAGGTGGAAGCCTGGAACGCAAATGTCCTTGTTTCTTACTATATTCTGCCATTAATTCTTCAATTCTTGGTGGCCAACCGCCTTCTTTTGTATAAATTGCATGAGAATATCGGCCTATCTAAATATGTAACATATATCAATCTTTAAGCCGTATATAACAGGCAGAGCGAAACTAGTAGAAAAAACACTCCGTTCCTTATACCTCAATCACTTTTGAACATAAAAATAATAGGAGTAGTAATAAGTTATGTACAGCAGATGAAGTCATCCACTAGATACAGTTCAAGCCCCGCACTCCCTAGTGTGGAATAGATAAATCCTTAGACATATCCGCGAGGCTTTTGTAAAACAAAGGCATCCTAATTTCACTAGAGAAGAAAGTTGGAAAATTTTCTACCACCTAGGACTAACAAAAACTTTAAAATCTTAAACCTACTACATCAGAGCGCAAGATACAGTCAGATTATTCTGCAAGAATTTAGGGAAGTACGTAAGACAATTAAGTAATTGTTGGTATTAATAATTATATTTTAATTTCTTACTCCGAATTCTCGTGCGAGTTCTGCCAAGGCTTCATCCTTGTGTGATTTAGCTTCAAGCCAAACAGGATTATTTGCTATTGATACCATTCCTGTGTCAAAGAATATAGTATTTGATAATATTAAATATACAGATTCTATTTGATGTTGGCACAAATGTTTTTAGCAATTATAGCTTTTAAGATTTGGGAATTGTAAAATACAAATAAAATATTATAACCTTTGCATTTATAGGTAATTGAATCATAAATTACAATAAAAAGTAAAGCATTAGCCTATATAAATTTGGAACTAAATTCTGGCGAAAAGACCCAAGAGAATTAAACGCTTTATATTTCTACATTATGCATATGTTTTTAATTTTAAAATGAAATATGAACTTATATAACTTCAGGAATTAAATAAATATATATACCATGATATAATGATTTAAATTCATTATCATATATTCTCCAAGCTTTCGCATGAGCCAATAGAACGTTCTTATTACATATGTATGGACCTATCTCCTTTTCCTCGACCATTGGTACGAGATTTTCACCATTGTATACATAATCACAGACAAATAGAGGTTCGTTAATAGTTAACCAAATTTTTACTCTATTAGCGTAAAGACTGAAGACTACTCTAGCGTAGTCTGAAAACCAGTCTGCTATGAGAGGATTTGCCCAGCCACCTGAAAAAAAATTAAAATAGTGTGTGAGTGAGTCATTGAGTTCCACCACTCAACACGTAATGGAAGTAGAACGGAGTGTCTTAACACTAGGCTCCCAAGTTCCCTCTGCCAACCCGGTCATGTGCGGGATACAGTGCGCAGAAAAAAATCAATACAGTGATTCCAAAGTTCCATTTATGTTTTACGCATTTAAAATTTAACAATGATCAAACGATACTGGAGGAAAGTTACGTAAAAAGCATGAGGTCCCCCCGGAGGACATGCATGAAGAGGTTGATGACAATGGACGAGGCAAAGGTATGCCGAGACCGTAGCTATTTTTTAATATCATAAAATTATTATTTAAAATAATAAAACTCATCAGTTTATCACATACATGAAAGAAGTTATAAGCACTTACCTAGATTCTGCAAGCTCTGCGGTAAATCAAAATGATATAAAGTTATTACAGGTTTGATTCCTTTTTTGAGTAATCCATCTATGAGCTTGTTGTAGTAATGGACACCATCTCTGCTTATTTTATTTGGGAATCCTGTTGGTAGGATCCTTGACCATGATACGGAAAATCTAAAAAACATTTATTTTTTATTAATTCAAGCGCTATTTGGAAAATATGAAGTTAAATTTCCACAGCATATAAAACGGAATTTTTTTTACGTAAGTTTTTAGTTATTGCTCATAACGCCCTATAGGTTAAAATTTATTCGTCAGCTCCTTATTTTGGAAGGATGGATTTATTATAAGAGGTGTTTTTTATTTTAGTATTAATAACTTTTTTAATATAAACTTTAAATAAAATGTATTTTACAATAGATATACGCGCAAAAAATATTTAAAATGTCGCTTTGGTGATAAGTATTCTACATAAAAACAATGAAACAAGAAATACGATTTTGATAAAAAAACTAATTCAAACAAAAAAATATATTTGGTTTAGAAACCTTAGAGACAAACAAAATTAACTTGTTTATGTTTAAATTTTCATTATCGTAAATTTTTGAATATTATATCGGATTACTCTATGAAGAGAACGAACTGATTAATATTAACAGTCAGCACCAATTCTTGAATCAATTAAATTTTCACGAAGAGCCTTGTAAAATTTTATCCTAACCCCCGACCAATTAATACTAATAAATTTATTGATAAAGGGCTTGCTAGTTTTCTTTTTTCGTTTTTATGCAGTTGCGTTTTTTGTTTTTTCATGATTCTTTTTCTTTCTTTCTAACAAAATTTATTTCGTACTCATGTACTAAACTCTGCAAAATTGCCGTTATTTTGCTTATAAAGTTTTACAAACTAAACGAAATTTAATATCCTAAAAGTTCAATTAAATGGATAAATTCAAAATATATCGTGAATAGAAACATTCCCTCTTCGACGTTTGTAAAATTTTAAATTCAAATTCAATCCTTTTCTATTTAAAACAAATGATTCATTTTTTTAACGTATATCGAACTCACAACTATAAAGTTTACAGAGAGACGCTTGGCCACCATTCATTAAATAATTTCTAACGTATTTACCTGTAGAAATGAAGTCCCAACTCATGAACTATATCAATATCATCTCTCCAATAATAGTATGAATTGCAAGCTACGTCACCGTTGCTACGATCGGTTATGATAGTTGGGTCGATGTGTGTCATATGGTCCCATATGTTTTTGCCTTTATCTATAAAAAATATAACTTACTATTAAAACCGTTTTTAACCTTTTTGTGGAAGAACAAAATAAACAGAAAGCCGTGTGGTTCCAGCTTAGAATAGGATCACCCTGGTACTGATGGTGTCGTAAGAGGCGACTAAAGTGCGTGTGGTAGAGTCACGTTGCCAGTAATGGCAATACGCATGGGCAGACTCGACCGGATCATTACCACCCCCGGCATTTAAGACCGGCGTTAAGTAGTGGCTTCGGTCACTGCGTTTCGCATTAGGTAATGCCGGGCCCCGGTGCCCCTTCCACCTTAAAGGACGGCAACGCTCCTGTAGCTCCTCTGGAGTTACTGGGGGTCGTGGGCGAAGGTGATCACTTACCATCAGGTGACCCGTACGCTCGTTTGCCGTCTTTTCCATAAAAAAAAAAAAACAGAAAGAAAAAGGAGTGAAAATTTTCTCAGTTGCCACCCATTTTTGAAAACATTGTTATCAGTATCAATGCATCCTCAACAACTAACGGCATTCCGTTAAGTCATTCAATACGCAATATATTGAAAATTATGCGACGATCAGAGTAAACGTAAACGGATTGTCTTAACACTAGGTTTGTGTACACTGCTACATGCTGGATACAGCTTGTATAACGTGCGATATTTTTTATAATCTACGTAAGAAATATTGTAGTTTAATATCGCACGTGCATAGTATCGACTTTTTTTATTCCCAAACTTATTCAAGAAAGCTTGGGTTTTTGCGATAGGAATACCTTAATTATCAAAATGTATGCAGCAGTTTATAATTTTTTAGATAATTAAGTTACTTAATTATAATATAAACAAAGACGCCTATTCTGATTTGACTCACCACTCACATTCCAAGCTCCTTCAACTTGATACGCAGACGTGGCTGCACCAAACATAAAACCCGGAGGAAACTTCAAGTCTGAGCACTCGCTAATTTTGAACAGCAAATTGACACTGAAATAAATATATTTATATTTAAACATAGGTATTATATGTATGCGTAGTTTGATTACCTCGCTTTTGAAACTAAGCAAGCCACTGCGATGAGTTTTGCCACTCAACATGGAATGAAATTAATTAGAACGGATTATTTTAAAAAAATATTTTAAAAATAATTCGTTATATAGTAGCAAAACTCATGCGTGAGTTAAAAAGTTAATAACAAATAGACTCGTGGTCGTGGACAGTGGTGATACTATCATGTCAACCGTACGTTTGTCTCGGCTTTTCATTTTTCTGATATAAAAATTAAATAAAAATAATAAATTAAACTCTTTTATTTTATGCCATGTTATTAATGTCGTTTAATATAATTTTATGCGATTGTTGTAAATTAATCCCCGCTCATGGAAATTATACTTATAAATATTTTCATTTCTTTGATCTTATAGCCACTCTCCACACAATGATTTAATTTTTTCAAGTCATTTTGTGTGGTGAGTGGCTGACTAATTGGTCAGAAATTGGGCAACGAAGTGTCGTAGCATCAGGCTCACCCTATCTAACAAAAACGCGACAGATTGTGAGTTTGATACCCACTCGAGAAAATTAAATATTTAATATTTTTGTTTCTTTACTCTGCCACTAAACATGCAATGCCTTAAATGTGGCGGAAAGCCAAAAAGAAAGCTCAAATCGACCTTGTTCTTGTACAAACGCTCGGGGTTGTGCTTGTATCCCTCGCACTTACACTTACGTAGCGTTTGGACGTCGTACTATTACTAATATTTTACTAACATTACTTACTAATATTTTTTAACTTAATATTTATTTATAACGAGTGAGCGAAAATTATCTATTAATGTGAAAAATATTTTCTATTTCCTGTTGCAGGTTCCTCTGCAGCCAACCACAACCACTGTGAGACCAAACTCAAATGACCGGACAAAGGATTTTGGAACTTCTGGTCCCCGCGGCACCCTTAGTCAAACAACCGGGCCCGTGTGCCCAAATTTACTTTTACCAACGCCTTGTACCAGCAGCAATCATTAGATATAATACAGACTTTTATTTCGACCAGTTCGTCAAATTTTTAAAAGAATCTCCAACAATAGATGGACCCGATCTACGGTACGGATAGTTCCATTTAATGCACTGTATTTTAGGGGCCTATTATTTCAACAATATTTAGCGGATACTTTAATACGCGTAGAGCGTAGCAATATAACCAAAATAAGATTCTAGCTGAATAATATACCATAGTAACCAATTTCATCGATCAACTTACTTTCGGCAAGTCATAATAATACCAAATTGGTGAAAAGATTATTTGAATTTCCTCTTTTTTGGTTTGGACAAGGAAAAATTTTAAAGATGTAGTGGTTGTTGTTCGACGGCTTGGCAGCTGATTTCTTTAATATAAAGACATCAAATCTTTACTGACCAGAAATAAAACAGGCATTGCAAATAAATTAAGAACATAAAACGATCTTGCAACAGTATCCACAGGATCGTCCCGATGTCGTATATTGAGCCGCTAAGTTAAAATTTGATTCTTCATAAGAAAATGCTGAGAATTGCGACAATTGTTGAGGTTACCCTGAAGAACTCTGTTAAGCATCATTGTGAAGCATACATGGCCATTATTGGCCTTATCCCTGGCTAAAATTCTACTAGTGACTATTTAATTGAAGGGTTTTTCATTTCTTACTGCCTAGTCTATGATCCGCATAACAACCAAAAACATAGAGGACATTTCACGTACTCAAGCATTAAATGTTTTTGCCTTATAGCCAGATCCGGAACAAATAAAACTTCGATCACTCCTATCAACCTCATTGGGGTACATTCGTTCAAAGTGTCCCTCGGCCAAGCACAAGCACCGCTATCGTTGTAACCGCTAAGGTATATATTCTAAAATATATGATCCAAATATGAACTGTTTCTTCGTGTTTCTTCACAGTAGACACTTAACCTGAGACATGTTGCTGACGGCCGAATTTCGCCTTTTTATAAATATAACATCAATTGAACACCCTTCTAATATGGTAACTACCGCTGTATCTTCTTCTTAAGTTATCGCATCATCAAAATCTTTGATGCGGACTTTGGCTATTTTATCTGGCCAGGCTGTACGTACATCAAGATTAACAATTTTTTACTTCGCACTAACGTGGCCAGAATATAAAAGAAATTGCTGCAGTATGTCTTTACATATCGATCCTTCGGTAATTTATTAACACACGGTCAACCAGATACTATTGATACAAAGTTGATAAAATATTGATACAACATTAAAAAAAAATACTTATTTTTACTCCACTACCTCTTTCACATTTTAGACTATCTTTTTAAAGTCATTCATAGATAATTATATGATAAGAAAGTAGATACTTAGTTAAAACTTTGTAAATAGAATGAGCATTAATATTATCAACAAGGTTTTATATTCAAACTAACACCGAGACCTTGTTGTAAAAATCACGATTCAAAATATGTAGTACATTAAACTATTTCTTACTTTAAAGATATATTTTGTAAATGTAATTTATTCTAGAAACTGAAAATAACATAAAGTTCTTAAACCTACACAAAGAATAAAACTACACTTAAATAAATTTTAAATATTATACAAAATAGCAATTTAGTACACATTGTCCTATGGTGGTGCAGCGGCACAAACGTGTGACTGTACATGCGAAGGTTGTGTATTCGAGACCTACTCAAGGTAATGAAATATTTAAAATTTTCAAATTAAATATATAACGTTTTCATTTTCGCTCTGGTAACAAGACAAAGTGCGACGTTGACGCCACTTTAAACGGAAGTGCCTCAATTTCAACGGAAAGTGAGGAACGGAACGGAGCCTTTTGAACACTAGGTTCTTACACCTTACTTCCTGCATTTATATGTAAATCCTTACAGTATATGAGAATATGTGTGTCAGCTACAATTTCAGCAGTCATAAAATATTTCTGAATGATTACAAATTTCAATTATACTTCATAGCACACTAATATAATAAATGTGAGTGTAGATAGAATTCAACCGATGTATTAAAAAATATTATTTTAAAACGTATAAAAAATGAATATAACGGGATTTGAACCCGTGCCTCTGGAAAATCGGCGTCGGTTCAAATTTTTATCATTATCAGTTTTCTAAATAAATATTTTTCTTTACTAAGCGTGGATTGACAATTTGAAATCAGTAAAAACTATATAATTAATTTATTGTACATGTACACACAGTTTCAGAACAAGGACGAGACAAAATCTTCTTTTTAATAAAAAAATGTTTTATTTTTTTGGTAAATTAAGTAAATATATATATGTCATATCCTGCATATAGCAGGGTAGGCAAAGGGTTTGTTTTAAGATACTCTGTACTGTGAATATAATATTAATATTTAATATTCCCTATGCCTATAGGAAACTTAAAAACCTACTGTTAAGGCATTCATGTACGCTTCCGTTTCTTACTTTCTGTAAAATTTAAAACATTACGTTGAGTGAAAGAGAAAATAAAATAAAACAAAATCGGGTGGGAATAGAAACGACATCTTCTCGCGTTAAACATACCAAAAACTAAATAATATTAAATAGAAAATTAATAAAAATGAAAATAAGCAAATATGGATTCTAGACATGCAGACAACTTTCCTTTACTTTAATAAAATATTGATATTAATATAAAGTGGTAATACGGAGAATCGGTCACCATTATAATTGTAATTTTAACTCATTTAAAAATATATAATATTTAATAATATTTTTAAGTTTTAATAATTATATTGGAATTAATTATTATGGAATTAAACGCCGCGTTTTTGTCATTTTACTAATGAAAAGAAATAAAAGTTTTAATAAAAGTATTAACGACATCAAATTTACACAAATATTAGTCACAAAATAAGAACTTAAATACTAAAACTTACCTTAAAAAGTACAACCAAAGCATTCTGAAATCCTTAGCACTTGTACAAGTAATCGTTAACCACCAAAAGCCTAATATTTCTATTTAATTTTGAGAAAAAAATAACAAACGAAAAAAAGAGTCGTCCGAATAGCTCAAGTTATAGAAACAAAATGGCCTGAAGGTAACCAGATGAATACTTATATGTACGTATATACATTTGAGACCTGTAGTGGCCCAGAGCTACTAACTTGTGACTGTAAACGCGACAAGTGATGGGTTTGATCCCACCTCGGGAAAATTAAATATTAAATATTTTCATTTCTTCGCTCTTAATATTATCGCTAGTTACAAGAGAAAAGCGCGACGTTGAGTTTTGCCACTTAGGCATTGTAAATATTTTTTTTCTCAGCTTCACGCCGTATCCCGCACGAGGCAGACTATTCAGAGGGAACCCGGGAACCTAGTGTTCGTTTAGCCACTTCGTTCCATTTCCGGCATTGCAGATTGCAACGCCTAAAATTGAGCAGAAAGTAGGGAACGTAAAGGAAATGACTTAACAATAGATACTTTCTCTAGTTTCCTCTACAGCAGGATACACAGCGTGAAGCTAAAAAAAAATTATATACATGACAACCAGTGCAAAGTGGTTTGTATGTAGACTTATTTATTTGTTATTATCGTTCAAGATTTTAACAGCAAATTATAAGAAAAATTAGACGAAAGTGTTATTGATTGAAATTATAATTTATGTTACGCTTTTTTGAAAATGCATTATAATCGTAGATTTTCTTGCGTTGATGTTTTTGAGAAAATATATAAGAAATTGAACGTAGCGGGATTCGTCTGCTTCTTAAAATCCCAGTCCAGATGTTTTGACCACAAGCCATACTTTTTCATTAAGCAAAGACGAAATTCTTATACGCTTTTTGCAACGTGTTATAAATAATAACAAATTTCTGCTATCTACACTAAGATATGTTCCTTAGAATTATTGTTTGGGAAGGTAGAAAGCTATATAAATATTTTCTATTTATTTAGAGGTAATCTTGGGTAATATCGCTGTAAGTTATTAAAAAAGTTTCACATGAAAGTAATACCTTAGTAATAGATTTTAAGTTCATTTAATGAAATTAACATTTTTAAACACCGTTTTCGTTCCTCTTAATATGTATACGATACACTAATTTCTCACTTAAATAATGTTATTATTGTAATATAATTACTATCTACAATAAAAAACGCTTGATTATTACTAATTACGACACTATAGAACGTTCTTTTACTGCCGTAAAACATATTTTCAGAACATTTTTCATTTATCCTTACTCAGAGTGAGAATAGATATAAATTTGTACGCATCAAATGTATGTATATATATTTTTTATATAGCTTGATATTTCTTTTTACTATTTCAATATAAAATTTCTCAGTTATTTTCGTTCACAAAACTATACTGATACTTCTTTAGTTATAAACATAATCATTAAGATTAATTCTTTTACTAATGATGCTATTAACTCCATATCTGATAACAATCATCATGTTAAAAAAATATTAACGATCTTCTATATACAAATTACAATATTAAATACAACAATAAACAATCCTAATTAGTCTGTTAACGCCACGGTTATGGATTTTTATTTGCCATTTCCTTGATCTGATACTATAGTACGAAGCGCGATGCTTGCACGCTATTGGTCCAAGATCCCAGACCCGTAAGACACAACTTATTTTCTAAAGCATTTGACTTTCGATTCTCAATAGTCCCTTGTGTACTTTTAAATATACGAATGTTTTGCCCAGTGACACCTGTGCAGGTACCAGGTGAGAAAAGTAACTAAAAATCAAAGTACTTAACTTAAACGTAACGTATGTATCTTAACTTAATTTTTCATGTCTGATTTTTATATATATTTTATAAAATATTACTCTGAAATAACATTAAAAAAATCAATTACGGGTGTGTGATCTTACTCAATATTGAAAGGTGGATGGATATTTTGTCGTAGTGCAGGATAGAAAATTTACTTCAATTCATAATTTGATAATTTCTCAGAGAGACAGCTAAAAAAATTCTAGATTAATAAGATCTTTCAAACAAACACTTTGAAATGTCTCGCTCTGCACTCAAATCCTCTTTAGTCGAAAATAGAAAACGAAAATGACTCTATAGCGAAAAAAGAATGAAACTTAATTATTCTTATTAGACTTTATAGAAATTAATGTTCTTTCAGAGATAAATAAACAAAAATAAACAAATGTTATGTATCTCCGGACTCTAGTAGTGTGGAAGATGAGACACAAGTCAGTAAGTAGAAAAAGCATTTCAAGAAAATAAGTATTATTTTGTTTTTAAAGTAAAGTTTAATAACAAAATATTACTTATTATATAAATTAATATAATAGATACTTAATATAAAAACTCAAGAAAACAATGTATCAACAAAAACTGAACGGCACAAAATACGATCATAAAGATGAGCTAATTAACAAATGTTGAATAGCGAAGCGTGTATTTTTCATTTTTTTTTACTACAAATTTAAAGGAATGCCAAAAATTCTATGAATGCTACTGCATTACTAATAACATTTTTTTATTCTTCAGTTTCAGCTTTATGCTGTATCAGACACTAGGCAGGGTAGGCATAGGGAACCCGGGAACCTATTGTTAAGACACTCCGTTCCACTTCCGTTTCCCACTTTCCGTCGAATTTGAGGCATTGCGTGTTGAGTGTCGGAACTCAACGCCGCGCTTTGCCTTATTACCAGAGCGAAGAAATGAAACATTAAATATTTAAATTGAGAATATTAAATATTTCATACCCAGAACCTGTCGGTTACAGTCACATGCTTGTGCCGCTGCGCCACGACAGGCCCACTCAATAACACATTCGTGTACATAGCGGTGTAGACATACCCCTCTTTTCTCTTTCGAGACTAACAGTTTATGTTATACTGTCCCCCTGTACCAAATTTAAGGTCACACCAGGTGGGTCCAGTTTAGCTGCCTCCTGGTTTTACCCCAGTGGCGGCGACCATTAGGCAGGTCTAGTATAGCAGAGTAGACTGAGGGACTTGAGAATCAAGTGATAAAACACTTCACAACAAGAGAATCTTTTTTGTATTTTTTCTATCCAGCGTGATACTGAAAGTGCGTAAATGAGTTGCTGACTATTGTTTACCAGATTAGTTGTATGATGAGTCCATGTCTGTGTAATATCATTTATTATCTATGGCTATCAGAACCTTTATTCGTAACGACTTAAACGGGTCCTACTTTTTTAAATTTTGCTATATAATAAATAATTTGTTTCACACATCTGAATAATGCAAAAATATTTTTTTTATTGTAAATGTAACGTTCAATTAATATATGGACGCAGAAACGATAATAGCGCGGAGCTTTAAATTATATGAACATATGAACGAACTAAGTATGGACAAAACTTATTTTTATTTTAAAAAGATTAATAAATCACGTGCAATATTCGACAATATTCGACAATATTCAATAGTCAATTGTTGGCGCGTTAAGCAAGTTGAGAGACTTATCGCAATATTGCTAAAATATATTCAGTGCTTCGCAGCACACCGCTAATAAGAAAAGCTCATAAAACTTAAAACATAATTAATATACGTATTTTAATTACTCTTTTAATTTAAAAAGCTAAATATTTTAGTGAATTTTATGTAATCTAAGATGAATTTTTATTGTAATCTATTTAAAAGTACTTCACAAATAATTGAAGTACGCCAAATTCGACAAATTTTACTATTGCACCGTAACCAGATCATTCCGGCGATGTTGATATAATTTCAACTAATTCATCATCATTCATTCATGATTCTAACTAATCTGATTCATGTGACGGGGAAAAACGAAGCATCAAAATAATGCTTATATTTTCACATATTTTACATGATCATCCAACGATACAAAAAATAACAATGAGATTTCTTCAATTTGGAGATATCGAATCTGCCTTAAAATCTCAAATTCGTTAACATACAACGAAGGATTATATTTCTGTTCTAAAGAAATATCGTCGTAGATACATATTTGTAGTCACTAGGTTGAAGATAGAAGATTTTAAATCAGTAGCGCCCTTACAATAAAATTCTATTACTAAAAGGACAAATGTTACGAATAAACAAAAAAAATCATGGCTTTCAATTTTAAAAATAGATGTACATAGTGTCGAAACATCAAAAATGTGCATGAAATTAAAGCAAGCGGAGGTGATCGATATATCAAATGATGGTAAGGGTTGGAAACAAAAACCAAATTTTACAGTTAATTTTCTTGTATTATATTCAAATAGTCGTGCAAAATTGATAGCAACTGCAAAAGTTCAAGATATAAAAGATTTGTTAAAACTTATTCCAGCAGATGCAAAAACTTTCTATAATTTCTTGAACAATGTTACACCGCATGATTTTGTAGATGATGCTGAAGTTTTGATTAATAGTATTGATTTCGATATTGAAAAAAATTAAATAGAAAGTTGACGAATATATTTTTTTCTTTGTATTCAATTAAATGATACGTAAATAAATTGAGAATGATTATGAAAATGTGATCGCACAAGACTGAATAAAATGACACATAAATTAGAATTATTTGGAAAATTAACCTTTCTTTAACAAAAAAATATAAAATATATAACAGAGTTTTTATTTAAAATAAAAATACTGTTAAGTTATTTTATATTTTTATAAAACATCTTAACAGAGTTTTTATTCAAAATAAAAATACTGTTAAGATATTTTTGTGTTAAAAAAATATATTTTTTTGTTTCTGTTTAAATTATTTTTGTAAGATACATTTTTATTTTATATGAAAAGTTTAAATGCTCCTGAAATTTTGAAAAAACAAAAGTAAATAAAAAAAATATTAAGAAAGAAAAAAATAATAAGATTTTTACCCAAACCTTTTATTAGTGTTTTAAAAATATCTTTTTGTTAATAGTTTATGCAAAAGAGGTCTATCGTAACGCAGCGGCACAAGAGTGTGACTGTAACCGACAGGTTCTGAGTTCGATCCCCAGTCGAGGAAATGAAATATTTAATATTTTCAATTTAAATGTTTAATGTTTCATTTCTTTGCTCTGGTATTAAGGCAAAGCACGGCGTTGAGTTCCGCCACTCAAGACGCAATGCCTCAAATTCGGCGGAAAGTGGGGAACGGAAGTGGAACGGAGTGTCTTAACACTAGGTTCCCGGGTTCCCTCTGCCTACCCTGCCTCGTGCGGGCATACAGCGTGAAGCTATAAAAAATTCATACAGCGTGAAGCTATAAAAAAATAGTTTATGCTTCTTAACATCGTTTTATAAATATTAACATTTTTCATTAAGCAATAATTAAATTTTAAAAAATACTATCTAGAATTTCTCTTTATAAGTTACATATTAACCTATTAATAAACTAAATATTTCTTTAATTAGATGCAGAAAAAGTTCAATAAATGAATTATATGTTTTTAACAAACTATTTAATAATTACTAAGCCATCTTTAGAGGCCATTTTCTTAAAAAGTACCTTGTTTGCCATATGGTTTCAATTAGTATTACCATATCTATGGTCAATCCAATTAAATATTATGCTCTTCGAAAATAATTGAATAATATATTCAATTATTCTTCGTATATTTATTTTAGCAATATACAGATTTTACGATTAAAATAAATAAAAAAAATCAAGGGGGCAAGTAGTTGATGTATATATATAATTTTTATTTTAGTAATTTTGTTTATTAAGAAGCCAAAAATGTACATAACATATTTCTTATTCTACGATAAATATATTGTAATAAACTATAATATATATAATATACCACACTTAAAGGCTGACGTAAAATGATAAATTAAATTATTTAAAAAAACCGGCCAAGTGCGAACTGGCCAACCTACCCATTGAGTGTTGCATAGGAATTTCAGAATTGTAAATCAACGGAAAGTACAACATATAAAGTTGTCTAACTTAAGTTTTCGGTGTGTTGTACTGAAATTGGCTGGAATGAACAGCAAGCAAACGTTTGTAATAATTTTGATCTGTAATATAAATAAATATCAACATAAAACCACCTGAACCGCTTAATGTTAATTAAAACGATTTACGTTCTAAAATTAAATTCTTGAAATTTATTCGACACGTTATTAAAATCGATATAACATTTTCCATTGGCCTACAATTATAAATTTTGGTAAATAGTGAAAACTCGCAGTATAATGGAAAAACAACTGACATAACATTTAGTTTATAGCTCTTTATACCTACCAATTATAACCCGCAGTGTGTTGTTAAAAAACGTATTGGTATGTATAATAAAGATTTTGCAATACAGGTTGATTTATTACTTTACTTAACACTACTCTCTCTCTCGTCCACTCGTCCACCATAATAAAACAATAACAAATAATGAGATTTTCCATTTTGGAAAATTGTTGTCCTGTTCCGGTTTAATGCTCTGTAGAACATAAAGTCATGAATATGCCAATTTCGATCATGGTTCTTCGTAATGATTATGAAATGCTAATAAAAGCTAGCATATAAATCTATTAATAGGTGTAATATTATTTTTAGGTCAAAACCGTAATTCACGCTCACTCATGATCATACGCGCATAGGCTAGGGCAGCATTGGTGACGTCAATATTTTTAAAAACAACTCAGCTCCGCCTCCTTTGACATATATAATATTAACTTAATTTTTTGTCATCAAAAATGTTAACTATATAAACTAATTATGCATATCCAGACAAACAATGTTATAAGTATGCGTTTGTACCCTTAGGTAGGTACATTTGTTCTCATTATAGTATTCTTGTTGTTGTCCCCAAGCAAGCTAATGACTTATCAGTTGATTTATCGTAAACTTCGTAATGTGCTGATCACTATGGAGTTAATAAAAATAGAAACATATACAGGATGCTGTTTAAATGATAAAATAAACTAAAACACTCATATATTATAACCGAAATAATATTTAAAAAAATGTCTTCATATAATTAAGATAAACATATTAAATATATTTTGTTTGCAAAATAAATGAATGACATAATAAGTGAAAAACGTAGATAAGAACGTATGGCTTAGTTGGTCAGAGTGCTTGGACCGTTTCCAAGAGGCGCGGCTTCAGATCCTGCCACGTTCAAAATTTTATACGCTTTTTAAATTTAAATTTAGTATTCTCTGTCCTTAGTGTGGAATAACACTTTAAAAATTAGTAAAATAAGAAACAAACAATTAGTTTATAAATAAATTTATAATTAAAATCATAACATTCTGTTTTTTTTTCAAATATTCACAATAATATAACACAAAATTATCACTAATAATGAAGATTTCAATTTATTACTACTTGTACTGGACACCAATTTCTCTTTACGAGGGATATGTCTTGAAAAATCCAAGGAATGATTCTTAATAACACTAGCATAGTAGTACGCTGAAGCTCGAGGTGTCCGTTTTCGAAGGGGGTCGTTGAAATCCACGTGGAAAAGGCCAAATTTTATACTGGAAATATTTTTTTTTGTTAATATTTTTACTTAGTATATATGTATGTACACAAATAATTTTCAATTTAACTCTCTCAGGGTAAACAGCGGGAACCCGTGAACTTAGGAACCAAGTGTTAATACTTCCGTTTCTCACTTTCCGCCGAATTCACAAGACATTGTGTGTTGAGTGGCGAAACTAAAAACCACACTTCTTTATCTTTTAGCCTCATTATCAGAGCGATGACATATTAGATATTCCACATCCCCGAGTCAAAATTTGGAATGGAATCCATAACCGCCGCGTTTATAGTCACACCCTTTTGCCCTGCGCTAAGACATCCATACGAAAAGTAAATATTTTTAAAAATATAATTTTATATATTTTATAAAAGACAATATCTTTCAACTGTGAAGCTGGGTTATCGCATATATAACGCTTAAAGAATATAACACGTATAAAATTGAAAACATAATGTAAGGAATATCTCTCCGTTCTCAGTTTTTCACTCGAGCCTCTATGCCTCATTTTATTCCAAACTCAACGCCTCATTCTATTTTGCTGTTATAAGCATATTAGTTTGTATTATTTATATATTTTACTAAGTTTTCTTAATTTTATTTCCTTTGAATAAGAAAAATATATTTATTATAATATCTTACGTGTATCCGAAAGTCCATTCATAGTTATCCATTAACGACCAAACTGTATATCCAATAACATTAGCACCATCTGATATTGATAGTAGGATCTGAAAATCATAATTTAAATGTAAAAGATAAGAGAGAAAAGATTTTTAATATTCACGTTGTATCCCGCATATAGCAGGATAGGCAAAAAGAACTTGGTAACCTAGTGTGAAAACAGTTTGTTTTCCTTAAGATACTTATTCTTGATTTTGTGGCTTTTCCATGTAAGCACAGCGAAGAAATGAAAACATTAAACATTTTATATCTTCGAGTTTCCTTTACAGTCTCACTGTTTGTGTCCTCTACGCCACTTCAGGCCTCCTTCTTTTTTTACGTTAGACAAAAAAGAAATATACGTGTAGTATATTTTTTAGAATAAACCTATAACTGTGTTATAGCCACTTATCACTCAAACTCAAGACACTGCGTGGCGAAGTAGCAAAACTCTAAGCTTATCTTTATGTTAACGAAGCAGGATTTGAACCTGCGCCTCTGGAAAAACCGACTGACCAACCAACCAAGCCATTCGTTCTGACCAACTAAGCCATTCGTTCTTAGAGCGCTGGAATGGTTTCGTTCAAAAGTCGTTCAAAATTTTTATACGCTTTTTAAATTTAAGTTTAGTATTTTCTGTCCTAAGTGTGGAATAACACTTTAAAACATAGTAAAAAATATTTTTATGTTACCAGAGCGAGGAAGCAAAATAATTAATAAAATCTAAATATTCTTTATTCACTTAGGCCTTTACGCTAAGTATTTTTGATTTTTTAAGTTACATGAATGTTGTATTAGTCCTATGGGAATGTACTACCGGCTCGGGAGGCAGCTGAGAAGATCCGGAAAGAAACTGAACAGTTACTCAGTTTCAAAATATAATTCACAATAAATGTATAAATATAAGTTATTATTATGTTCATTCCAGTTTGTGATTTACATTTCAAAACACCTTTTACGCAATCATATATTTTTAACCTTTACTTTAAATTGTTCAAGTGGCAAAAAAACCACAACCCATACGTATGTATGCCCTATAAAAGAAATAGTAGATTTTCAAAAGCGAAAATTGGTAGTGTTTAATTTTGTTTTTATTTCTTGTTTTAAATAATTATATCTCTAACTGCAGTTCGAACTCACAACTACCGTGTTTATAAAATAGAAATATATTTATAAGGGAAAAATTTAAAGAAATGAATATATTGACCGTTGCATCTCAATACATTTTTAAAAATGTCATATATGTTAAAAAATATATTAATTAATATACTGAAATCGGTGATGTACGTAATATGAAAACTAGAAAAAGTAAAACTTAGTGCGCCTGTAACTCGATTGTGTCGAGTCCGTAATTATTTTACGGGGCAGGATGTATGTACGCTTTTACAATAGTATCTTAGAAAACGTCCAAGAATTTTCTAATTCGCAATTTAAAAAAGGTTTAAAAAGACTTTTGTGTGTTAAAGGTTATTTCTAAATTAATGTTTTAATAAATGATGATACGCATTGGAAATAAAATGCTCTCTCCAGTCTATTTTAAATTAACATTTTCACTTAAATGTCAAACTAAATAGTTGATTAAAAGTATCCCGCTAGAGTTTCTTGCGTCGGTTCTTCTCAGGTCTGAGGCAATAACTGTAGTGAACCAGTGGTAAATTGACATTCAAAATCTTGTAACTATTTAAAAAAAAATAAAAATTAATGTAAACTACATGCCTGTTTCAAATAATCACGCAGGAAAGATATGCGCACACTGTCATATTGCTCCACGCTTTTTGAAGGTAGGCCGTTTTCTGAGATCAATATAGGCACATTGCCGTATCTGTTTACTATCCACGCAATTTGACGACGCAGGCCTTCTGGATTAATCTGAAATATAATAATGTGCCGGCTTAATATCAAAATATCCTTAACTATTTACTTCTTAATTCGTTTTAAAGCCATTTCGGTGCCGTTGTGATGTTAAATCTCAATTGAGGGGTAAAAATATTATTTTCATTTTCACATTGGCTAATGAGACAAAGTGTTGTGTTTAGTTCAGCTCTTACGAAAATTGAGCGGAAAGTGTGGAATGAAGTGTCTTAATAGGTTTCTTCTACATTATTCACCTTTGCAATTTCAGCTATAAGGCGCCGTTATGTTTCTTGGATGTATGATAAGTAAAAAATCGGTAATTAATATTATTCCTGATCCAAATAAACTTTTCCGCCGAATTTAAGGCATCGTGCGCAGAAATGAAAATATTAAATATTTAATTGCACTCGGGGAGCAAATAAAAATAAAAAAATATATGCACTATAACTTTTACCATAAATAGTCGAGACCAATAAAATTTTATGATGGTTGAAAAATACTTTTCCCGAGTGGAAATCGAAACTTCAACCTGTCGTTTTTACAGCTGCACACTTGTTCCTTTACGCTACGCTTTTAGATAATTAAATATTTAACATAAGGAAATATTTAACATAACACAGGTCCCATTAATATACCCATAATATACTTACAGTAACAATATCAAAATCAGTCTTCTGCCAGGATGGATGAGTATCCAATACAACGTTCAATTCTTTGGAACCTTCGAAAAACCACGGGCCAGGGACTTCCCCATTTCGCGGTTTACGAACAACTCTGCTAGTATAATGATTAAGACTGTAGAAATCGTATGTACCTGAAAAATATTATTTTCTTTATTGATTATATCTCAAGACCATCTTTTCAACCATTCATTTATTCATAAAAAAAATCTATAAGCGGCGGATTCATTTCTCTGAGTGGGAATCGAGCCTACAACTACTGTACCACGATATCTTCTTCATGCGTTCAATAATATAAATAGACAAATACACTCTTGTGCTCATTAAGTGATAAGTCATTATTTTGAATACTTGCTCCAGCTGCGGCACAAAAACTATCTGTTTTTGTGCCGCTTCGAGCCTATGAAATGTTTACAGTAAAGTTGTAACTTTAGACTTTAATTCAGGTTATGGGTTCGATTTGATTTAGGTTTCATAAAATGTGAGCTATCGTATTTATTCAAACATTCAAGTTTTTATAAAACAAAAAATGTTTATTATTTTTCATTTCATTTGAAAGTTAAAAATATTACTAACATATTTATAAGGCGTATTAAACGAAAGAATAAAAAATAAATTAACCTAAAATCAATCGTTTTTCTTCCTCAGTAAATGAGGGCAGTCTTGAATAGGGAAGTCCTTGGTTTTTACTGTATTCATCCATGAATTTCTCTACCGATGGCGGCCACCCACCCTCCTTAGAATATATCGGGTGTGAATAACGTCCAACCTAAATATAAAAAAAATATATAAATTTCCAATTATTCTGGATGACAAAGATAACATTATATTTTTATATCAACTAGCAATCGACACACTGCTTCATCTGCTTAAATTTCATTTAGATCCGTTTCTGTAGTATTTGCGTTGAAAAAAAAAACAAATTACTATCTATAAATTTTCGTAATTATAAAACTACAATTTCTGGAAACTTACTCCAAATTCTCTGGCGAGTTCTAATAGGTTATGGTCAACACCAGGTCCAGCTTCGAGCCATACTGGATTATTCGCTATGGATACTTTTCCTGCAAGCAAATTTTAAATGAGGTTAAACCACTAAAATTGTTGTAGGTTCAAATAGTATGCATTACTTTCAAATTCTTATAACAAAATTTAATTTGAAAATGATTAAATTTTGTTTATTATATAAACTTTTATAAAAAAGTTGATAGTATATAAATAATCGTCATCCGTCAGTTGTATGTGGCTTCTAGACGCAAAGTGTAAAATCCCATTGCTTAATATTCGAGCAAGATTTTCTAGAAATCTTGACTTATCATACACTGCTTAGTCTGGGAATTAAATCCATAACTGTCCATTTTCCATCGGATGATATTACGTGCAACTTTACTACGGTCCGTGATGATAAAAAAAATCGATAGTAACATATTATTATGGAACTGTCACTTAAATTGCAAAATTTCATGATGATACAGATAGTGCAAAAGGTATCACAATCACAAATCGATCATATAAATTTGTGTAATAACAAATAAATTACCGTGATATTTTCCCCTAAAATCTTCATCATATATCCTCCAAGCTTTGGCATGTGCCAATAAAAGGTATTTATTACACAAAAATGGTCCAAATATTTGTTCTGGGACAACTGGTAAGAAGTCACCACCATATACATAGTCACATATAATTAGTGGTTCGTTGATAGTAATGAAAGTCTTGACTCTGTCAGCAAAAGCTGTATATACGACTCTGGCATAATCCGCGAACCAATCGGCTATCAAGGGATTGGTCCATCCACCTGAAATTTATTAATACATAACAAATTCACAACTGTTATTTATACCTTCAGTTATCGTCAAAATTATTATTTAAAATGATCATGTTTTTATTTTAATACATGATGACTGAGGGATTGTCATAGCGGAAATGAAACATGTAAACATATCGAAAATATTGTCAGACATTTTTACGTACAAATTTGATGTGCTTGAAAACATCTGAATACATATGCGAAGAGGGAATCTTATCAAATAAAACAATGGGATACAGCGTCATGCTTGAAAAAAAAACCAGCAATATTTCTATTATCTCACCAAGATTCTGTAAACTCTGTGGAAGATCGAAATGATAAAGTGTTATCATTGGTTCAATTCCTTTATTTAATAATCTATTGATCAGTTTGTTGTAGTAGCTGATGCCGTCTTTACTTATTTTATCGGGGAATCCTGACGGCATTATTCTAGTCCAGGATATGGAGAACCTGAAAGTATTTATTTTCTTTTAGCATCACGGTTTATTAAGACGGATTTTTCCGCCCTATTTTAAAGACATAGCATGTTAGATGGCGAAATTCTACGCTGTGCATTTTTTGTTTTCACGCTGTATCCTGCAATGGCAGAGAACTTGGGAACCTAGTGTTAAGACACTGCACTCTACTTCTGTTCCTCACTTTCCGCCGAATTTCGAGGCATTGCGTGTTGAGTGGCAGAACTCAACGCCGCGCTTCGCCTTGTTACCAGAGCGAAGAAATTTATGCATTAAATATTTAGTTTCATTTTCCCGAGTGGGGATCGAAGCCACAATCTGTCGTTTATAGACACACACGCTCGTCAAAATCTAGAATTTTGAAGGCTATCATTGTGGCTATCATTGTGGCATTGAAGGCTATCTTTGGCTAAATTGTGAAGGCTATCATTGTGTATTTTGGCTATGTCTAACTTAAATAGTCATAGTTATGAATTCGATTCCAACAACTAATAAATTGTATTTTCATTTCAACGAGCGTCTCGTTAAGTATTACCATTTAATACGCTTAACTTCGAATTAACGATAGGGTATGAAACTATGAACAATGTGTAAAAAAATATTTAGCTTTAACAGATTTTTGCAGTAACATAGTTTTGCAGTAATTTATGAAGGAATACTTCATAAATTAACTAATTAGTCCGATAACGAATGAATACTATTGTATATATCCTCAATTATTTTATTCTGACTTAGTCAAAACATCTGCATATATGTAGGTTTACCTATAAAAATGTAAGCCAAGCTCTTCCGCCATTCTAACATCTTCTTTCCAAAGATTGTAAGAGTTACAAGCGACATCTCCATTAGTACCATCTGCTGTTATACTTAAGTTCTTATGTGTCGCCGTGTCCCATATACTCGGACCCTTATCTGTGAATAAAAGAGATTATTTATTTCCCATAACTGCGTAAACATATGTGACTTAGTATTAAGATACTTTGTTACCAACTTTTCAAGATATTGTGTCATATGGTAGATCTCAAAGCCGCGTTATGTCTACTAGAGCGTAGAAATGAAAATAATATAAATGTTATTATTTTCCCAATTGAAAATAAAACTCAACAATCATAATGTTCATAATGTTTTAATGCGAATTGTTTATTAAAAATATAGATTAACTCATTGAAGCCCTCATAGGGCTTTTATAAGTTAATCTATACTAATTAATAAAATCGTAACTGATCAATGCCTGCCTGTACATGAAAGATCTAAGACAAAAAAATATTGTATGCAATTAACAACCCGAAATCAAAGGTTTTTTATTCTTTCCCAGGTTCCCTCTGTTTTTCTTTCACGTTCTACATATATTATATAAAAGTAAAAAAAAACAGAACAGAGTTTCTCAATACCAGATTCTCAAGTTCTTCTGCCTACCCTCACAAGAGCGATAAACAGCATGAAGCTAAGAAAAATTAAAAGTATAGTATGAAACTTACCGCTTACATTCCAACCTCCTTCTATTTGGTAAGCTGATGTCGCTGCACCAAATTTAAAATTCGGAGGAAATTCCAATTTTAAACAAGCACAGGCCGTCCAAATTGAACTGAAATTAACAGAAAAGACAAAATATACATGTATTATATTTTACAAAACGTACAAAAAAATTCAACGTAGTGAGATTTAAACCCCACGCCGTCGGAAAGTGTCGAAGCTCACCACTAAGCCTCGAGGAATAATTATTTAGAATTATCAATTGCATAAGAGAATATAAAAATATTCACGAATACGTGAAAATACCTTAACGATATAAAAAGCCTAAATCAATTAGGAAGAAAAACTTTATTATTTAATATTTTTCTAACAAATTCGAATAGTATTCTTCAAAAAAATAAAACTCGTACATTCCCACGAAACTCAACGCCGTGCTTAGTCTACTTGAGCAAAACCTTTTAAATCATTTATTCACTCAGCTTCACGCTGTATGCGCCTCATGACAGGGTAGGCAGAGGGAACTTGGAAACCTTGTGTTAATACACTCCGTTCCACTTTCGTACGCCATTTTCTACCGAATTTGAGGCGCGAATAGCGGAACGAGTAGGAGACTGAGTAGCGGAACTCAACGCCGCGCTATGCCTTATTACCAAAGCGAAAAAATGAAATCATATTTGATTTGAAAATATTTAATATTTCATATCATCGAGTGGAAATCGAACCCACAACCTGTCGTTCGCAGTCACACCCTTGTGCCGCTGCGCCACGACAGGCCTGCAATAAATGATTTTTAAATAGTATTCAACTTTGTTACATTCTTAGTCTGTAATACCCACGTTACATATCTTTTCGTTTGTTTTATCATGTGCATCATACGAACGCGTATTGTTAGGACGTCCCCTAAAGGCAACCCGCATCAGTACGTCATTAGTACGTGATAAGTGGCGATGAATGGGGCGTCGGGGACCGCCACCCAATACGCCATATCTGCAATGGCGGGAAGCGGAGAACAGAGCTACAAATAACTCGTAAGTGGAATATAAGAGGAGGGATAGAAGAAAAGATCAATGAATTGTGAACTAGATACTTTAGTGAGAGGGCGAAACGTCAGACTTGCAGAGCTGCAAGTTCGATGCTGTTATATGTAACGTGGGTATTACAAAGGAAGAATGTAAGAAAATTGAATACTGTGGACATGTGATCTGTACGCCAAACTTACTGACACCGCATACCCTATATGCGGAGTCAGTCAGTTTAGCTAATTGCATGTCCAATGATGCGATACATTTGGGCACGTCAAACAAATGTGTGATAAAAGAATGGCAAAAAAAAATAAAGACGGAAAAGTGAGACGACAATATAAACGATACTAAAGGAAGTTCACGTACAAAGCATGAGGACCAGTTCACGTACAAAGCATGAAGGATGAGAGAGAGAAAGAGATATGGTGAGATCGTAGGCGCTCTATTCGCTCCGGCTACCCTGCTAGGAATTCAGTGTAATCTAAGTTAACTTAAGTGTTAACATAGACGGTAGAGTTAAAGTTTTCTCATATGACTCAATTTCCAATATTGAAATCATAAACTAATTCTATATTTAGATAAAAAAAATATATTTTAGTAAGAAATTAAATTAGGGAGTGATTTACATATTTGACATTTATTACTATTCAAAGTAGGTTTTTAATTTAAAAAAGTAAATGTTTGTTGCCATTCCATAGCTTCAATTTCTAAAAACGCAATAATTATGAGTTCTATTCTCACTCGGACGAATATTTTTTTTTTTTTTATTAATGTTTGGGAAACATACAATTAAAATAGAACGTATACAATAAAATTACAAAAATTTAACATAAATCAAAAAAGTTTCCACTTAAAATTAATACAGATAATTGAAAATATAAAAAACAAAAACATAAAGCTAAACTATGAAACAGTTAAAATATTAAAGTATTAAAGCCTAGGACAATTTACATAAAATTTTCTTATAATTACTAATTTTCATGTTGAATATATCTAAATCATTACAATTTTTGTTATAAATCTTACATGCACGTAACAAAAACATATTTTTG
Source organism: Eueides isabella (assembly GCA_019049475.1). NCBI lineage: Eukaryota > Metazoa > Arthropoda > Insecta > Lepidoptera > Nymphalidae > Eueides > Eueides isabella. The sequence continues at coordinate 8,610,747 of CM032407.1, forward strand.
GCATAATTTATTCTAATTCTAGAATCTTTTGTTTTGGTCTTGATATTTGGGTATCTATGATCATAATCTACATAAATTTACATAAAATTTATTATTTTTAGCGTAGTTTTACAACATATTCATCATCATAGTATACTATATACTGCTAACTGCCTAATACTGCAAAGTATACGAAGCGTCGGTTTTCCAAAAATGTATAAAAATAAATGAGGCCTGTCGTGGCGCAGCGGCACAAGCGTATGATTGTAACCAACAGGTTCTGGGTTCGATCCCGGTCGAGAAAATGAAATATTTAGTATTTTCAATTTAAACATTTAATGTTTCATTTCTTCGCTCTGGTACAAGGCAAAACGCGGCGTTGAGTTCCGCCACTCAGCACGCAATCCCTCAAATTCGCGCGCGGTTAGTGGGGAACAGAAATGGAACGGAGTGTCTTAACACTAGGTTCCCAAGTTCCCTCTGCCTACTGCGTGAAGCTGAGTGTAAAAATCAATATACGTAATTAATCCATTTTGAGGCGTGTCGTGGCGCAGCGGCACAAATTGTGGCTGTGCAATTATATTATCCATACTAATATAGAAAGATTTCTATTTAAAAAAATACGTAAAAAAGTCCAAATTTACGAAACTACGAGTAGGTCAGCTATAAAACAATAATTATCATATTTTTTATTCATTATTTTTTGTATATTACAAAGGTGTAAAACATAACAAGATTAAAAAAATAAAGCTTCTAAGCATAAAATAATCAGAAAAAAAATATATACTTAAAAAAAAAGTAGAAGGATTGAAATCTATACGGATTCAATTGTACTAAACGTGATTTTAAAATGTAAGTATTTTTTTTTATGTTGAATTGTAAAAAAAGTTATTAAATAAATTACTCAGATTCACGCTGTGAATATTTATTATTAATATATATTATTAATTCCATGACAGGTTAGGCAGAGGGAACTTGGGAATCTAGTGTTAAGGCACTCCGTTCCATTTCTTAATAAATTATTTGGATTAAATATTGAAGTACTGGTTTTCTATTCTAAATATTGATTCATTATAAACAATTTCATTCTGCATTTCTCTCAAAACGTACAAAAAATGTGAAAAAAGTAAAAAAAAATACAAAATTGAAACAATTGCAGCCATAAATAAATATTTGATAAAAATCGAATATAAGACCCAAAATTAAAAAGTAACAAAATTCAAATTATTTATATAGATTATTGTTATCTTCTACAAAAATACTTTTTCCCTACCTTGATCTGAGAGTCTAAAAAAAACAATGTCCACCCGTGTAAAGCCGGGACGGGATGAGCCGCTTGTATGAAGTACACATACATATATAACTTATGCATCTCAAGCATGCGGAGCCACAAGTAATGTTTTAGTTTAAATCATACGTATGTAAGTTCGATTCCCAATCGGGATAATTCATTGTTTTCATTTCATCACTCTGGTATGCAGTCGAAACACAATTATTTTCTGTTTTATTAATTAACTTTGATATGATCTAGAGAAAGCTTATATGACTTGGAATTAATTTTATGGAAAAACGAAAAAATAATTGTGATGGATTAATTTGAAAAGTAAATTCTAACTGACAATTAATAGGTAATAAAGATTGATATTGTGCTTATGCTTATTAAGTGGTGATGTGCATAAAAAGTCAAAGAGTCAGCTTACAAATGACATGTATAACGCACATGGGCATTTACATATATCACATAAAAAAAGAATTAAAAGCAAATTTTTTTTTAGCATCAGGAGGGTAGGCAGAGAGAGCTTGTGAAGCTAGTGTCTAGACATTCCGTTCTGTTTCTCACTTACCACTGAATTTGAAATGTTGCGTGTTGAGTGGTAAAACTTAACACTGCACTTTATCTTGTTACCAGAGCGAAGAAATGAACTATAAAATATATAATTTGAAAATATTAAATATTTCATTTCTTCGAGTCGAAAAATTAAATATTTAATGCTTTTATTACAAGGTAACAAGGTAAAGCGTGGCGTTAAGTTCCGCCATTAAACACGCAATTCCTTTAATTAGGCGGAAAGCGAGGAATAGAACGGAGTGTCTTAACACTAGGCTTACCTCTGCCTGCCCTACGAAGTGTGGATACAGCGTGAAGCTAGTAGCGTAAGTAGCGTAAATCTTAAAATATTGATTATTAGCATTTATTTTGAAATGAATCCAAATAATTTAACACAAAATTCATAAAATATTCATATTATAAATCATCTTAAGGGTCCTTGTAAACACATATTGATTAGAACTAAACTAATCAAGTAGTTACAGCGAGCGGAAGTGAGAGCATCTCTAGTAAATATAATATAAACACGTACCTTATAAATAAAATCCAAAGCATGTCGAATACTTTTACAAAAGCTTCAACAAGTAGCTCCTTACTGTCCAAAAGATAATTATAAAATAATCCTAATTTTAAAAATACTATTAATAAAACGTTTAAGCTTAATTATATTTGTACTAAGAACGAGGACTATTAGAAATGGTATCAATTAACGTTAACGATTATAGTTGCGTTAACGATTTGACAGAAGTAGTGTACTATTGTGAAGGTTTGCAGTCTGTTGTCCTTCATTTTTATTTATTTCATTTATTTTATATTTTTCATTTATCGGAGAGAGAAAATGTACATTAGTGTGAATTGTAAGATCACTTTGTTGAGGCCTGTCGTGGCGCAGCGGCACAAACGTGTGACTGTAAGCGACCGGTTGTGGGTTCGATTAGCACATTAAATATTTTTTTTTATTTTTTTTCAGCTTCACGCTTTATCCCGCACTAGGCAGGGTAGGCAGAGGGAACGGAAGTGAAACCTAGTGTTATGACACTCCGTTCCACTTCCGTTCCCCACTTTCCGCCGAATTTGAGGCATTGCGTGTTGAGTGGCGGAACTCAACGTCGCGCTTTTTGCCTTATTACCAGAGCGAAGAAATGAAACATTAAATATTTAAATTAAGAAATATTTAATATTTCATTTCCTCGACTGGGGATCGAACCCAGAACCTGTCGGTTACAGTCACACTCTTGTGCCACTGCGCCACAACAGGCCTCAAAATGTTTAATATTTAATGTTTTTTAAATTAAATATTTTATGTTTTCATTTCTTCGTTCTGGTAACAAGGCAAAGCACTGCGTTGAGTCCCACTGCTCAACACGAAATCCCTTAAATTCGGCGAAAAGTGAGGAACGGAGTGTCTTAACAAAATATTTCCCAAGTTCCCTCTGCCTACCCTACCATGTCCGGGATACAGCATGAAGCCGAGAGTGAGCACATTGTCCGTCTGTAGGCCTGTTAAGAATATTTTTATTTCATATAAATTGTATACGTTTATATAACCTAAATATGTTATAGTTGGTATTTATATTAGAGAAACAATCAACAATATAAAGCAAAATAACTTTCCGCGTCTGTGCATATGTATGCTTACATCTTTAATAGTTAGTGTGATTCAAGAGGAAGTTTTTTGTGTATAAAACACTAAGACTTTCCAACAAATGGCTAACGTTTTTTAAAAAGTTTTTAAAAAACTAAAATTTATTAGAATCAACAACATAACTTAAAGTGGCATTCTTATGCTCCTGAGCCAAGAACCACTGTTTTCACATATCCATAACGCGGCTTAAGCAGCCCACGCCGACATAGCTACCAATCGTCATAGTCTTTTCCAACCCCTTTGATAAATTCCGTCATAGTATTAATCAAGCTTCAGGTTGTTGGTTCGTTTTCCACTCGAGAAAAAGGAATCTATACTTATAATATATTTGTAAGTGATCACTGTCTGTATATGGAAGATATATTAACTAAAATATTATGAGGGACGTATATGAATGTTATAGGGCCCTAATGTTTTTTTTTTTTTTTGTCTGTTTATGTGCCTTTGTACATGCCAATCTCAGAATTCTCGGCTCGGCTAATCAGATTTAAATGCAGTTGTTAATTATTAAATTTTGAATATTAAATTTTCAACTTGTCTATTTGTTTTATTTAAAGTGGTTAATAATTAAAAAAGCTACGTCCATTTAAAATAGTTAATTCTTAAAATTATTTAACTGAAAATTTAGTTTTCAATTTAACTATAGATATTGTCTTAAAAGGAAAAGTAATAATGTTATTAGAACAAGAAAAAATGAGATGAGTAAATAAGATAGTGTTATTTAAGCAGGTGAAGCCGCAGGCGGGTTGCTACCAAACTTATGCTACTTGACTCATGTTTGATTTCACACAATAAATGAAATATTCTTTCAGTATTTGACTTCTGTATTGATTTCGACCATTGAAAGCGTAAATTAATTAAAAAATCACTAAAAAAAGCATTTTCTAATTATAAATTAAAACATCAAAAAACACTATCGGCCATGATAGTGACATAAAACAAACAGTTAGTAATCTCATAAGCGTCATATCTATTTAATACAATGTATTTCAAATTAAAATTCAAATTCAAAATAAGAAGCTATAAGCTTCGTTTTTTGAACGTCAAACAATTTACCACCAGTTCACTGAAGTTACGGCCTCATATCTGAGAAGAACTGGCGGCGAAAGAAAATCAGCGGAATATGTCTTTTTTTTTAATCAAAATTTTACATCTTATAATTATGTGACAATGATACATTTGAAATAGCCTGGAGCGAGCATTTTATTCCTAAGGCGTGTTATCATTTATAAAATCGTTAGTATGGTACCTTTAACATACAAACGTCTTTTCACAACTTTTTTAAAATGTGAAATAGAAAATTTTCGGACGTTCTCTGGGATCCTTTTGTAAAAGCGTACAAAAAGAATTATGTCCCATGTAAGAATGGAAGATACGGACTTGATGCTATCGAGTTTAAGGCTATTTTTAGTATTAATATCATGTACATCACAGATTTTAGTAAACTTATTCATATATTTCTTGACATACCTACATAACATTTTCAAAAATGTATTGCGATGCAAACGGTCAATATGTTATTTTTTTTAAATGTGTCCCTGAAAAAATCTTTTGGGCTTAAGTTATAGACTTCGCAAATAGCTCGCTTTTGCAAGACAAAGATTGACTTAATCCCGGCTGCACTACCCTAAAGTAAGATGCCTTAAGACATAATACTATGGAATTAGCTAAAGTAAACAAGGCGAGCCGTTTCCTCATCTGTCAATAATCTAATTTTTTTTAACAGCGAAAGCTACAGAGCTCAGTCTATTCGCCAATCTATCAATATGAGGTCCCCACTTTAATTTGGAGTCAATGGTGATACCGAAAAATACCGTAGATTCAATAGGCTCTACGGCTTCACCATTCAAAAGAACATTGGCTTTTACAATTTTTGGTGTTCTGAATATTACACATTTTGTTTTTTACTATTCAACAGTAAGTTATTAGCGCTAAACCAATGTACAATTTTAGAGAGAGAATTGTTTACTTTGTCATATATTTTTTGTCTTCTTTGCATTTTAAAAATCAATGAAGTATCATCAGCAAACAATACTATCTCATGGCTCCCTTCACCTAAATAAGGTAAATCATTTATATATATTAAAAAGAGAAAAGGACCAAGAATAGACCCCTGTGGGATACCACATAATGATTATGACCCCTGGGTCTCCTGAGGGAAATCTCCTGAGATTTCCCGTCATTTAAAAACCTTCTGAACCCTGTCAGAAGATCCTCTTATGCCATAATGATGTAGCATAACCAATTTTGAGCGTTGCACGCAATCAAATGCTTTCGACAAATCACAGAACATGCCAAGAGCATCCTGCGAACCTTCCCACTCCTCATAAATAGCGTTTAAGAGACCTACGCCGGCTTCGGTAGTAGAACGATCCTTAGTAAAACCATACTGTTTATCATGCATTAGTTTATTTAAATTAAAATGCATTAATATTTGATTTAATACTTACTGTTTACTTGTAAATAACTTGTAACTTACGTATACTATACGTAGTGTGATATCTTAGATATTCTAGATTGTATACAAATGCGGCTTAAAAATGGCATAAAGAATAAAAAATGTTATCACACACAGACTTATGACAAAAACATTTTATAAAATCTAACCTTATTGACGTTGTTAAAGGTTAAGTTTCAATGAGCGCGTAACGGATGTAAGACATTTTATTCCGCCATATTAAGAAGAGCTCGTAAAATTTATAACCGTAGGCCATTGACGCAAAAAATCAACCGTATTTTTATAGGGATACTTAGTTATTCGCTTATATTTACGCTGTATCCCTAGCGGGGTAGGCAGAGAGAACGGAGCGCCAAACACTACGGTCTCGGCACACCTTTTTCGCCCCTCGTCCACTGTCGTCAACCTCTTCATACGTGGCCTCCAGGAGATCCTTATGCTTTATAAGTGACCTTTCTTTAGTACCGCAAATGTTGTTTTCGAACTTCAACCAAGATCTACGCTCTGCTCATACCATTTTTTCCTTTATAAGTATATTATTGTTATTCTTTCATGACTCGTTCGCTCCACTCACGTGCCCAAGACACGTGAGCACGTTTCTTCGGAAGTGTGCCAGACTCCGCGGTGCCTTGAAATTATTAAAACAAAACAAAAAGGCATAAATCGCTTTCTAATTTTCTTATTAAAATCTTCATGAATGTATTTAGTCTAAATACTTCTATTGTATTGTTTATTATACAATGTTTCAAATAATGGTGGGCCGGTGAAACAATAAACAAAACAAATCGTATGGGTTTTTAGTATAACTACCGTTAAAAGCTGTGTTATTAACAAATCTAATAATACACCGTTTAGGTATCTGTATATATATATATATATATATATATATATATATATATATATATATATATATATATATATATATATATATATATATATATAAATATATATATATATATATATATATATATATATATATATATATATATATATATATATATATATATATACATATATATATATATATATATATATATATATATATATATATATATATATATATATATATATATAAAATATTTTAAAATGCTCATGTTTTTTTATGAATTTATTACTTTTTAAGACTACTTAAACCATATTATGTGGTTAAATCACGAAACTAAACATCATAAGACACTTAGCAGCGTTTCATCTAAAAATAGCAGTCACTAATATAATTCAATATTTACCAATTTTTTAGAGGTTTCCTGCTAAATATGTGTAGGGGATTTTCCCTTTTTTACTACAATTTTACGGTATTTAACTATTTATAAAATAAAAACAATTCTTAATACTCTTCACAACGACCGACTGAGATAATATATTCATTGAAGTGTTGTTACAATAATACAAATGACGGCATACCACAATAAAAATATTTTACCTTAAACAATAACTGTTATACTTGTTTTGCTAGAGCGGAAAAGTAAATAATTTTTTTTTTATGGTAATGAAAATAGGGTTAATACTGCATTTTTTTTATTTTCACCTTTCTCACATAGCATTAGAATCTGGTGCTGAGACAATCCGTTTTCATTAAGACACTTTTGTACGCAACTAAAATATATATGTATATCTTCTTGTACAAAAAATTATATGAAACCTGTTTCATACAATTATTTGAATATATGATGTATACCTTTTTAAATACATATATCTTTTTTTTTCTAGATTTTATGTTACATTCCTCTAACAAACAATGGAATTTAATATAAGCTTTTTGTAAAAATATGGAAAAATATGGCAAGCTTATAAAATCTTTACCTACCCTGTCATGTACTGGTAAGGCATTAGTTGATTATATATTAAAAAAATATGTTATAAACTTAAAGCACTGTGAAACCACCTTTATTATGCACGTGCGAATTCTTTTCCTTCTTTTTACATAACCTACGTCACGTTGTTATGACGGTTTGACGCAGCTGGGTGTGTCTAACCGCATGATGATATCTATAAAACCCATGGGTAATATTTATATTTGAAATATAGACGTTTCCCTGTCTGGCTAGGCCATATCTAAACGGAAGAATGTTTTTTAAACATACTCTCGTACTCTACTCAGCTTCACGCTGTATCCCGCATAGTGTTAAGACACTTCGTTCCATTTTGTTCTCCACTTTCCGCCGAATTTGAAGCATTGCGAGTTGAGTGGCGGAACTCAACGCCGCGTTTTACTTATTACTGGAGCGAAGAAATGAAATAATGATTTCATTTACATATTTAAATTCACATATTCAAATTGAAAACACACATATTTAAATTGAAAATATTAAATGGTTCATTTCTTAGAGTGTGGATCGAGCCCACAACCTATCGGTTACAGACACATGCATGTGCCGCTGCACTACGACAGGACTTACGGTCATTCGACGTTACGGTGATTTAAATTATTACAATATATGCTAATTATTGTTTTTTTATATTAGTGTAGGCATAGGAATTATATAAATATTTATAATTTTCCGCAGCAGTATTTCCAGGTCGATACGACATGGATACCTTCAAAAAGCGCGTCTACCTCCACCTTAAAGGCTGGCAACGCACATGTAGCTTTCCTGGTGAACACGAGGCCGTAGGTGATGATCACTCAACATCAGGTGACTCGTTTGCCTTGTTTTTTCCATAAAAAAAAGGAAATGCAGGAACTTGGTTTTAAGATGATCTGTTCCTATTAAGAACATTTCCGTTCCTCGCTTTTTGTTTAATTCTTGTGGAAATATATTTTGAGTTGCGGAACTCAACGTCGCGTTTTGCCTCGTTAACAAAGCAAGAAAATAATAATATTGGATTTTACATTTCTTATATAGCTTGTATTACTTATGAATGATGTAAAGAGCCTGTTGTGAACGTCATTCATAAATATACGAATCGTATGGGTTCATTATGCATTGTTTATTATTAATTTAATATAAAATACTCTGCGAATCAAAAAAAAAATATTACGAATGAGAACTTGTTATTTGTACTTAATTTCATACAAAATGAGTGTATACGGGCGTATGACTCAAGTATGTCAACCTTTTTCGCCTCATAATCAAAGCCTATTAGGTATTTACAAACAAAAGTTAGTCAACGTTTATGACTAGTAATTCTCGTCGACCTACAATACTGAAATTAGTAGTATTAGTGCACTTGATTGGATATTTTTGGATACCTATTTCTTAAACTTGACACAGTACACAAAAACCGTCAAAAAAAACCAAACTCAATATTTATAATTATTATGTGAATATAATTGCCTGGAAATTGTATATATGAACTGCTGTACTTCTTCTTCTTAGCTTCACGCTGTATCCCGCACGAGGCAGGGTAGACAGAGGGAACCCGGGAACCTAGTGTTAAGACACTCCGTTCCACTTCCGTTCCCCAGTTTCCGCCGAATTTGAGGCATTGTGTGTTGAGTGGCGGGACTCAACGCTGCGCTTTGCCTTATTACCAGAGCGAAGAAGTGAAAGATGAAATATTTAAATTGAAAAAATTTAATATTTCATTTCCTCGACTAGGATCGAACCCAGAACCTGTCGGTTACAGTCACACGCTTGTGCCGCTACGCTTGCTATAAATGCTGAAAGTCATTAATAATAATGCAGTTCAGATTCTATTTATGTTAAACATTAATAAAAGAAACATTATTTAATCTGTATTTAGAATTAAAATATAATAAATATCAGTAATAGAAAAAGTTATATAAATAACAAAAAAACTTACACAAGTTTTTTTTTATATACAGACGTATAACACTAATATTCCATCATTAAAATTATCAAACTGCTCTGTCATATTTTCGATTTTTTTATGCGCTCGGGTTTTTTGATTTCTTAAATGCTTAACTTTTTTTAGGATCTATTAACTTTGTCTATTTTGAATTTCGATAATGGCAGACCAATAAAAATTTAAATATACCTGATATAAATATGAAAGCAGTCGGGTAAATAGAAAATATGGTTATTAAAATAATTATATTTTTTGTATATCCTTAAAGAATAATAAATGGCGTGGTGCCTTTACACTATAAATTTATAAAAAAATACTCAAAGAACTTATAGATTTTCTATATACTTCTTGTACATTTTTAGCAATTTGTTATCAGTTAAGCAATCTCCTTGTTTGAATTATACGGCGTCGAGTTTTATATTTGATATTTGAAATTAACATATTTAAAAATACGACTTTATTATTTTTATTTCGATATTTTGCTACTAGTTTTAGGTATATTATTTCCACTATTTCCTTGAATACTTTGAATTCGTGTGTTATTTTTGTTACCATTATTTATTTCTTCAGCTTCACGCTGTATCCCGCACGAGGCAGGGTAGGCAGAAGAAACGGAAGTGAAACCTAGTGTTATGACACTCCGTTCCACTTCCGTTCTCCAATTTCCGCCGAATTTGAGGCATTGCGTGTTGAGTGGCGGAATTCAACGCCGCGCTTTGCCTTATACCAGAGCGAAGAAATGAAACATTAAATATTTCTAAATTGAAAATATTAAATATTTCATTTCCTCGATTGGGGATCGAACCCAGAACCTGTCGGTTACAGTCACACTCTTGTGCCGCTGCGCCACGACAGGCCTCAACTATTATTTATTGGGTGTATATCAAAAATATAAATGCACATATAAGTTTGTATTATATTCATTACATTTTATTTTTTAAATTTAATTTGATATATTATGTACCATGTAATTTTTAACTGTTTAAAGTAATTTATTATGCTTAATATGTTTTTAACAGATGGATACACTTCGCTGTCTTTTTTAAATTATTTACTTCATTTACATTTTGGTCCAGTAATTATTATTTGAATATATAAAAAAATGGATGGGAAGACTAAAAATATCAAAAGAGGCACCGCTCAAAATCAAGGCACTCACATTATTTTAATAACACAAATGAACTTCGATCGAATAGCCTCAATCATTATAAAACCGCAGAAATCATTGAAGGAAAATATAATAATTATTGCAGCATATACGTCTTCATGTATTAAAAAAGTCCCACACGAACTTTTGTTTCTTATAATTAAGGAACTCGTTCTTCATCATTTATTATTGTTGTTTGGGTGGGTATTTTTCTTATTGTGACGAAGTACTCGTACGTATGTATCACTTATTAATGGTAAACAAATAGTTCTTATTATTCTCCTTTGATCTTTGACTTATGTATTATTTTTATTTATTTTTTTAGCTTCACACTGTATCGCGTTCGAGGCAGGGTAGGCAGAGGGAACTTGGGAACCTAGTGTTAAGACACTCCGTTCCACTTCCGTTCGCCACTTTCCGCCGAATTTGAGGCATTGCGTGTTGAGTGGCGGAACTCAATGCCGCGTTTTGCCTTATTACCAGAGCAAAGAAATGAAACATTAAATATTTAAATTGAAAATATTTCATTTCCTCGACTGGGGATCGAACCCAGAACCTGTCGGTTACAGTCACATGCTTGTGCCACTGCGCCACGACAGGCCTCAATGCCTTTTTTTATTTATTATTAAAATTCTTATTTCTCCCCAATTATTTTAAATACTAGCTGCTCTATCCATATCTATTATCCTTTTTTTTTTTTCATAAAATCATTTAATATGAAAACACCCTTTTCTACTTAAAAATATCTTTGACTTTCCCAATTAATATTCATTTAAAAAGAAAAAAAAACAAATTTAACCGAATTAATCCTAATTCATCGGAAAATGTTCAAAATCCATATAGGCAACTAATCCGTTTAAATAAGTTTCATTCAAAATCTTTTTCTAATATTTTAACATAGTTTAAAATATTAAAATTTTCTATTATATTAAAGAATTTTATCTGAAGCTTTTCTAATTTTTTTTTTTCATTTTTCTTTGTCTTCTTAATCTGAACCTTTTTTATATTTTTACTTTTTAATTTCTTTCTCATCTTCACATTCGATTCTTTTTCTTCTTGATTCTTCGTTTTCTTCTTAGCTTCACGTTGTGTCCCGCACCTGGCAGATCGAATTTGAGAACCTAGTGTTAGGACAATCCGTTCCACTTTCGTTCCCCACCATCCGCTAAATTCAAGATATTGCGTGCTGAGTGGCGGAACTGAACGCCACGCTTTTGCCATGTTATCAGGGTGAAGAAGTGAAATCATTGAAGGGTGGACCAATAGAGAGATTTCCTTTGAAATAGCTATAAAAATAAAACTGTTTTTGTAAAAAAAAATTCTTCTGTAAAAAAGAACACGTTACGTTACGTTACAGCTGTTTATTGTCGATTGACTAATGATGACAATGGTTGCATCATCATCAGTCAACCGACGTCCACTGCTGGACATAAGCCTCCCCAATGCGCCTCCAATACGGACGGTTCTGTGCGGTCTGCATCCAGCGGCTCCCTGCGACTTTTATCAAGTCGTCAGTCCATCGAGTGGGGGGCCGACCCACACTGCGCCGTCCCGTCCGTGGTCTCCATTCGAGAACCTTACGGCTCTAACGGCCATCAGTTCGTCGAGCTATGTGCCCCGCCCACTGCCACTTCAACTTGCTAATCCGATGGGCTATGTCGGTGACTTTTGTTCTCCTACGGATCTCCTTATTTCTTATTTTATCACGTAGAGAAACACCTAGCATAGCCCTCTCCATAGCTCGTTGAGTGACCTTGAGCTTTCTTATGAGGCCCATAGTTAGAGACCACGTTTCAGTCCCATAAGTCATCACTGGTGACACACACTGGTTGAAGACTTTCGTCTTGAGGCACTGAGGTATTTTGGACGAGAAGATGTGACGAAATTTCCCGAACGCTGCCCAGCCGAGTTGGATTCGTCGATTGACCTCTTTCTCAAAGTTTGACTTACGTAGTTGGACCACTTGGCCTAGGTATATATAATGGTCCACAACTTCGAGAACAGAGTTCCCAACGGATATAGGGGTGGGTACAACATGGGCCTTCGACATGACTTTCGTCTTGTCCATATTCATTTGAAGGCCCACCTTTTGGGAGACTCTGTTGAGGCCTTCGAGCATAGTGCCTAAGTCCTCCAGTGATTCTGCCATGACAACGATATCATCTGCAAATCGAAGGTGAGTGATGTACTCGCCGTTAATGTTGATGCCGAATCCTTTCCAGTCTAGAAGCTTGAAGGCGTCTTCTAGCGCGGTGGTAAACAGTTTCGGAGATATAACGTCTCCCTGTCTTACCTCACGCTGTAATGGAATAGCCTTTGTACGCTCTTCTTGTACTCGGATTGACATAGTGGCGTTTTGGTACAAACACTTCAACACTTCGATATACCGATAGTCAATATGGCACCGTTGAAGAGACTGAAGCACAGCCCAAATCTCGATCGAATCGAAGGCTTTTTCATAGTCCACAAACGCTAAGCATAATGGTAGGTTATACTCTTGGGTCTTCTGTATAACCTGCCGCAGCGTATGTATGTGGTCTATGGTGGAAAAGCCTTTTCGGAAACCGGCTTGTTCGGGAGGCTGGAAGTCATCAAACTTATGAGCGAGACGATTTGTAATGATTCTTGAAAACAGCTTGTAAACATGGCTCAAGAGCGATATCGGTCCTGTAGTTCTTCAATTGGGTGTTATCTCCCTTCTTGAAGAACAAGACGACGATGCTCCTGTTCCATGCTTCAGGTGTGGTACCTTCAAGCAGAACGGAATGAAGAGCTTCTGAAGGACTTTAAGCACCGGTTTTCCACCCGCTTTTAGAAGCTCCGAAGTGATTCCATCCTCACCCGGTGCCTTGTTGTTCTTAAGCTGTTTCAGAGCCATCCTAATCTCGTAAAGGCTGACGTCCGGGATGTCTTCGGTGGAGTGTCGGGTTAGCTTGGCTCTCGGATCTTTCTCCAAGCCAACATCAGGATTGATAGACGATGTGTACAACTGTCCATAGAAACTTTCAACTTCCCTCAGAACATCGGCTTTAGTCGACGTTATACTGCCGTCCTCCGTTTTCAGTCTGGTCAGCCGGCTTTGCCCAATAGAGATGTTCCTAGCGAACATTTTTGAGCCTTGGTTTCGCTGGATTGTGTCTTCAATACGTTTAGTATTAAAAGCACGAATGTCGCGTCGCAAGGAAGTTTTAATCTCTCTATTGAGCTGCCTATATGACTCCACGTGGTCGGGCGACTGCAGCATCATTGAACGTCGACTTGCCATGAGTTCGAGAGTGTGGGCCCAAAAGTTTTTGAGGTCTATCTTTACGTTGTGTAAAGAACTTTGACCCCACTTCGTGGACAGTTTCCACAAACCTGTTGTTGATATCGTCCACTGTAACACAATCCTCTAGAGCACTGAAGCGATTCTTCAATTCTAGTTGAAAGCTCTCGGGGTTTTGAATATGGGCATAAGATGGTCGGAGCGTAGACATCAGTCGAACCCTTTCGACTTTAACGTCAATCTTCAATGTGCCTCTTACTATTCGGTGATCACTTCCGGTTTTCACCCTGTGAATCACGGAAACATCATTGAAGATGTGTCTCTTGTTGGTCAAGATGAAGTCTATCTCATTTTTTACAGTACCAATTGGGCTTATCCAGGTCCACTTCCTCTGAGGCGGCTTCTGAAAAAAGGAGTTCATCATAAAAAGAACACATCTTAGGGTTTTATTTATTAAATATGACATCTTGTAAATGTAACCCATTATTATTCTTACACTCCTGTAATCGGGACTGGAAATTTTCAATTACCGCCAGACAAGTGCTCGTGGAAACGTTCTGCATCTCATTGCAAACGTTTTCTTTTAACTGTTCAATAGATTGTGGGCTATTTATGTATACGTTGCTTTTAAGATATCCGCAAATTAAAAAGTCCATTGGGGATAAATCTGGTGGCCAGTTAATAGGTGACATTAACTGGCCACCAGATTTATCTTGGATATTAATTTATTGCCGAAAATTTTACGTATTGTCGCTAGAGAATCATTTGAGGTGTGGCATGTTGCCCCGTCTTGTTGAAACCAGCTTCAAAATCAAAATCAAAATCAAAATATCCTTTATTCAATTAGGCCATTTAAACACTTTTGAATCGTCAAGTTACATATAAGTGTCTGTGGTGTCAGTCCTTACAGGAAGCTACCACCGGCTCGGAAGGCGGGTCTGCTGAGAAGAGCCGTCAAGAAACTCAACAGTTGCTCTTTTCAAAATATCAATTAAAGTAAATATATAACATAGCTTCCTGAGTGAGTACCAACAGCATTTAATCCCAAGCACTCTTATCGTTGTAGTATTCTTGAATAGAATAATATGCTTTGCCTAACAATATATTTTTAACATTCACTTTAAATTTTTGAAGTGGCAAATTAAAAATTACTTGTGGAATTTTATTATACATACGTGTACCATGTCCCATAAAAGATTTACTCACTTTTTGAAGACGAAAACTAGGAGTTATCAGCTTATTTTTACTTCTTGTATTAATATCATGTCGGTCACTGTTTTTTAATAAATTGTGGCTATTTTTCCGAACAAGTATTATATTATCATAAATGTACTGTGATGCCACCGTAAGAATACCCGTTTCTTTAAAAAAATCTTTCAGGGATTCCCGAGCTCCCATAAATGGCTCGGACTGCTCTTTATTGAATTACAAATAAAGATTCGATATCTGCAGCATTGCCCCATAGTAATATTCCGTAGGACAATATGCTATGAAAATAGCTAAAGTAGACTAGGCGTGCAGTATCAACGTCCGTAAGCTGCCTCACTTTTCTAACAGCATATGTAGCGGAGCTCAGTCTGCCCGCAAGAGAAGACAGATGGGGGGTAGTTTCGAATCTAGGGTTACTCCCAAGAATACAGCGGTATCTCAAAAATGGAGAATTTTATTATCCACAATCTTAAATTCAGCTTCTCTTTCCTAACATTCGGCATAGTAAATTCTATACATTTTGTTTTCTGTGCGTTTAATACTAAATTATTAGTATTAAACCGGTGAAGTATTTGCGACAGCGCACTATTCACTTCGTCATAGTTTTTTTATAACGATCTACTTTAAAAATTAATGAAGTATCATCGGCAATTAGTACCACATCGCATAAATTATTAATGCAAAAGGGGAGGTCATTTATATAAATTAAAAACAAAAGAGGCCCTAGAATCGATCCCTGTGGGACACCCATCCGCAGAATAAAACCGGAAACTTAACATTATTTAAGGTAACGTGCTGAATCCTTTTTCACAGGTACGAAGCAATGAGATCACGAGCACTGCCTATGACTCCATAATGGCTAAGTTTGCGTAATAACGTATCGTGGTCTACGCAGTCAAAAGCCTTAGACAGATCACAAAACACTCCGACCGCATTTTGTGAGTTTTCCCAAGCACTATATATGCAATTAATTTATTTAAAAATTTATTTAAAATACTCTTTCTATTGAAATACAAAGATAATTGATTAAAAATTATTTTTTTCAAAAATTTTACTCAACGATGGTAATATTGATACAGGTCTATAATTGCTAGGATCACTATTTTCTCCGTTCTTAAACAATAGTACTACTTTACTGTTTTTCATGAGGTCGGGAAAAATGTCTGATATATATATGAGATAGAGAGAGAGAGAGAGAGAGTAGAGTGCCCCTATACTTTGACAGGCTTTACATAAAATTTATTACGTAAAATTATCTTTTCGAACTTTCGACTTTACACACAATTAGCTTTTAACTTATACCATCTATCACTTACATTCATTAAGCGAAAACATTGCTATTTTTAAGGTACGTTTTAAGACATATAACAAAAGGATAATGATATTATAAAATATTAATCATTATACAGTTTTCAATAAAATATCCTTCTAGAGGTTAAAACTTACTTTACATAAATGAGACTATATTTTTCTTTTATTATTTCTTAAATAAAATGATATGAAATCAGTTAAATTGTTTGTAATTTAGGCCAATTACAATATAATGTTTGTGAATTATCTTTAAGTCGTAAAATATAAATAGTGTGGTATAAGAAAGGCTTATTAGCTATATTATATTACGTCAATCGTTTTGATGCAGTTTAAATATATGTCGGGGCCTTGGGATGTGTCATGTGTGAAACATAACCGTTAAGTATTTCCATTTGAACACAAAGATAAAATCTTGTAGGTATTTACTCCAATATGTATTTATACAAAATAATAAATGATTTTTAATTTATTTGTTTTCTTTGCTTTTGTATTTAGGCATGTTTTTTTATATGCCCGTCTGTTATATTGTAGGGTGAATCAAATACGACAGATTTGAAAAATTAAAGGTTCCCAAAAAATATTTCTCAAATATTTGTAGCAAAACATTGTACAAGATAAGAGATAAGAATAATGTTTATATATATAATATATATAATAATGTTATATATATAATAATGTTTATATATATACTAAATAATGTTTATATTTAACCATAAAGTAAATTAGTAATTTGAAATCACTGATCTATCATTTGTCTATCAAAATATTGAAATTAAAGTATATTAAACGAAGCCAGCATGATGGCCTCATAAAAGTCCATTTTTATTTATATTATCTATTTATTTTTTTATTTTAATTATATTTACATAAGACATAGTGACACCTTTTTAAAATAATAAATGAAATAAATTTATCCGAATTAATGGGTCACTTGTGATCCACCACGGACTATTGAAAAGTATTCGAAACATCGGATTACCAAAAATAGTAACAGCATTCAATATATTACGCGATAATGTGCTGTGATATCATCTATCTAAATATAGCTACTATATTAAAAGTTTCAAAAAAGTGGAGAGGGAGTGTCTATACACTGACTTCCCATAAAGAGAACTCCCTTAAGTGGAAACGAGTCAGAATAAAACAAAGATACACAAAGCTATATTTAATTGCATCAATGGGGCACAAATTAGTGATTGTCAAGGAAAATCTACAACAGATTCGATTTCCGCTCGGGGAAAATATTTGTTTAAAATTTCTCTGCTCTAATAAAAAGTCAAATCGCGGCACGCGACGCTTGTAACGGAGTGTTTTAACTCTACGCTTATCCTGCTTGATAGGTAAAAAAAAAGAAAAAAAATGATGGGGGCCCCATTGTAGTTTCGAATCTAGGGTTACTCCCAGGAATACCGCGGTATCACAAAAATTGAGAATTTTATTATCCACGCTTAAATTCAGCTTCTCTTTCCTAACATTCGGCATAGTAAATTCTATACATTTTGTTTTCTGTGCGTTTAATACTAAATTATTAGTATTAAACCAGTGAAGTATTTGCGACAGCGCACTATTCACTTCGTCATAGATTTTTTTTATAACGATCTACTTTAAAAATTAATGAAGTATCATCGGCAAATAGTACCACATCGCATAAATTATTAATGCAAAAGGGGAGGTCATTTATATAAATTAAAAACAAAAGAGGCCCTAGAATCGATCCCTGTGGGACACCCATCCGCAAAACGCTACCGGAAGACTTAACATTATTTAAGGTAAAGTGCTGAATCCTGTTTCTCAAGTACGAAGCAATGAGATCACGAGCACTGCCTTTGACTCCATAATGGCTAAGTTTGCGTAATAACGTATCGTGGTCTACGCAGTCAAAAGCCTTAGACAGATCACAAAACACTCCGACCGCATTTTGTGAGTTTTCCCAAGCACTATATATGCAATTAAGGAGGGCAACTTCCGCATCTGTTGTAGATCTGCATCTAGTAAAACCATACTGCGCTTTATTTAAAATACTCTTTCTATTGAAATACAAAGATAATTGATTAAAAATTATTTTTTCAAAAATTTTACTCAACGATGGCAATACTGATACAGGTCTATAATTGCTAGGATCACTATTCTCTCCGTTCTTAAACAATGGTACTACTTTACTGTTTTTCATGAGGTCGGGAAAAATGCCTTTGTCAACACATTTATTAAATATCAATGATAAGTGAGGTGCAATGATTGGTATAATAGAGCTTAGTAATCTAACAGATATACCCCATAGATCACCAGTTTTTTTTACATTAAGACTTTTAAAAGATTTAATAATTTCCTCTGGTGTTACATGTACAAACGTAAAATTAGTGGTATATTTATCAGTGTTACTTTGCAATAATTTAACAGCACCTGATGGAGATGATTTTAAGGAAGAAGTTACTTTAGTCGGTATTTCTGCAAAATAATTCTCAAAAATATTTGCAATTTCAAGATCTGCATTAATTAATTTATTATCTACTTTTAATTCTACCGACTCATTATAATTTTTAGATCTACCAGTTGTTCTAGATATTATGTCCCAGGTAGTACCTATTTTATTTTCAGAGTTTATAATTTTATTTTTTATATATATAGATTTAGCTTGAATGCAGACCTTTTTAAATATCTTAGAGAAAACACTGATCCGCTTTAGTAAGCTTGGGTCGCAATTCCACTGCTTCATACTGTACAGTTCGTATAATTTATCTCTACTGCGGTATATACCCACGGTTGCCCAGTCACTAAATTTTATTTTTAAATTTTTAGAAACAGTTTTTGTTGTAAATATTGAATTAAACTCATTTAACATTAAATTAAACATATTATTATAAGACTTATTCGGATTTTCTTGAGAAGTGTCTATTTTTAAAATTTTCTTTTTAATGTTCTCTTGAAACAAATTTTGTCTGTTATCAGTGATTGGCCTCCATGTAATTTTCCGTGTAGCATTTGCCTGGTTGCCAACCACTGAAAACTTTAATCCACAATGGTCGGAGCTTATATTATTTATTACAGTGACAGAACACGTTATCTATACAGGTTGCTGAATTTGTTGTAATACGAGTAGGTTCGCGAAACATATTAGTTAAATTAAATGATTTATATAAAATCTTCTTTGATGTAAGCCAGAGAAGTACTTTAAAGCTGGTTCAAAAAAGCTGTGTATTATTGCAATGTATCGCTCTGTGTTAACTGTGAGTGGACGGCTTCTCTCATCTTCGTGAAAATAATGGCCAATAATTCCTCTACCTGATAATAATGCATTCACGGTGACTTTTTGGCGAGTGTCATGGTTTTTCGTGTTTTAATTTTGGGTTGGTGTCACTCCAATACCTATAATTTTGTCGATTAACGTAGCCATTTATGTGAAAACGTGCTTAATCTGATAATAAAACGTTATTGAAGCTCGAAAACTTTTCCAGCATTTAGTTCGCAAATTTAAGCCTCTGAGCATGGTTTCAAAGTATAATTTGGATTTTGTAAGGGTATAGATGTGATGTACGTCTTGTGTAAAATTCGATTTAGAGATGTTCTAGGCAAATTCAAAACACTAGCTCTCTTACACGTCGATGGCCTAGGTTGCTACCGAATAGACTCTCGTACTCGCGGCACGTTCACGGGTCCCCTGGATGTCCGGGGTTGACCGGAATGTGGTTTATTCAATGTACCCATTTCTATATAGTTTGAATTCTTGGAGCATGTTTTGCATTGCGTATATTGTATGAGCTTCGGCTGCAGAATCGTAGTTGCGATAATACTCGCGCATGCACCGAGCACGTTGCACTCTACTGAAAGACGCCATGGCACTAAATCCCTGACTGTGCATGCGTTTGGTAACATCCACCTTTTTTACCACCTTAATTTTTATTAAAACAGTATCTCAATATTTCTTATAGTATAGCTGGACTAAATAGGTTTTCCATCAGATGAATATTATATTAAAATGAAGATCTGGATCCAGTTTTAATATAACATTGTAGAATGCTCTATAAATTTTGTTATAAATGTTTAATTATTTCTTATAGTTTAACAGGACCCCTGCTGTTTTGCATCAGGTGTTGAAGTATTCGAAATGATATATAGTCTACGTCCTGCCCAGGCCTGATATCAATGCAACTAAGAAGGAATCAATCAAAGAATCATTGAAATCGGTCCAGTAGATTAGAAGATGTGCTAATCAAACAAACAAGCAGACAAACAGGCGAACAAGTGAGCAGACGAATAGACGGACAGAGGAACAGAGGAACAGAGGAACATAGGAACAGACGAACAGACGAACCGATGAACAGACGAACTAACGAACTGACGACCAGGCAAACAGACGAACAGACCAACGGACCAACAGACAGACGAACAGAGATAATTTCTACTTGCATTGGTCAGTAACACTTAAACTGAAAAAAAAAAAGTATTATTAAATAATTGTACAGCTAGAAAAAGCGTTTCGCCGTTAGTTTCTGAAATAGGTATAGAAACAGCCAAGCTATACATTTTTAAAGATTTGTAGAATTTGTGAAGTTTGGGTCGGTAGAGATAGGCTGTGTAAATTTAGAAGTTTGGCTTTACATGAGATCTGACATTTTTTATCAGGGCAAACCTTATGTGGTCGTGTTGGCAACTTTTTACATGAAATGTAATGTTGTAAGTTGCTAAGCAGTCTTTTTAGTGTTTTTTTTTGCTAAGATGGTTTACTGATTACCATAAGCGTTGACTGTTGCGCTTTAATACTCAAAGTCTATATTAATAAAGGAAACATCATAAACTAAACTTTCTGGGGGCACGGTAGTGTTTTAACTTTGTTTACATACCAAATTTCGACTTTCTAGCACTTTAGCAAATACCCTAACATTTTGAAGTCACATACAAACGTGTACCCCTTTATTTTAAAGGACAGCAGGCGAAAGTTATAAGTTTATGATTTATTTTTGTTGGTTGTATACTAAACTTAGATTATATACTCAATTTAAGCTTTCTAGCACTTCAGGAAGTACCTAACATTTTGAAGTCTCATACAAACGTCCATGAAAGTTATAAGTATGTTTTTTTTGTTAATTTTGATGATACCAAACATTTTGATGATCATCAGTGTATCAGAGACGAAATTGATGTATTTTAGATATCAATAAATTCTAATCTATTTTATAAACCAACTCTATGAAGGTTCAAAAAAACGACGAAACACTTACAGAAAAGATAGGTGCCCTTGCTCTTCGCTTGGCTCGTCTTGGCAAATTTGGCGGAAAGTAGGAAATGGAAGAGAGTATCTACACACTAGATTCTTAAATTCCCTATGCCCTGACACTTGTCACACTGTAAAAGGGAACCAAATTGTAATGTAAAAAGGTTACCAAATCTATTTGGTTCTTTTTTTACAGTTTCACAGAGTGTAAATAAAATGTAATAAGTTATCAAATTTACTACATTTTATTTACACTCTAATATTATTTTTTTGGCAAGATCAAAAATAATTGCAAGACATTAAATTATTCAGATAAAGTTAAGAAAGTTTATTTTTTCGATAAGCTTCGATAAGCTTATCAAGTGTGAGATAGATACATTCCAGCTTAGCCATAATTGTGTCCACGCTATTGGGTCGATCATGTTTATTTTGTTCTAAAGTAGCCTATGTTCGTTATAATATATATTGTTTTATTATTCGTATTGTTTTAATTGTTAAAAAAATAATACTTTTCATAAATAACATTTTCAGATATCCAAATACGAGGTGACTTACTATAGACATAAAAACTCTTAGCTGTTATTGACAGGAAAATGGTGGGGATTTCAGTTTTTTTCAAACAAGGTGAATTTACCTTATGAGGATAAAGTCAAATGGATTATAAATAAGGAACTATTCAGTTGTATTGCTTGTCATGTTTGAGACGCGTGGGAGTGCGCTTCGCCCGAGTCAAATGAGAAAAAGCTCCGTTATGTGGTCGAAGACGCTAGTTTTGTAGTTAGTAAAATAAATTAAAATAAAATAAATAATAAGAAAATAATAAACTATTTACATTGTTAGCAATAATTTAGAATAAATTTAAGTTTGATATTAGTATTTCATGTAGTTGCTATAGCTAATTGTAATATTTTGATGTTACAGTGTTCTAATCAGCGTTATCGCTGTAAAGACCTACAAGTTTCCCCCCGGCTTTAAATTTGGTGCCGCAACGTCGGCTTACCAAATAGAAGGCAGTTGGAATATTAGCGGTAAGTCCAGAAAAATTATGACATATTTTTTATTGGCGTTTTCTTAGAATTGCAGATTTTGTGCATCGAGCATCGTGTTTAAAATAATGCTAAGAGTTTTTCTACCGCTTGTGATATTTCTGATTATAGAAATATTAAATTATTTGTAACACATTTTTGTGGTATTTATGTACCATTTTTTTTATATTCGATATTAAAAAAAATTATTAAGAATCAATTAAAAGAGGATAATTTCGTATTATATTGTATTAAAATATAAAAAGTCTGCTTTTCGTCAAACATCTTTTGGCAATTGCAATCTGTGACAGACAATACGATTATTATACGATTTAGTGTGGATATACTAGAAAATGTTGTTTGCATATTTTATTGCGCGTATATGAAATTTAGTAGTTTTTCAATATTTATAAAATACTGAGTATTTTTATATATATAATAATTTTATCAGTGAAAAAAAAATATTACTACTATTATTTTGAGTACTTTTACCACCAGAGAATTAAGTAGTCATTATAACAATGTCAACAGATAAATCCCCAAGTGTTTGGGATCACTTCATCCACTCAAAACCGGAGAGAATACAAGACTTATCGACTGCAAACATTGCGTGCGATAGTTACAATAACTGGCAGAGGGATGTGGAAATGGCCGTAGAGTTAGGCCTTCATTTTTACAGGTAAAATAGAGAAGAGATATTTGAAAAGTTTTAATTTAAAGAAATTAAGTAAAGATTGAATTAAGTAATAGAATGTAGTGGTAAAAAAAATAAATCAATTTTAAAAATACAATTAATGCATAATTTTTTAGATTTTCCTTATCTTGGACTAGACTAATGCCATCGGGGTATCCTCATATAATTAGCAAAGATGGAAAAAAGTACTATAATAATCTCATAAACGCACTACTTGCGAAAAATATTGAACCTGTAGTTACCATGTATCATTGGGATCTACCACAAAATCTTCAGGATTTAGGTGAGTGACATGTGAATGGTGCTAGTACAATAGTATAACTTAAAATAATTTGAGAGATATTCGAATTAATTTCGGTCAACATTTTTATTGCAATAATTAGCTTTAAAAATATTACTTAGCTAGAATGGCTTACTTTGACTTCATAGAGGACTTGTTAAAGGAGTTTTTTTTTTCAGGGGGATGGGCTAATCCACAATCCATAGAATGGTTTAATGACTATGCTCGGGCAGTCTTCTCTTTATTCTCTGGCCGCGTCAAGACCTGGATAACTTTCAACGAACCAGTTGCCTTTTGCGACTTCTCCTTTAATAGCGGCATTCATGCGCCAGGTATTGTCAGTACGGGAATTGGCAGCTACGTATGTAATAAGAACGTCTTGATGGCTCATGCTAAAGCATGGAGGATGTATGATAAAGAATTTAGACCAAAATATCAAGGTAGGTAAAAAATAAGTTTCATTATTTAAATGGAAATTTAAGCACTTTATATTTTTTTCTCGATCTTGGCTGTTTAAACCTTTCGTTTCTCTTCTATTCTGAAATGCGCTATATTTGAAAATGTATTAAAGTAGTATAGTTTTTTATAATAAAGCCTTGGTCTTTTTTTAGGCAAAGTGTCTATGGCGAATTTCCTGACCTGGATGGAAGCTGAGAACGAACAGGAAGAAGAAACTGCAGAGCTTGCAAGAGAACTTGTGGTACCTTTATCTTTATTTGATTTAAAATTAAAGTTTACGAAAATTTAAACATTCTTTATTTAACATAAATATTATAAATTTAACAATTATTATTTTTTATTTTTTTAATGATTATAATTTAATTATTTTCAACATAATATATATAATATTACTTTATTTACAGTTGGGAATGTACACATATCCCATATTCTCTAAAGAAGGCGGCTGGCCACCATTGGTAGAGAAGCATGTGAGAGAGAAAAGTAAGATCGAGGGTTGGTCGAAATCCAGATTGCCTGATTTTACTCAAGAAGAAAAGGAATTTGTTAAAGGTTAGTTACACTATAAGGAAGAACGAGTTATATTTTTTTTATGTCAAGTTATTATGTCGATGTGCTTAACATGTTCAAATCGATATTCCACAAATTATTACATTTAGAAAACCTTTCCTAGGAAATGATTTTTTTAATCATACATAAAAATACTAATATACTCATAGAATAAATAACTCAACACTTAACGCCTGTGTCTTAACAATATGTTCCCAATTCCCCCTGCCTCCTCTGCCTCGTGCGGGATACAGCGTGAAGCTGAAAAATATAAAAATTTCGACGTAGCCAGATGAGAACGTATGGAGTAGTTTTAGTTATTTATTCTATAAGTGTATTAGTATTTTTGTGTCTTAAGTGTAGAAAATCGCTTTAAAGTCGGTTTAAATTTGGACCACTTATATTGTTCCATTTGATTCGTCTTAATTTTATAACCAATTCCTAACCAATTCTTACAGAAATCATTTAGCGGGCACTCCTTTTACAGTTTCTATTCTTGTAATATAATTGTTAAGATTACTATATATATTACATTTCCTTGTAAAATTCCGAAAATCAACACCAAAATAAGAAATTCTTGCATTAACACGTACATCAACTAATATGAACGTCAGCGAGATCCTAGTAGTTTCATACTTTAAATAAAACTATTTAGCTTTGTTTAATGTATTATTATTTATAATTTATTAAAGGAACATACGACTATTTCGGATTCAACTATTACACAAGTCGCACAGTTCGTAAAGCAAAACCCGGTGAAGCAGTTGGCATATGGCCTATGGAGGGGAACTACGACTTCGATATTATATTTTCTGTTCGACCGGAATGGAAAATTGGTGCTACCTGGTTTTATGTAAGTGGAGATTAACATACTTTTTTTATCTTTATATAGTCATTACCCACCAATGTATGCCTAAATATTTCAAACTACATAATCAATTTCAGTTCAGTTTTCATCAGTGGACAGGTCCATTAAAGTAAATGCCACTTCACAATGATAGTGGAAGACACGAGCGGGATATAAATGCTATTTGTATCAGCTATTATGTAGACAAACATATAAAAAGTAGTTAAAATTAGCTGTAGTAAATTCACGTAGATTGTTCATCCTTATCTATTTAAATAGTACAACATTCGTTTTTCAGATATACCCACAAGGGCTACGTTACATGCTCAGGTGGCTTAAAAATAAGTTTGGAGATCTTGAATTTTTTATTACAGAAAATGGTTATGCAGATATTAATCCAGATTTGTTAGATACCAACCGCGTTATATATTATAAGGACCACCTGGAACAGGTACACTAAAAAACTTATTATTTTTGCTTTCATCATCACAAATTAAATTTATTTGTATTTAAATAGCGACTCCCATGTAAACGTCCCATATAAGATTTTTTGAAATATATCTTCTATGTACAGATCAGTGATCAGTTACAGATTTATATTAGATTAATATGTTAGATGAATATATTATAATTTCTTTTTTTTTAACTATACTATAGTTCATTTTTAATTGTTAATGTCACTCTATGTTTTTTTTTTTATTTTTACTTTACTTTGTATGAACTACAGGTTCTGCTGTCGATTAATGAAGACGGTGTTAATATTACGGGCTATACTGCATGGACACTAATGGATAACTTTGAATGGGCTTTCGGCTACAGGTAATATTTGGCTTATTCTTACCTTTCTGAGCTAATTATTTTACATTTGTCTCACTGCACTCGAAGTAAAGAATAGGTTAGATTCAGCTTAGCAATATTTATGCAATTACTTCCTTAACTTCAATGGTCATTGTTGTGTTAGCAATACTGTAGTAATATTGATTAACAATAAAAAAACTGGTCAAGTGTCCGTTTCGTACATTAAGCTTCCCTCCAATGTCAGGATTGTAGGTAAAGACAAAGTAAAACTTATTAAATATTACAAAGCTATTTTTTTTTTTGAAATGTGAACTTATTATTTTATTCGAAATTATCTACAAATATAAGTTTTAAATAATTATTTTTTTATGGAATATCCATATTTTTTTATTTATTTTTACAGATTTATTTTGTTAATTCCTATTTCGTGAAAAACCAACTAAGTAGCTTGATTGTATTCAAGAGACCGTATATCACGATCTCGAGAAAAATCACCTTGACAGATGAACAGACGCACAACCATGTTATTTCATTAGTATTCTATTTTGTGCTTACAAAATACGGAATCCTAAAACTAATTAAAATTCCAATGTCCTTCCAGGCTAAAATTTGGACTATACCACGTAGATTTCGAAGACCCGAAGCGCACTCGCCGCCCTCGCACCTCCGCGGAATTTTACAAGCGAGTTATTAAACATCACTCAAGATCTAACCACAAACATCGACATCGACACACCCACCTTAATAGACCTCATCAGGCTTAACAGCTTTAAACTTATTATAATATTAATTATAGTTCAAACCAGAAAAACGAGGCCTGTCGTGACGCAGCGGCACAAGTGTGTGACTGTAATCGACAGGTTCTGTGTTCGATCCCCAGTCGAGGAAATGAAATATTTAATATTTTCAATTTAAATATTTAATGTTTCATTTTCTTCGCTCTGGTATTAAGGCAAAGCGCGGCGTTGAGTTCCGCCACTCAACACGCAATGCCTCAAAATTCGGCGGAAAGTGGGAAACGAAAGTGGAACGGAGTGTCTTTACACTAGGTTCCCGGGTTCCCTCTGCCTACCCTGCCTCGTGCGGGATACAGCGTGAAGCTAAAAAAAAAATTAAACGGTCATACAGAAGCGGGCAAATGTAAATTGGACGGTCGTGGGTACGATTCCTATTCGAGGGATTCATTCCCCCGTATTTTTAATATTTTCATTCCCTCGCTCTTGTAACGAGACAGAGCTATTTACCCAATAATGTACTTATTTAAGTTTCTTTGAATTAAAATGCTCATTTGACATAAATATTTTTATTTTTATTTCGTACACCACTTTAATTAATAATTTATATTGAGGCCTGTCGTGGCGCAACGGCACAAGCGTGTGACTGTAACCGACAAGTTCTGGGTTCGATCCCCGATCGAGGAAATGATATATTTAATATTTTCAATTTAAATATTTAATGTTTCATTTCTTCGCTCTGGTAATAAGGCAAAGCGCCGCGTTGAGTTCCGCCACTCAACACGCAATGCCTCAAATTCGGCGGAAAGTGGGGAACGGAAGTGGAACGGAGTGTCTTAACACTAGGTTCCCGGGTTCCCTCTGCCTACCCTGCTTCGTGCGGGATACAGAGTGAAGCTGAAGAAAAAAAAAAATATATTAACAACGAACTTGTCAACAAATACAGAATAAAACAAATCATAAAATTCCTTTTTGTATTTTTAAGTTTGAAAAACCACAATTATATAAATTATTTATTCCGAATCGAGTACAGAAAAACTAATGAGGTGTCAAGGGACACCCGAATGGAACGAAGTTCCTTTCGATTAATTAGTCAAGGAATTGTTATAATACATATTTTATTTCTTTTAAGTTATAAAATACCTACTATCTTTTTTATTATGAACAAATATAATGTAATATAAACTTAATCAATACGCTAAATCGTAGTAAGAATTATAATTGTTATTTTATCATTGTTATTATTTTATTATGTAGATATTAAGTACGAAACACTTTAATAAACATAACAAAACAAAAATAATCGTCGCGACAAAGCAGTAGCATATTTCTCTGTCTGTCTCTCTCTCTCTTTCTCTCTCATAAACAAATTGGTTTGCTTTCTATAAAAGAGAGAGACAGAGATGCGCACGCCACACGTCTAACTATACTATAGCAAAAAATGTCGTTATAACTTTTCGTGAGATTTGCCCCCACCCCTTTCAAAACGCGCGACAAGGAACTTCGTTTCAATAAATGTATACACTGGAAGTGATAGAAACTGTACAAACGACAATGGGGTATTGTTGAATAGCTTTCAAAAATGAATGTTATATTCTTTTTGTTTTCTACTAGCTGCTGCCCGCGGCATTGCCCGTGTAGTATTGAATTTATTCCTACCCTCTGCACCTGAATTTTACCTACCCTCAGCACCTTAATTCTCCTCCGTATAATGATCGAGAGTAGTTAATTAAGTTGTTGTAGTTTTTGCTACTTAAAAATAAGCAAATGTTATTAGTACGTTATTTGTTATTGCAATTATCGTAGTTTTGTAATAGTTAGAGAGATAAGAAAGTTTGTAAGAGATTTTCGTAGTGTAATAAAGTTTTACTAAGAAGATAATACTTCCACTGCAAAAATTTACGTAAATCTAATTATTAATCGAGTTAATATAATCGATTAATTCTTACGAAACCCTAATCCTACGAATATGCTGACGGACCAAACTGTTGGAATCTTCCCACGCGACCACCACGCGAGTTCCCCGTATTAGCTTTTCAATGCCCCATTGTTTTAATTTCTAAGTTTTCCGTTGTTTTAATATTACTTTATTAATTGTAATATTTTTTAGATCACTCTTTATTCCCACTTCGAATAAAGTAGTCATTAGTTTTATCATAATTATATTATTAATATAGAATAAATAAATAATTAATAATTATTCGGTTTTTTTCAACCTCTCGACTGCCGCAAACGTAATTAATAGTAAATATAGATATTAATCAAAACAAAATAACTTAGAAACCATTAAAAAGAATGCTCAGAACGATTTGGATGTCTTAAATATTTGGTTAGGATCTAATTTGCTTACGGTAAACGTCTCAAAAACTAAATATATCTGCTCTAAAAATAAAAAAAAAACTATCTACCAAACTTATCTTAGACAATTAATAACCAAACGATATCAAAAGCATTTACTATGTTTTAAAGTGTTATTCCACACTTAGGCCAAAAAATACTAAACTTAAATTTTAAAACTTTAAAAAGCGTATAAAAATTTTGAACGAAGTAGGATTTGAACCGGCGCCTCTGGAATACCGTTCCAGCGCTCTGACCAACTAAGCCATTCGTTCTCACCGAGCTCCGTCGAAATTTTTATACGCTTGTTACAACTTATTTATGTTGTTAGCATCTCTGTAGGGAGATTTTTACAAATTTCCGCTACCCAAAGACAACTCGTAAGAATTATCGTTTGGCAAGAGAGAATACTATTTAATTTAATATTTTTACTATGTTTTAAAGTGTTATTCCACACTTAGGACAGAAAATACTAAACTTAAATTTTAAAACGTTAAAAAGCATATAAAAATTTTGAACGAAGCAGGATTTGAACCCGCGCCTCTGGAATACCGTTCCAGCGCTCCAACTAAGCCATTCGTTCTCACCGAGTTCCGTCGAAATTCTTATACGCTTGTTACAAAGAGATGCTTCAAAATTTGAACTACCAAAACAACCGATTTTTCTTTTAACAATGGTATAATTTAATTAATAGTGATAGAATTAGTATGTGTTTTTAAACACATACTAATTCTATCACTATTTTTTTTGAACACATACTAATTCTATCACTATTAATGAAATTATACCATTGCCAAAAGAAAAATCGGTTTTCATGGAGGAAGTTCAGTATGAGATACACCTAGAAGATATATCTCTCGATTCTATTCATCAACTTGTTAATAATATACAAACTCTTGAAGAAGATGGTGAATTAAATTGGCCTATCATCATGGCTATACCAAGCTGGCCTACGATGATTATATACGCTACTGTAACAGTTATCATCATTCGAAAAATCTACAAACATTTCTGCAAATCACCGGAGAGCAGCAATAGCGAGGTCGCTCAAGGAACCTGCAGAACCAGCTTCCATCTTAAGGAGGGAGGAGTTAACACGTTATAACGGCGCATTCCGATGATACCGTAGATCCGAGATACATGTAGATCCGGGAAAGAAACAATGGATTAGAAATATTTGCTGATTACATTATTTTTAATAATATAAATTTAAAATTAATAAATGATTGTCTACAACTTGCTTTCGAACTAAAAGGTTGTTTTGTAAAATTAAATAAATAAAGTTTTCAAAAAGCCTTTTCTTCTCGACGAGAAGTTGTTATGGCGCAGTAAAACAACATCTAGTACTAATCATAACTCTAAGTCTACGTCAGTGGAGAACGAGAAAAATCCTTAAGATAAATGCGATTGGACAACATAAACAAGTTGGACAATTGCATTTACAGGAAGAATTTCAGAGGAGCTAGATGAGGTCAGAGCTCCTAGACGATTTTCAAGAGGGGATTTCAAATCCCACAAAATTTTATAAGTTTTTAAAAAAAGTTTTTTTTCCTAAGTGTAATATCACTTCAAATATTTTAACAATATTGACAATTTTAACTAAATTACTTTGAGTGGGTTTTTTTTTAAATCTCTACAGAGATACAACATATCAATAAATAAGTTGTGACAATATTATATTGATTTCGACGTATCGAGAAGAAAGTTAATGGCCAAGTTGGTCAGAGCGCTTGAACGGTTTCCAAGAGTAACAATTTTTATACGTTTTATTAAAAAGTAGCGTGTTTATGTTATAGGAAATTAAAGAGAAAAATTTAAAAAAAGATTTCTAAAATTTTTTATGTGGTGGAAACAACTAAAAACATTGATATAAATATTTAGAATAAAAATATTAAATATTTCAATTCTTCGAGTAGGGATCGAAGAATAATAAACGAAACTTATGAACCATTCAATCCGCAATTTGGTTTATTTCCATAAACGTCTTTTTTTTATTTTTTTCTGCAAATTTTACGACTTTAGTATGAAATTTTTAATTACAAATTATTCATGAACAAATTAAGCTAAATCACAAAATCCGGCCACATCACAACTTTGTGTCGTAATATGACCAGATCACAACTTTGTGTCGACTTTAACTTCGCCTACTGTACGTATTTGGACAATGATCTGAACTGTACCTAAAAAACTAGCTGATTTATTATAAATTATGTAACTTAACTGATTAAAAATGTTTTGTTTTATTTACATCATGTGATATGAAATTCCATGCAGAGATAAAGATACATAAATAAATGTTTAACTGGTTTTGTTCTGTACTTATAGTACTAGTACCTACATATGTAATCAATGTTAAGGAAAAAGAAAAATGCAGAGGGTAAAAATGGTAATAACCTTTTATCAATAAACAAAAGATGTCAAAGACCTTCACATTATCAGTAAGTATATTAGAATGCAAGTATAATATTAAGTAATAAATATATTATTTTTATGTTATGTTTCCCACTTGTCGCCGACTACGACTTCGAGGTATTGCGTGTTGAGTGGCGGAACTCAACGCCACGCTTTGCCTTGTTACCAGAGCGAAAAAATGGAAACATGAGTTTAGTTTGAAAATATGAAATGTTCCACTACCTCGAGTGGGAATAGAACACACAACTTGACGTTTACAGTCACACGCTTGTGCTGCTGCGCTACGACAGGCATCATTTTTATAATAGAAATAATAAGTACACTTACTAGTAAGGTGTGCGTAGAAACGTAGTCATTTAAGTGTGATAAAGCCAAGCTTTATCGTGTCATCAGAACGAGAAAAGGAAAATAATTATTTTATTTCGCCCCGACTAGGATTTGAACCTACAAATGTCGCGCTTACAGTCGATTGATAATTGAATTTTAAATGAAAAAATGCATTGTAAATCTTATATACAAAATAGTAGATTAAGATTACAAAGGAAACTGCGTACGTACGTAGCGTAAGAAGCGAATGAATGACAAAATTCAAGTATTATCACAATGAATAGCCACGTACGTTATAATGTTTGGTTATATAGTTTCCACGTTTAACAATTAATTATATGTGTTTTTCTGTTACGTAATTCATTAGACTAAATCGCTCGTTGTTAGCTAATATTAGGAACATACAATAAAAGATAAATATTACATGATGATAAATAAGTAAAAGAAAATGTTATTTTATAAAAATTATAATTTATTATACACAGTATAAAAAATAAATACAAATAAAACATAAAACTATTTTTAAAGCTGTAATACGGGATTTGATCTAGTGAGATGTCTGTGTCGGTGTCGGTGTCTGCGGTTAGTCTTGGAGTGGTTCTCGATAACTCGTCTGTAGAACTCCGCGGAGGCGCGAGGGCGGCGCGTGCGCTTCGGGTCTTCGAAATCCACATGATAAAGTCCAAATTTCAACCTGGAAAAATATAAAAAAGATTTATTTTGTTTATTCGGGTTGAAAATGACCTTACTGAATTAAATAGAATCTTAATAAATTTGAATCTTTTTAATTTATTGGAAATTGACCTAACTGAATAAAAAAGTCATATTTATTGCAGTTCTAACTTTTTTTGTACGATGTGAAATGCATTTTATGCAGACCGCCCGTTCAGAAAACAATTCCTCTCGAGTGGCGCTGTGGAACTCATCAGAGAATCCGATACTACCCACTAAAACGCAGCGGAAACTCTCTTCACCTATAAGAGACGCCGCAGGATTGCTCGCGCATACAACTACGACGCCTCGATTGAAGACCCGGCAATAACCAACTTTCTACCAACATTACGTGTTATGAATGAAATTTCATTTCTCTCATTTAACAAATAAATTATGACTTTGTAGAAAATTAACTGTTTATTACTTGTATCCGAAGGCCCATTCAAAGTTATCCATCAGCGTCCAAGCGGTGTAACTGGTCACATTCACGTCATCTTCATTGATCGATAGAAGAACCTATAATTCATACAAAACATACAAATATGACACAATTGTAGCACTTTAAACATAGTTTACATTAATTGTTGAAAATTAGAATTTAAATTTCCTCATAAAATTATAAAGAATTTCTTACCTGTTCTAGATGATCCTTGTAATATAAAACACGATTTACATCTTTTAACTCTGGATTAGTGTCCGCGTAACCGTTTTCTGTAATGAAAAATTCCAGGTCTCCAAATCTACTTTTCAACCAACGGAGCATGTAACGTAGACCTTCTGGGTATATCTGTAAAGTTAATATTTATAATTTACTATTTCGTAATTTTGAAAATATATAATTTAGTATACTTAACAATTTGAATGTTTGAAAACTTACATAAAACCAGGTGGCTCCTATTTTCCATTCCGGCCGAACAGAAAATATAATATCGAAGTCGTAGTTTCCCTCCATAGGCCATATGCCAACTGCTTCACCGGGTTTTGCTTTACGAACTGTGCGACTTGTGTAATAGTTGAAACCAAAGTAGTCATATGTTCCTAAAATATATTGAAATAAATGTGATATCATTATCAAATAGTAAACTCAAATGATGATGAGATGTCATATGTTGCTAAAATTCATTGCCATACATGTTGTTATACTGTTATATAATTGAATATAAAGTAACTCACTATCATAAAGTTCCTACAGGACTAGTGTTTTTTGAATTCACAAAATAATGTCAACAACATTATAGTTTAGTAACGTGATAAAACTAATTTTGAGATGCTGTTAAATTGATAATTCAATAAAAAAATCTCTTCATGGATCAAGAGATTTTTTTATTGTTGTTGAACTCAATTTTTTTTCTTAAAAAATTTACATACCTTTAACAAAGTCTTTTTCTTCTTGTGTGAAATCAGGTAATCTGGATTTTGACCATCCCTCTTTCTCACTCCTTTCCCTCATGTGCTTCTCCACCAGCGGAGGCCAACCGCCTTCCTTAGAAAATATGGGATACGTGTACATTCCCAGCTGCAAATAAAAATAATAATGTAGTTATATAAAATACAAATTGTTTTCATAAAATGATTTGATATTAATACAATAGTATCAATTATAGATTAAAAAAATAAAAGAGTTTAACTACCACAAGTTCTCTCGCAAGCTCTGCTGTTTCTTCTTCTTGTTCGTTCTCAGCTACCATCCAAGTAAGGAAATTTGCAAGGGATACTTTTCCTGTAAAAATATTGTATTATAAAGATTACTAAATGTGACAATATTTAATATTAATTCTGAAATTATAAAAAAAAATTCTATGTGGAAAGAAAGAGTCATTATTGGGTTACATAACTAAAGTTAAGACAATGCTGGGACTAAAAATTAAATATAAATATTAACTATTCCAAATATAAATTTGAATTACCTTGATATTTAGGTCTGAACTCCTTATCATATATCCTCCAGGCTTTAGCATGAGCCATTAAGACGTTCTTATTGCATACGTAACTGCCAATTCCCGTAATGACAATTCCTGGTGCGTGTATGCCGCTATTAAAGGAGAAGTCACAAAAGGCAACTGGTTCGTTGAAAGTTATCCAGGTTTTGACACGATCAGCGAACAAAGAGAAAACTGCTCGTGCGTAGTCACTAAACCATTCTATTGATTGTGGATTGGCCCATCCTCCTACGAAACAATTATTAAAATTAACATCATAAACTTAATAGCAAAAAATATATGTACCGCAGTGAAAAATATTTTTTTACTGTTAGCTTTTACGTTTTTATGATTGCATTATGAAATTCCTGTTTCTCTTAATTTTACTCTTTTTCGTACTAGTTCATAGCCTTTATATTACTTACCTAGGTCCTGAAGAGACTGTGGCAGGTCCCAATGGTACATCGTTATCACGGGTTGGATGTTTTTAGCAAGTAAAGCATTTATTAAATTATTATAATAATCTTTTCCATCTTTGCTAATTTTATGTGGGTATCCCAAGGGCATCAACCTGGTCCACGATATCGAAAACCTAAAAATCAATTTTATTAATATATTATTGTACTAATCAAAATTATACATAATAAGATACACGCTAAGAGCTTCATATATTTAAATAATTTCATCGCTTAAATATAAGTTTTACCTATAGAAGTGAAGGCCCAATTCTTCGGCCATTTCCACATCCCTTTGCCAGTTATTGTAACTGTCGCACGCAATGTCTGCAGATGATAAGTCTTGGATTCTCTCCGGCTTCGAGTGGATGAAGTGATCCCAAACACTGGGGGATTTATCTGTGAATATTACAAACTCAAAACTCAATCAAATTCAAACTCCTAAATATAGTTAGTAGTTACTATTTAAATTAAGAGGGGAGCAGAACGGAGAGCCATGTCCGGGAAACCCCGTGAATGACCTGAATGATATTTCGATTCAATGCAAGGAATTTACTATTTGATAGTACTTGTATATGTTTAACTTGAAAATAAATCCACAATAAAAATGTTGAGTTTACTCACCGCTAGTGTTCCAGCTCCCTTCTATTTGGTAAGCCGATGTTGCGGCACCAAACTTAAAGCCGGGAGGAAACTTGTAACTCTGAACAGCAACGACGCTGACTAAAAAGCTGTAATAGCAATGAGTTTATCAAATTCAATCATAAATATGATACGACTAGCATAAATTTGCACATTTGTTGCATTTATAATTTACTGTAGGTCAAAATTATATACATACCATACAACTAGCGTCCTCAAACACATTTTGAAGCTTTTTCACTTAATATTACCGCTAAGGAACACCGACAAGTCTCGATGACTACTGAGTTATAAGCATGCCATTCTTCCCTATTTATATACTTTTTGAATTTATCCTTATGAGGTAAATTCATTCACTACTAAAACTATGAAATTCCCATCATTTTCCTGACAAATCTAGAAGCACTGCTAAAATTATATATACTCGTGTTATTTTATCATTAGCACAGAATATAAATAAAATTCAAAAGTATTGCTTTTTCTTTTTACTTTTTAAAAGGATTTACCTGCATTTCATTGAAATTACGTCACACTTTAATATATCGCTCCCAAATTAAGAAAAGGGCAACTTTCACTGACCCACTTTGGCAACAAAAAACACTGCGGTAAATTTCACATCTCTTATATCCTTCTAAAATAAAAATATGCATACATGATACTTAACTTTAATTCAACCAACATCTCTTCTGAACAACTCTAACGACATAAAAAAATTAAAATTAAACAAATATGTGATAACTTTAAATGAAACACTTTTAACCGAACAAACATTTTTGGGAAACCTGACGTTTCGAACACTTTACAGTAGTCCGTGGTCACCGGTAGACTGTCACGACTGACAGTCTACCTCAATGTTTACAATTCAATATACGCGATTAATCCGGTTAAAAGTGTTTCATTTAAAATGTGTAATAATCGCGAAAATCAAGGACATCATTATGTGGTAATTGCTCAGAAACAGAAGTACTTTGATAAGAAAAAGTACCGAATAGGAGAAAAAATACCGCTAACGGGTGGATAGGGTCTTTCCCTATCCTCCCATTTGCAGTTGTTTTACAGCTTCACGCTGTATCCCGCGCATAGCAAGATAGATATAGGGAACTTGAAACCTTATATTATAACATTTCATTTCCATTAAACCACTTCCATTGCAGCACTTCTCGCCAACATTAAATTGGACAAATCTATGGAATGGTATAGAGTGGTAGAGTTCGAAACTTCAAGTACAGAAATATATTATTGAATACCAAAATTGATCTCTCTATTGTTCTGTTTATTTTTTTTTTCGAATATTTGGCTGATCTGAATGTATCGTATGTGTAAATACTGTAGTCATAGGATATGTAGGTCTTTATTCATTTTAAATGGTAAATTGGCACTAATGAAATTTAATAAAATATATATAAATTTCATAGATTAAAAAACTGAAAATAAAAAAATATATATAAGCGTTATAGAAGTATCTAAGTAATCTATCAGTCATTCAAGAATAATAAATGTATCATATAATTATTTTCAATGGTTATCAAAAAGTACGAAATTCGTAATATGATGTAAAGTACAATGAACGAGTAATTGGAATAACCGAAATTTTATATAATGAACACTCAATAGTGTAAGAATGTCATAACGACGATTATGTCATTACATCTGCTTCATCCGACGTAATGGCGTAACTATGACGTATTTGTATATATCAAGAGTACCCACAGTATGTATAGATGTGGTACATTATCTTACATTTCGACAATGATTTTGTTTATTCCTCGCTCTGGTAATACACAAGCATGGAGTGTATAGACGCAACATATAGACGCAGTGTAAAGACGGATGATGGAGTACCTTAATACGTATGGTGGTGGCTTATCAGGTCTGAGGTGGTAACTTTAGTGATGCGACGGTAAATTTTGAGGGTTACAAAATCAAGCTTGTAACATTATATATTCACTTTTAAAAGTTTATACATTAATTTTAAAAATATATTTGAATTTGAATCTCAATTCAAAAATGCCTCCAATACCGTGCCAATTTAGGCCGTGTGATTCCGGCTTAGAATAGGATCACCCTGGTACTGATGGTGTCATAAGAGGCGACTAAAGTGCGTGTGGTAGTGTCACGTTGCCAGTAATGGCAACACGCATAGGCAGACCGTGTCATTAACCGATCGATGTCATTAATGGCTACACGCATGGGCAGACCGATGTCGACCGGGTCATTAACCCCCGGCATTTAAGACCGGCGTTAAGTAGTGGCTTTGGCCTCTGCGTTTCGCATTAGGTAATGCCGGCCCCGGTGTCCTTCCACCTTAAAGGATGGCAACGCCCCTGTAGCTCCTCTGAAGTTACTCGAGGCCGTGGGCAACGGTGATCACTTACCACCAGGTGACCCGTACGCTCGTTTGCCGTCTTTCCCATAAAAAAAAAAAACGATTTTTATATCAGACTTCCGTATACAACGACGACATTTACATTTTTACTATATGTGTAGAAAATTTGTTACTATTATGACGTAAGCAGTCATTGAGAAAACTTTTCTGAGTAATCATTCTAAATATAGGGGAATTTGTTGTAAAACGATGAAACATTTTGCCCGTTGATTCAAACAATATAGTATTTTTTATGGAACAGTAGCATAGTTAAATTTTACTGGTAACCGAGTTGCTTTCTGGGCCTGGTACCAGAGAGGGAGTGAGGGAGTCTTGGTGTAGGTGTGTTATTATCCTCTCGATTGGTTAGTGTAATGGTAGAGTACTGCTTTGGGTGCACTTTCGCCGTGCTTATGCAATTTGGGCACGTCGAGCGAATCAGTGATGAATTGTTGAGCAAATTAGTAATGAATTGAAAGAATGACACAAAAGAATTATGATTGAAAAGTTAGTAGTAAGAGAAGGTGGGGAAGACCTCGGTTGACCTTCGAAAACATAGTATCTATCATACTAGAATAAGGTCACGCATGAAGCACGCGGACCCCCCGAAGGGCATGTATAACGTGGTAAATGATAGTGGACGAGGTGAAAGAGGTATGCCGAGATCGTAGCGTTTGGCGCTCCTCCTTCTTTGGCTACCCTGGTAGGGATACAGCGTGAAGATTTGTTGAGTTAAGATTAAATCCTATAAGGTAAGAAAGAAAATATTTTTAAAAACTAACGTGACAATGGTGAGTTTGGTTGTCAGCAGGTTAAGACGTGAGATGAAAAGTTTCATTACATAAGGTGAAAACTTATAACTCTACAGAGATTCGATCCATTTCCATCCATCTATACATTTTATCACGTTATTTGTGTTATTTTACTTTTTATTATTTAAAATATTTACTTTTGACCTAAAGTTTAGTGACAATTTAATGAGTTTCAACTATTTTTAAACCTAGTGTTAAAACATTTCATTCTCTGGTGTTAAGAAACGTTGTTCTCCGCCTTACAAATTCGTGTTACAGCCTGTTGGGTGATGAATCTCGAAGTCATAATTCAACTATCATAAATGAAAATATTTCATTCATTGGAGCTGGGATCAAGCATACCACCACTACGTTTGTAGTTGCTTGTCAGAGGCTGTTACTAATGGGAATGACCATTACTTAATATGGTTAGCGGTAAAATTTAAATAGCTTATAGAAAACATTTCCGGTCGTTCGTGTTGCTGCTACGTAATGTGTTGTGTTTTCCGTTTACTAGAATGGAAATGACAGATTGTAAGACAACACAATCATAAAATATTTTAGAGAATAGCTGAGACAGATTTATGTACTTATAGATTAATGCTTTATTCTGCATAATAGATCAGGCAGAAAAACATTGACAGGACACTTCGCTGTTCGTTTTGCACACTGCGCCACAACCACTTCTTTATTGTTTCATTCGACGGGAAAAAATATTTGAACTTATTCAAAATATATTTAGGATTGATAGCGGAAACATCACAACAGTTATATGGTTTATACATTTAATGAAATTGTAGCATAAATTCGAGCGTACTGTTTTCCTTAGGAATTAAAACGTACACGTATTATATTAATTAATAACTACGTCATAATGTTTTGTTATGTAATCCCCGCGTGAAGCAATTATTTACATTCGTTATCCTGTAACGTAAAACATTTAACTAAATACATGTTATTTATACAAATAAAGCAATTCTGTCTGCGTGTGTTTAAATAATAATAAAAGTACAATCAATCAAAACTATTTTTCACATGATGATTCACAATAAGTAAAAGAAAATATAATTTATAAAAAATATAATTTATTATACACAGTATAAAAAAATACAAATAACCATAAAATTATTTCTTAAAGCTGTAATACGCGATTTGATCTAAAGAGATGTCTGTGTCGGTGTCGGTGTCTACGGTTAGTCTTTGAGTGATTCTCGATAACTCGTCTGTAGAACTCCGCGGAGGCGCGAGGGCGGCGCGTGCGCTTCGGGTCTTCGAAATCCACATGATAAAGTCCAAACTTCAACCTGGAGAGACAAAAAAAGATTTACTTAGTCTTTTAAGTTTGAAAATGACCGAACTGAATAAAGCAAGTTGAATATTTGTTTTAAAGTTGAATTTTGTTTTAGTATATTTTGAAATTTACGTAACTGAATGAAAAAGGTACATTTATTGCACTTCCAACTTTCTACCAATATTACGTATTATAAATATTATGAGCAAGGTCACATTTATTTTATGGATCAAATTTCGTTTCTCTCATTTTGAACAAAGTAAATTATGACTTTGTAGAAAAATAACTGATTATTATTACTTGTATCCGAAGGCCCATTCAAAGTTATCCATCAGCGTCCAAGCCGTGTAACTCGTCACATTCACGTCATCTTCATTGATCGATAGAAGAACCTGTAATTCATACAAAACATAAAAAATATGACCCAATTAAAACTTTAAACATAGTTTACATTAATTGTTTTTAATTACAATTTAAATTTCCTTGTAAAATTATAAAGAATCTCGTACCTGTTCTAGATGATCCTTGTAATATAAAACACGATTTACGTCTTTTAACTCTGGATTAGTGTCCGCGTAACCGTTTTCTGTGATGAAAAATTCCAGATCTCCAAATCTAGTTTTCAACCAACGGAGCATGTAACGCAGACCTTCTGGGTATATCTGTAAAGTTTATATTATGAATTTATTATTTCATAATTTTGATAATATAAAATTGTCTATACATAATAATATTAATGTTTGAAAACTTACATAAAACCAAGTGGCTCCTATTTTCCATTCCGGCCGAACTGAAAATATAATATCGAAGTCGTAGTTTCCCTCCATAGGCCATATGCCAACTGCTTCACCGGGTTTTGCTTTACGAACTGTTCGACTTGTGTAATAGTTGAAACCAAAGTAGTCATATGTTCCTAAAATATATTGAAATAAACGTGTTATCATTTTCAAATAGTAAATTTAAACTTTTAAACAATTGAATATTAAATAAGTCACTATCCTAAAGTTGACATGAATAAGAGAATGGAATAGATTAATTCCTACAGGACTAGTATTTTATGAATTCACAAAATAATGTCAACTACAGTATAGTTTAGTTAAACCAATTTAGAGATGATGTTGAATTGATATCATTGAAATTGGAGTCACTATCAAGATATTTTTTTTTTAAATTGTTGTTGAACTCAATATTCTTTTCTTTTAAAATTTACACACCTTTAACAAAATCTTTTTCTTCTTGTGTAAAATCAGGCAATCTAGATTTTGACCATCCCTCTTTCTCACTCCTTTCCCTCATGTGCTTCTCTACCAGCGGAGGCCAACCACCTTCCTTAGAAAATATAGGATACGTGTACATTCCCAGCTGCAAATAAAAATAATAATGTAATTATGTAAAATACAATTTGTTTTTATAAAATTATTTGATATTAATACAATAGTATCAATTATAGATTCGAAAAATAAAAAGGTTTAACTACCACAAGTTCTCTCGCAAGCTCTGCGGTTTCTTCTTCTTGGTCATTCTCAGCCTCCATCCAGGTGAGGAAATTTGCAAGAGATACTTTACCTGTAAAAAAATATAATTATTTTGAGATGTGACAATGTTTAAAATATTTTTAAGGTGACAGAATGTTTTTTCTATATGAATAATCTTTATCCGGTTCAAACTTCAAAAGTAAGATGGTGCTAAGACTACAAAATAAATAAAATTATGAAATAATTCCGAATATAATTCTATATTACCTTGATATTTAGGTCTGAACTCCTTATCATATATCCTCCAGGCTTTAGCATGAGCCATCAAGACGTTCTTATTGCATACGTAGCTGCCAATTCCTGTACTGACAATTCCTGGTGCGTGTATGCCGCTATTAAAGGAGAAGTCACAAAAGGCAACTGGTTCGTTGAAAGTTATCCAGGTTTTGACACGATCAGCGAACAAAGAGAAAACTGCTCGTGCGTAGTCACTAAACCATTCTATTGATTGTGGATTGGCCCATCCTCCTGCGAAACAATTATTGACATTAGCGACAAAAACTTAATAGCAAATTATGTACTGGAGTGAAAAAATAATTTCATTACTTTTAGCATATGATTACTTAGTGAAATTCTTATATCATTTAATTTTGCTTATTTCGTACTAGTAGCCTTTATCTTACTTACCTAGGTCCTGAAGAGACTGTGGCAGGTCCCAATGGTACATAGTTATCACCGGTTGGATGTTTTTAGCAAGTAAAGCATTGATTAAATTATTATAGTAATCTTTTCCATCTTTGCTTATTTTGTGTGGGTAACCTAAGGGCATCAACCTGGTCCACGATATCGAAAACCTAAAACATCAAAAATTCTTATTTATAATTTGTGTAAATGAAATCTTGTATGGCAATACAAACATCAAGAATGACATATATTTTCACAAATTGATAGCCGAAATATATTGTATTTGTTATTCACCTATAGAAGTGAAGGCCCAATTCTTCGGCCATTTCAACATCCCTTTGCCAGTTATTGTAACTGTCGCAGGCAATGTCCGCAGATGATAAGTCTTGGATTCTCTCCGGCTTCGAGTGGATGAAGTGATCCCAAACACTGGGGGATTTATCTGTCAACATTTTGGGAGCTCATATAAACATCGATCGATCGAATTATTATTAACAAAGATTTATTATTTGATAGTACTTGCATTGAAAATTAATCTAAAATTAAAACATTGAGTTTACTCACCGCTAGTGTTCCAGCTCCCTTCTATTTGGTAAGCCGATGTTGCGGCACCAAACTTAAAGCCGGGAGGAAACTTGTAACTCTGAACAGCAACGACGCTGACTAAAAAGCTGTAATAGTAATTATTCTTATTACTTATAGTCTTGATGTGGATCCCATTTTAATTAGTTTAATTGAAGTGGGATTTACTCAATCCTCACTCTAGGAAATGAAATATTTAATAATTTCAAATTGAATATTTAATGATTTCAATTCTTTGCTTTTTTTTCTTATGTCTCAGATTCGGCGGAAAGTGAAGACCGGATGTGGAACAGAATTTCTAAACACTAGGTTCGCAAGTTCCCTCAGTCAACCCTGCCATGAGGAGATGAAGATGTGTAATTTTTATTTAATGTAGCGGATGCCTAAGTATTATATAATTACCACACTACTAGCGTCCTCGACCACATTTTGAAGCTTATAAACGTAATTTTAACGGTAAACAACACCGCCACGTCTCAGTGACGACTGATATATAAGCTTACCGATCTTCCCTATTTATATACTATTTGAATTTATCCTCATGAGGTAAATATATTCTGCTACGAAAATTCTGAAATTCCCAAAGTATTCCTTTATGAATTCCCTACGAATATAGAATCACTGTTAAAATATACCACATATAACCACAATTAAACATATTATTTTTTTATCGAAATCGATACATTTTGAGTGACAACCAGATAAGCCAATTTAAACTGTACTTAGAATATACAAGATGACACCGCAATTGATGAACACTAAACTTTAACTCAACCAATACTTCTTTTGAGCATTTTTAATGCGAATGATATATTTAAAATGTTATAAACATTACAATAACACAAATAAAAAGACAAGAGCATATTTTATGTCTGTGGTGTTATTAGAATAAAAAAAACAAGGTTTTCCCTCTCTAATCCTCTCATTTGCAGGACAAAGCTTAAAAACGAAGATGTATGGCCTACTTGGAACCACAACGTAGACAATGGTGGAATTTGAACCTTCGAGTTCAGAATAAATTAATTATTGAAATTACTGAATTAATAGAAAAATATTCAGAAACTTACAGAAATGTGAAACTAGCTCAGCTCGAACGGATACATTTCAGAAGTTGATTTTGGTATTAGGCACAATATAATATTATTTAAAGTAAAATGAACCAATGATTATATTACTTTTCAAACAAACCGAAAACAAATGAAACTAAATATAAGTATAAGAAACACCTATAAAAATAATAAGTTCAATAATAATAAATCTTAAAACTATTTTAACAAAGACAAAAAATTAAAATAGAATTAAAGGAAGATAATCACGTAATATTA
This sequence comes from Eueides isabella, assembly GCA_019049475.1. Classification (NCBI taxonomy): domain Eukaryota; kingdom Metazoa; phylum Arthropoda; class Insecta; order Lepidoptera; family Nymphalidae; genus Eueides; species Eueides isabella. The sequence continues at coordinate 8,655,256 of CM032407.1, forward strand.
TATAAATTACAATAAACCAGTAATCGGAATAACCCAAATTGCATATAATTTTATTTAGTGTAAGAGTGTCATGACAAGCACTTATGACATAAACTTCCTCTGTCTATGACGTGATGGTGTAACTATGACGTATTTGTGGGTAACAAGCGCGAATGTATGAATAAGTGACACACCATGTGAAGGCAATGTGTGTACAAAAAATTGAGTTGAAATTTACTTTGACGGTGATTTTATTTATATACCGTTCTGGTAATATGTAAGTGCTGTAAGTGCGGAGTTTGAGTTAAGTTCCTAGTCAACACCCAGTGTCAGTACACTGGGGTGTTTACTAGCGGAATTTTGCCCAAAATCTGAATATTGCTATAATAATACTAATAATAGAACGAGTTTACTCCATAAGATAATATATGTATTACATAAAAGTTAGTGAATACTACTTACTAATTTTCAGTTATAACTTTAATTCTGCTAAAGTTAAATTTCGCATCTCTTATATTCCTCCAAGATAATAATATGCATAGATACAAAATAACATTAGATTTAATCAATGCTTAACTCTAATTCAACCAACATCTCTTCTGAACAACCAACCAACATCTCTTGAGAACGACTTTTATGGTCGTGATGTGCTTCGTATAAAAAAATAAGCAAATATGTCGTAATGAACGGTGCTCAAGATCAGAAGTACCTTGATTGTACCGCAAACAGGAGTAAAAAATACCGCAAATGGGTGGATAGGGACTTCCTATCATCCCGTCTACGGTATTTTTTTCAGCTTCACGCTGTACCCTGCAAGTGGTACCATAGGTACAGGGAACTTGAAACCTAATATTATAAAACTTTATTTCTATTAAGCCATTGCCACACTTTTCGCCAACAAATGCGTCAAGCATTGCGCGTTAAGTTGTGGAACTCAACGTGCCTTGTTTTAAGACAAAATAAATGAAAAATACTAAATATTTCAATTTCCTCGAGTGAGAATTGTACTCACAACCTATCACTTTTACAGTGGAATACTTACTTACTAAAGCCATATGCCGTATATGCGATACGAAGCCTAAAATTGAAATGAAGAGATAATAAATTAAATTCGGCAAATATAGGCCATGGTAAAGAGTGTATATATGTAGGTCTTTATTAAGTACGCATTTAAAAAAGTATAAGCGCTTTAGAAGTATCTAAGTCATTCAAGAATAATAAATGAATCATATAATTATTTTCGATGGTTATCAAAAAGTGTGAAATTCGTAAGAAAAAACAACAAGTTCATTATAACCAAAAGCAAAAAACAAAGTTACTTATTTAGAAATCGTAAAATAATTTCAACGTATTGGACCCGTGCCTCTTGAAATCCGTTCAAAAAGCGCGAGTTCAAACTCCGCTACGTTTTTTTTGTTTCGTACTATGAATTAACATTAAAAAAAGGTAATATAAAATGTAAGTTTAAAAAAAAACGATAAAATTTATATATTTAGTAATAATAAATAACAAAACTATAAATAGTTTATTTATTATATTATTTATACATTTATTATTATAAATAACAATTACTAAAACCTAGGATAGATATAAAGGAAAATAATAACATATTATTATAGTACAATGAACGAGTAATCGGAATAACTAAACTGTTCATAATAACCAAAAGCAAAAACTTATTTACTAATTTGGAAATGGTAAAATTTGGCGTTTTCAACGTATTGGACCCGTGCTGTTTGAAATTTGATTGAAAAGCGCAAGTACAATGAATTAAAATTTTAAAAAAGTTAAAATAAAATATAAGTTTTTAAAAAAATCTTATAAAAATTATATACTTAATAATTATAAATCACATAATTATAAATACTTTATTTATTACATTTATTATTTATTATTATAAATAACTAAGACTTAAAATCTGGGATAGAAATAAAGGAAAATTATAACATATTATTATATAAAGTACAATGTAAAGTAAAACGAGTAATCGGAATAACCGAAATTTTATATAATGAACACTCAATAGTGTAAGAATGTCATAACGACGATTAATGACATACATCCGCTCCATCCGACGTAATGGTGTAAATATGTCGTATTTGTACATATCCAGAGTGTACGTATAATTGTGTGGTACATAATTTTACTGTACACGTGATGTTGATGTCTTCAAATTCATTTCGACAATGATTTTGTATATTTCTCGCGCTGGTGGCTTGTGTATAACAAGCAAGGAGTGTATAGATGCAAGATATAGAATTGAGGGGAAAGCAGATGACGGAGTAGCTTATACTCGTATGTACCCTATACGTAGGATATATAATTCTCTAACTATTATAGAAACAAAAAACCACTACAAAATAAAATCAATACGCGCTACTTCTAACACATCAGTACGGCTACTTTAAACTCATCAGTTTCACTTATAAAAACATTTGATTTAAAAATAAACCCATGCTCCGCTGATTTTCTTGCGCCGGTGGTAATTTAAGTGAAGTTATGGTGAATTTTGACGGTAATAAGATCAAGATTGTAACTACTTATTTAAAAAAAAAAAAATTTGAATTTAAAAATGTCTCCAATAACAGATTTTCAGTCTTCTACTCAGTTCCACTTCTGTTCCCCACTTTCCGCCGATTTTGAGGCATCGCGTGTTGAATAGCGGAACTCAACGACGCGCTTAGCCTTATTACCAGAGCGAAGAAAATGAAACATTAAATTGAAAATATTAAATATTTCATTTCCTCGACTGGGGATCGAACCCAGAACCTGTCGGTTACAGTCACACTCTTGTGCCGCTGTGCCACGACAGGCCTCGATTTTTATATTAGCTTTACGTATACAACTACTACTGTAGACTACGTTACCATTATGACGTAAGCATTCATTGAGAAAACTTTACTGAGTAATCTATGCTAAATATAGGATTATTTGTTGTAAAACGTTTAAACATTTTTCCACGTTGATTCATACAATATAAAATTTGTTATGGCACAGTAGCATAACTAAATTTTACTGGTAACGGAGTTGCTTTCTGGGTCATAGCAGAGAGGGAGTGAGGAAGTCTTGGTGTAGGTGCGTTATTGTCATTCGATTAGCTAGTGTATTGATAGAGTACAAAAAGATCAACCCGAGGCTGCTTTGTTTTTTAAAAATAATTATGATTAAAAAGTTAGTCTTAAGTGATGGTAGGGAAGACCTCGGTTGACCTTCGAAAACATAGTTTGATACTATGTGCGATGCTAAAAAAAGGTCACGTATGAAGTACGAAGGTCATGTATAAAGCGGTTAATGATAGTGGACGAGGCGAAAAAAGTATGCTGAGACTATAGCGTTTGGTGCTGCTTCTTATTTGGCTTCCCTAGTAGGGATACAGCGTAAAGATTTATTGAGTAAAGACTAAATCCTTTAAGGTAAGAAAACATATTTTTATATTTGAGTCTGATTATCAGCAGGATAAGTCGTGAGTTAAAAAGTTTTATTATACTCATATAAGGTAAAAACTTATAATTCTACAGATATTTATTCCATTTCCACCCGTCCATCCATTTTATCTTGTATTATTATTATATTATATTATTTATCTTGTATTATATATATTTTATTTTGTATTATTTAAAATATTTACCTAAAGTTTAATGATACTTTCACCTAAAGTTTAATGGACCTAAAATTTATTGAATTTTTAACTATTTTTTCCCTAGTGTTAAGATATTTCGTTCTCTAGTTTTAAGAAACGTTGCTCTCCGCTTGCTCAAATTTGAACCACAGCCTGTTGGGTGATGGATCTCGAATTCACAATTGAACTATCATAAGTAAGAATAGTTTATTCACTAGAGCTGGGATCAAGCATACGAAGACTACGTTTGTAGTCACTTGTCAGAAGCTGTTACAAGTGGGAATTACTAAATCTATTAAGCGATAAATTATGAATAATTTATAGAAAACATTTCCGGTCGTTCGTGTTGTTGCTACGTGATATATTGTGTTTTCCTTTTACTAGAATGTAAATGATAGTTTGCAAGAAACATATTCTGTGCTTTAGCAAAAACAGTGACAGACACACGATTGGAACGAGAAATAAGGACAATCTTGTGTCGTCTAGCTATCTCCTCTAAAAATTAAATTAATAATTTATGGTTCTGAGTACGTATCTATATTAGTATTCGGCAGTGTATTTTGAATTTCCCACTAGAGAAGTTTAAAGTAAATGTTAAAGTAATGTTAATTTAGAAAGCGTACTAGTGTCACTGTCCCAGAATATTTGAATGATAAAAATGTATTTAATTAAGGTCATTTGAATTTCATGCAGGATAGTCACTATTGTATTAAACAATGACATCGTAACTTTATTTAATAATGAAAACAACAACTGTTGAGTTTCTTGCTAGCTCTTCTCAGCAGAACCGCATTCCGAGCTGGTGGTAATTTTATGTTCGTGTCGATTCAAAAGTGCTTCCTAAAACTCATTTAAATAAAGAATATTTTGAATTTGAATTTAAGGCAATACATTCATAAAATATTTAAGAGAATAGCTCAGCTTCAAGATGTATCCCGCACATGGCAGGGTAGGCAGAGGAAACCCGGGACCTAATGTTAAGTCCCACCAACTCCGCTCCACCTCCGTTCCCTAATTAGACATAGACATTTAAAGAATAGCTGATACAGATTTATGTACTTATAGCTTCACGCTTTATTCTGCATAATAGATCAGGCAGAAAAACATTGACAGGACACTTCGCTTTTCGTTTTGCACACTGCGCCACAACAACTTCTTTATTGTTTCATTCGACGGGAAAAAATATTTGAACTTATTCAAAATATATTTAGGATTGATGACGGAAACGTCGTAACAGTTATATAGTTTATACATTCAATAAAATTGTAGTATAAATTCGAGCGTACTGTTTTCCTTAGGAATTAAAACGTACACGTATTATATTAATTACGTCATAATGTTTTGTTATGTAATCCCCGCGTGGAGCAATTATTTACATTCGTTATCCTGTAACGTAAAACATTTAACTAAATACATGTTATTTATACAAATAAAGCAATTCTGTCTGCGTTCGAATCAAAACTATTTTTCACATAATGATTCATAATAAGAAAAAGAAAATATAATTTATAAAAAATATAATTTATTATACACAGTATAAAAAAATACAAATAAACATAAAATTATTTTTTAAAGCTGTAATACGCGATTTGATCTAGAGAGATGTCTGTGTCGGTGTCGGTGTCTGCGGTTAGTCTTTGAGTGGTTCTCGATCACTCGTCTGTAGAACTCCGCGGAGGCGCGAGGGCGGCGCGTGCGCTTCGGGTCTTCGAAATCCACATGATAAAGTCCAAACTTCAACCTGAAGGGACAAAAAAAGATTTATTTAGTTTTTTAGGTTTGAAAATGACCTAACTGAATAAAGCAAGTTGAATATTTTTGGTATATTTTGAAATTTACGTAACTGAATGAAAAAGCTATATTTATTGCACTTCCAACTTTCTACCAATATTACGTGTTATAAATATTTTAAGTAAGGTCACATTTATTTTATGGATCAAATTTCGTTTCTCTCATTTTAACAAAGTAAATTATGACTTTGTAGAAAAATAACTGATTATTATTACTTGTATCCGAAGGCCCATTCAAAGTTATCCATCAGCGTCCAAGCCGTGTAACTCGTCACATTCACGTCATCTTCATTGATCGATAGAAGAACCTGTAATTCATACAAAATATAAAAAATATGACCCAATTAAAACTTTAAACATAGTTTACATTAATTGTTTTAATTAGAATTTAAATTTCCTCGTATAATTATAAAGAATCTCCTACCTGTTCTAGATGATCCTTGTAATATAAAACACGATTTACGTCTTTTAACTCTGGATTAGTGTCCGCGTAACCGTTTTCTGTGATGAAAAATTCCAGATCTCCAAATCTAGTTTTCAACCAACGGAGCATGTAACGCAGACCTTCTGGGTATATCTGTAAAGTTTATATTATGAATTTATTATTTCATCATTTTGATAATATAAAATTGTCTTTACATAATAATATTAATGTTGAAAACTTACATAAAACCAAGTGGCTCCTATTTTCCATTCCGGCCGAACTGAAAATATAATATCAAAGTCGTAGTTTCCCTCCATAGGCCATATGCCAACTGCTTCACCGGGTTTTGCTTTACGAACTGTTCGACTTGTGTAATAGTTGAAACCAAAGTAGTCATATGTTCCTAAAATATATTGAAATAAATGTGATATCATTATCAAATAGTAAATTTGATCTTTTAAATAATTGAATATTAAATAAGTCACTATCCTAAAGTTGACATGAATAAGAGAATGGAATAGATTAATTCCTACAGGACTAGTATTTTATGAATTGACAAAATAATGTCAACTACAGTATAGTTTAGTTAAACCAATTTAGAGATGCTGTTGAATTGATATCATTGAAATTGGAGTCACTATCAAGATATATATTTTTTTTAAATTGTTGTTGAACTCAATATTCTTTTCTTTTAAAATTTACACACCTTTAACAAAATCTTTTTCTTCTTGTGTAAAATCGGGCAATCTAGATTTTGACCATCCCTCTTTCTCACTCCTTTCCCTCATGTGCTTCTCTACCAGCGGAGGCCAACCACCTTCCTTAGAAAATATAGGATACGTGTACATTCCCAGCTGCAAATAAAAATAATAATGTAATTATATAAAATACAATTTGTTTTTATAAAATTATTTGATATTAATTCAATTGTATCAATTATAGATTCGAAAAAAAAAAAGGTTAACTACCACAAGTTCTCTCGCAAGCTCTGCGGTTTCTTCTTCTTGGTCATTCTCAGCCTCCATCCAGGTGAGGAAATTTGCAAGAGATACTTTACCTGTAAAAAAATTATAATTATTGTGAGATGTGACAATGTTTAAAATATTTTTAAGGTGACAGAATGTTTTTTCTATATGAATAATCTTTATCCGGTTCAAATTTCAAAAGTAAGATGGTGCTAAGACTACAAAATATATAAAATTATGAAATAATTCCGAATATAATTTTATTTTACCTTGATATTTAGGTCTGAACTCCTTATCATATATCCTCCAGGCTTTAGCATGAGCCATCAAGACGTTCTTATTGCATACGTAGCTGCCAATTCCCGTACTGACAATTCCTGGTGCGTGTATGCCGCTGTTAAAGGAGAAGTCACAAAAGGCAACTGGTTCGTTGAAAGTTATCCAGGTTTTGACACGATCAGCGAACAAAGAGAAAAATGCTCGTGCGTAGTCACTAAACCAGTCTATTGATTGTGGATTGGCCCATCCTCCTGCAAAACAATTATGGACATTAGCGACAAAAATTTAATAGCAAATTATGTACTGGAGTGAAAAAAAATTTTCATTACTTTTAGCATATGATTACTTAGAGAAATTCTTTTATCATTTAATTTTGCTAATTTCGTACTAGTAGGCTTTATCTTACTTACCTAGGTCCTGTAGAGACTGTGGCAGGTCCCAATGGTACATCGTTATCACGGGTTGGATGTTTTTAGCAAGTAAAGCATTGATTAAATTATTGTAGTAATCTTTTCCATCTTTGCTAATTTTATGTGGGTAACCTAAGGGCATCAACCTGGTCCACGATATCGAAAACCTAAAAAAATAATAATTCTTATTTATAATTTGTGTAATTGAAATCTTGTATGCCAATACACATATCAAGAATGACATATATTTTCACAAATTGATAGCCGAAATGTATTATATATATTATTCACCTATAGAAGTGAAGGCCTAATTCTTCGGCCATTTCCACATCCCTCTGCCAGTTATTGTAACTGTCGCAGGCAATGTCCGCAGATGATAAGTCTTGGATTCTCTCCGGCTTCGAGTGGATGAAGTGATCCCAAACACTTTGGGATTTATCTGTAAATATTTTAAGAGATCGTATATCTAGATAGTAGATAATATTCACTTATACTTACACTTACATGTTTTTATGTTAAAAATTAATCCGCAATAAAAATATCGGCTTACTTACCGCTAGTGTTCCAGCTCCCTTCTATTTGGTAAGCCGATGTTGCGGCACCAAACTTAAAGCCGGGAGGAAACTTGTAACTCTGAACAGCAACGACGCTGACTAAAAGCTGTAACAGTAATTAGTTTTATTATGTATAACCTCCATGTATATCTTAATTTTCTCTTAAATATAATATAATTGAAATTAAATGTGCATTTAATGTAATGGTTTCTTAAAAATTATATACTTACCATACAACTAGCGTCTTCGAACACATTTTGAAACTTTTTCTCTTAGTATTAATGTAATGTACACAGATACGTCTCAATGACGACTGATATAAGCCTACCAATCTTCCCCATTTATATACTATTTCAATTTATCCTCATAAAATATTCTGCTACGAAAACTCTGAAATTACCAAATTTTTCTGTCAAATCTTGAATCATTGTAAGAGTCTATAATGTTGGAATATAAAATAATGTATAATATATTTTCTAATGAAAGTATGTCCACTCTTTATTGAAATTAAAACGAACGTTCGTCTATAGCTTACCATATAAGAAACGGACAATTGTTCGTTTAACCGCCTTGGCACGACAAAGCGCTATGTCAAATAGTTCCTTTCAATGTGTAAATATTCTTAGAAAATAAAACGCTGGATTGTTCAACAATATATGTCTAATCAACTAACACTTCTTCAATGATATACTAAAATGATATACTAAAATTGAAATTAAAACTACAAAACTTATATTTTGTCAATTTCACGCTGTATCTGGTTCATGAATATGTTGTCACTACGCGCCTATTAAGACATCTTTTTTTTTTTTCAGCTTCACGCTGTATCCCACACTTGGCAGGGTAGGCAGAGGGAACGGAAGTGAAACCTAGTGTTATGACACTCCGTCTACTTCCGTTCCCCACTTTCCGCCGAATTTGAGGCATTGCGTGTTAAGTGGCGGAGCTCAACGCCGTGCTTTGCCTTATTACCAGAGGGAAGAAATTAAACATTAAATATTTAATTTGAAAATATTAAATATTTAATTTCCTCGACTGGGGATCGAACCCAGAACCTGTCGGTTACAGTCACACTCTTGTGCCGCTGCGCCACGACAGGCCTCAAGACATAAGACATAACTATTGCTAATTCCCACTGAATTTGAGGCATGGTGCGTTGAGTGGCGGAATCAACGTCTGGTTTTGACTTGTTATCAGAACGAAGAAATGAAAACATTACTACCTTATTTTCTCGAGTGAGGATCGAAACTGTCGCGTGACTTTCCACCACTTGTAATCGCAAGCCAGTAATCTTGCGCCACGACAAACCTTAAACAATTTTGATCATTGTAAATTAAAATTTGAAGTATTCCGCTCAATTCAACATACAAATGTTGAATTGTCAACATACAAATGTTGAATTGAGCGAAATTCTGGCTATAACCAGAGCGGAGATATCAAATTGAAAACCTTATATATTTATTTTTGGTGAATAGGGATTGAACCCACTACCTATAAAATTTACACTAGCTTGCTTGTGCCCCTGTCCCACGACCCTGGCACAAACATATGCTATATGCCGTATATGCATTATAAAGCTTAAAATTGAAAATGAAAAGATAGTATGCAACCATGGTAGAGAATGGTAGAGTTTGAATCTCTGAGGTCAGAACTAAATTAATGAATACCAAATTTTGTATTTCTAGTGTGATAGTTAGTACAAATATATGACTAACCCCATTATTTTGCAAGTATAAAAACTGCATTTTAGATGCTCTGCATCAATGTTTACTTTAAAAAATATATTCATAATATAGGTTTAAGTTTTAACTGTAAAGAAACAACTATGTTATAAAAAACCCTATATATTTAATTTGAACACTTTACGTCATTTAGTAATAATAATTAATCTTATAATTTCAATATATTTCGAAAGCTTATGGAATTCTTTCAATCATATTTACCTACAACAAATTATATAAATTAAAAAAAGACCTATAAAACATAATATAGTCAATGATTATACAGTTTTTTTTAACAATGATAAGAAATTTGTGAAATTTGTGATTTTTTTTGCCATGTGATTCCAGCTTAGAATAGAATCACCCTGGTACTGATGGTGTCGTCAGCATTTAAAACCGGCGTTCAGTAGTGGCTTCGGCCACTGCGTTTGGCATTGGGTAATGCCGAGCCCCGGTGCCCATCCATCTTAAAGGCTGGCAATACTCCTGTAGCTCCGCTGGAGTCACACGGGGCCGTGATCAGGTGATCACTTACCGCTCGTCCATAAAAAAAAATATAATAGAAATAAAAACAATAATAACTTGATATTATTTACAGGACAACGAACGCTTGATTGGAATAACCGAGATTGTATATAATTATAATAGTAAGTGTCATAACTCATTCGTTATGCATTAATAATATGAATTTCCGCTGTCAATGACGTAACGGCTTATTTATAACATTTTGTATGTAACGAGTGTGCACGTACGAATATTTGGCACACCATCCTACTGTAATCAACCGCTTTAGTAATACATAAGGGCGGAGAGCTACTTTGTATTTATTATAACACTAAAGGTATCAGACGACAGCAAGTGAAACTCTTTTCATTTTCAATTATAATTCCAACTTAGAAAATATAATAGAGACGCTTTAACAGAAAATAGAGAATAAATTAAAATAACTAAATAAGTTTGATCCCTTCTCTATTTCCTATTATATATTAAAAAAATAAATTCGAAATGTAACTTCTTGTTAACAAAGCAAGAAAATTTAGATAATTCGTTTTCTTAATCCGAGTAGCTGCTGCGTACTGACTAGCATCAGTCACATTTACAGTCAGGCGTTGACTGTAGTATGACGAACTCGAGCGATTTTAAAAATATGTTTTTTTTGTTGTCGGTTAATATGACAACTTGAGTTATTGTTAGTAGTATTAGTATTCATTAAAATTTAATTATAGCACAGGTTATCTGATAATAAGTATTTAATTAATGTTGGCGGCTCAAGGTTCGATACAAAAATGAATTTTAAATCGTACCGATGGTAACGTCACTTGACTAGCATATATTATTAAAAATGTAAGTAACTTAATTTAGCTTAACTCAGCTTCACGCTATATCCCTAGAGGGGTAGGCAGAGAGAACGGAGCACCAAACGCTACGGTCTCGGCATACCTCTTTCGACTCGTCCACTGTCATCAACCTCTTCATACATGTCGTCCGGGGGATAAAAATGTAAGTAGTTGTTAAAAACTAGTCAAAATAATAATTTTATTAATATAACAGGGTAAACAAGGCGTACACACACATACGTACGTGCGAGCCTATTTTACACCATAATTAATAATAACGTAAAATTATTGTCTCAATGAATAGCTACGTATTCTGTGTGAAGCAATTATTTACTTCCATTGTCCTGTTAGCTCATACATTTGACTAAATCTATATTATTTATACAAATAAAGCACTTCTGTCCGCGTGTAGTGGTAGTGATTTTACACAATATAAAAAAAAATATAAACTAAAGCAAAAATTGATTTTAAAGCTGTAATACGCGATTAGATCTATAGAGACGTCTGTGTCAGTATCGGTGCCTGCAATTAGTCTTTGAGTGGTTCTTGATAACTCGCCTGTAGAACGCCGCAGAGGCGCTGATAAATATCGAACTTCAGCCTGGATAGACAAAAATCATGTTTTTTTTTTATTAACGTTGAAAACGACCTAACTGAACTAAACTATTTAAATCTCTTAGGCAATCTTTAGAGTTAAAAATAATGTTACTGAAAAATCTGTATTTAATATTTCTTGCAATTTTAATTTTCTATCAATATTACAAAAAAATAGTTATGTCTTTTTTATTATGTAAGAAATTTCGATTCTCTCTTCTTAAGAAACTAAATAATGGCGATACCACAGAATCGTTCCTGCATATGATAATGTATCTCTTTCCATCGCCGGATCACGGCGTCATCCGCTTTCCTCCTGATTCGCGCGATAGCCTTCTGTGATGATTACACCCCTCGCAACTGCTCGCTTACTCGAAATATATGCACTCTGGCTAACATTTTTGCATGTAGTTCAACGCAAATCAGGAGGGTTGCCACCATCCAGGACAAAGTACGAGACTCCCGAATCGCTATTACCCGCTATAGTTTCCGCAATGGAGCTTTATTACGAGCGGTGATAGAATTCGCCGAAATTGTGGCATAATACAGAGCCATGAATTTGAACACGACGATATAACCGGCCGGGTGTCAAGCTGCCGGGGACCGCGACGACGTTCAGTACCTTCGGCGTAAGCACAGAGCTATGACCATTCTTCACTTTACATTTCAAAAGATCATATTAATTAAACTCAACTCAGATTCACACTGTATCCCGCTCATGGCAAGGAAGGCAGCGAGAACTTGGGAACCTAGTGTTAAGACACTCCGTTCCACTTCCATTTCCCACTTTTCGTAGAATTAAAGGCATTGTATGTTGAGTGGCTGAAATCAACGCCGCGTTTTGCCTTGTACCAGAGCGAAGAAATGAAAATATTAAATATTTCAATTGAAAATATTAAATATTTAATTACCTCGAGTAGGGATCGAAACTACAACCTGTCGGTTACAGTCACACGCTTTAGCCGCTGCGCCACGACAGGCATCAAATTAATTTACTTACTGACAATCCTATCGCGGCTTCGTCCGCATAAATTACTCCATTAATTCCGTTTCGAAAAAACATCTTTCAATTAGCTATTTGTCATTTTGAATGAAATAACAAAGTTTGCAAATTGAGGAAAGAAAATGTCAAAAAAAATATCTAAATCTACGTCTTCACTAATAATAATCGGCAAGATAAAGATTTCATGTCTTATTAGAGATATATCCTTGTTTTTGTTACCACACGATTTTAATACTTATCGTGTACTAATAATCACAAGGGGTTATGCAGTGTACGTATAAAGTGCATAATAAAATTTTATAAAGTAGCCATCCACTAAAAAATATACAGTCAAAAAATTATACAGTCAGTCTAATTTATTATATTTTATGTTAAAATTAAGAATCTTTCACATTATTTTTTTTAAATCGATCGAGGCCATCATACTGTCGTATACAGTCAACGCCTGACTGTAAATGCGACTGATGCTAGTTAGTCGATAGTAGCTACTCTAATTAAAAAAAGACGTGTTTACATTCTTTTGTGTTAATAAAAAAAAGATTAGGAAGTGAATTATTTACATTGTTTCATATATGGGCCGGATTATTACCACCCCCGGCATTTAAAACCGGCGTTAAGTAGTGGTTTCGACCACTGCGTTTTGCACCTTAAAGGCCGGCAATCACTTACCACCGAGTGTCCCGTACGCTCGTTTGCCGTGTGTTGTCCATAATTGTCGAAAAAAACATATAAATACAATGAAAGAATAACCGAAACAGCCCAAATATCATATACCTAATTATGTAGTGTAAGATTGTCATAGCAAGCATTTATGACATAAACTTTCTTTGTCTATGACGTAATGTCGTAATTATAACGTATTTGCATGTAACAATAGTCAATACATGGCACCTCAATTTTGTAAAGGCGATGATTGTGTATTCAGATTCACTTCGATGATGATTTTATTTACGAGTATATCTCACTCTGGTAACGCGCAACCGCGGATTTGAGTTCAGCCACTTATTTATATTATTATGAGTACATAATAATATACATGTAATCCTATATACCACATGAAAGTTTCCGAAAAACGCCTTATAATTTTCTGTTATCATTAAATATATTTTTACTTAATTCTAAAATAATATTTATTGTACAAAAATACTAAAATATTGACGTGAAGTCGAACAGGGAAAAGGTAAGAAGGAACCATCTAACAAAACTACATCAGTCACTGTATGCGGCAGATTCATAAAGGCATTATGTGGTTTAATTTCTTGACTTCATTATTTTTTGCGTTTGGGTTTATTCGTTTACATAGAATAATTATAATTTGTTTATTTAAGTCTTTAAACTATTAAATATTATGTATAATAACTATAGAAACAATCATTTTCGTTTTTTGATTTTAGCTTTTTCTATAGTAAGTACTAACTTTATGTTCACTATATAATTTATTAAATACCTAAGTCGGCTTTGATACTCAATTACGACTGAATGCGTTAAGAATTCGGCGTAAGGTAGACATCGAGTGCCCCAAAAATATCTAGAAACGTATCATAGTTAACGGTCTCTAATAAATGTTTCGTACACAATTTTTAGTTCTTTTAATTTAGCATGCCATGTGGGCCGAGCCGCAGGTAAGAGCTAGTAGCTAATATTAAGAGCTAGTAGCAAATTGGTTTATTTTAATAAAAGTTCTTAGTAACCTTCTAGACTATTGTTCTCCTTCAGAACTTTTTTATTGAGTTTATTATTAAATGTTTAATTTAAACTATATCTTATTGGTACCATTTTTTTTCAATCTTAATGTACAAAAATAAGTTCAACGCATTCCTTTATATTTAGAATGCTGAATTTTATGTTGTCACCACACCAAGAAAATGAAAATAATATGTTTTTTCACCTCTACGGGAATTGTACCACCAACTGTCGAGTTTAGTTGTGTCCAGCTGTATCAGTGTGTTACAATGGCCTCGATAGATATTAGAAATTAAAAGTGAAAATTAATTTACAATTCTAACATAAACTAGAGTAAATTATACCGAAAGGATAAATTGTCGACTGTGTATTTCTCCTTAATAAATGCATAACTCACAAGTATTTTCTCAATGAATGGCTACGTCATAATATTTTATTATTTAGTTTGCACGTGCACGGAATAACCCTTATGATTATTAATATACGTTAAGTTTTCAAATCATGTGACACCAGAAACAAAGATATTTCTTTGTTTAACGCAGTATTGCTAATTATTATTTACTAAGACGGAGATTTAAGAAAGTGTATGATAAGTCTGATTCACTAATTTTGGTATTAACAAAATTATTTTTATGTACTGAGCAACTGTTCAGTACATTGTACGACAATGACTCTCTCTCTCTCTCTCTGTACAGCGCTTTTAATATTAATTTTTGTTTAATTTTATTTGTCGTGTAGTTTTTAATTCGCATTTTGATAGAATCAAAATTATGTTATTTTTACTCCGTAACAAAAACGCCACATTCTCGTTGAGTCCTTCATTACGTAGTATATAAACAGGAAACCTAGTGTTAAGATTAAATGGAAAAAAGATTACTGGAAAAAAAAATGATCGTAATCATTTCGCTGAATTGGCATTGAATCCACAACTAACTTGATTATAATCAAACTTTCTACTGCCTCACAACAATTTCTATATGCGGAGGAAAATGCTTTAACGTATTTTTCCAATATTTATTATTATTTACGCAGAAATGTTTACTCAATGATTGGTCACGTCGTCGTTTACACATTACATATAATAATATTGTAACTGATTGCTGGATGTATGTAGAAATTTTATTGAAAACCTATATTAGAGGTAGATTTATGAATGAAATAGAACCCAAGAATATATTTTCTTGAGTTCTATTTTCTTCAACAATTTTGTCGGTTGCGTTGAACTTGATATTGTAATGTCTCGATATATAGTGAAATGACATAGTTATGACAACACGACATTAATTGAGTAGTTTATGCGGACGAAGCGCGCGTAGGATTGTCAGTAAATAAATTAATTTGAGGCCCGTCGTGGCGCAGCGACTAAAGCGTGTTGTGGGTTCGATACCTACTCGAGGAAATGAAATATTTAATATTTTATATTTTCAATTTAAATATTTAATATTTTCATTTCTTCGCTCTGGTACAAAGCAAATTGACTTCAGCCACTCAACACACAATGCCTCTAATTCTGCGGAAAGAATTAAAAAATAATAAAAAAAATCTTAACACTAGGTTCCCAAGTTCCCTCTGCCTACCTTGCCATGAGCGGGATACAGCGTGAACCTAAGTTGAGTTATATTAATTTTATCTTTTGAAATGTAAAGAAGTGAAGAATGGTCATAGCTCTCTGCTTGCGCCGAAGGTACTGAACGTTGTCACTCAAAGACTAATTGCAGACACCGATACTGACACAGACGTCTCTATAGATCTAATCGCGTATCACAGCTTAAAAATCAGTTTTTGCTTTGGTTTGTATTTTGTTTTATACTGTGTACAATCACTATCACTAACCATGCGCGGACAAAAGTGCTTTATTTGTATAAATAGTCATTTAGTCAAATGTATGAGCTAACAGGACTGGAAGTAAATAACTGCTTCACACAGAAACTACATAACAAAACAATATGACGTAGCGGTTCATTGAGACAATAATTTTACGTAATTATTCATTATGGTGTAAAATAGACTCGAACGTACGTATGTGTATGTACGCCTTGCTTACCGTGTTATATTAATAAAATAATTATTTTTATTCGTTTTTAACAACTACCCACATTTATAATTATATGTGCCAGCCAAGTGACGTTACCATTGGTACGATTTATAATTCATTTTTGTTTCGAAACTTGAGCCGCCAACATTAATAAACTACTTATTATCAGATAACCTGTACTATAATTACACAGCTTCACGCTGTATCCCACACATGGCAGGGTAGACAGAGGGAACTTGGGAACCTAGAGTTAAGAAACTCCGTTCCACTTCTGTTCCCCACGTACTGCCGAATTTGAGGCATTGCTTGTTGTGTGGCGGAACTCAACGCCGCGTTTTGCCTTGCACCAATGCGAAGAAATGAAACATTAAATATTTAAATTGAAAATATTAAATATTTCATTTCCTCTACCGGGCATCGAAAACCTGGCACCCAGAATCTGCCGCTGCGCCACGACAGATTATAATTAAAAGAAATTAGTAGATACTAATACAATAACTAAAGTTGTCATATTAACTGACAACAAAAAATATATATTTTTAAAATCGATTTAGGCCATTAACAGTATACAGTCAAGTGAGTAGATAGTAGCTACTCTCGGATTAAGAAAACGAATTATCCACATTTTCTTGCTCTGTTACATGCAAGATAAAGTTCGGCGTGACATTTCGAATTTATTTTTTTATTATAAGATAGGAAATAGAGAAGGGATCAAACTTATTTAAGTTATTTTAATTTCTTCTCTATTTCCCGTTAAAGCGTCGCTATAATATTTTATAAGTTGGAATTATAATTGAAAATGAAAAGATTTTCACTAGCTGTCGTCTGATACCTTTAGTGTATAACACTATATATAAATACAAACAACTCTCCCTCGCTCCATTATCAGAAAAAAATATACAGACTAAGCCACTGCTCTATGTATTAAGACACTTCGTCATGTGCTTTCCGCCCAAGTTCAAAACACTGCGTGTTGCTCTCCGCCCATAAGTAGTAAGTAAAGCTGTTTAGTTACAGTAGGATGGTGTGCCAAATATTCGTACGTGCACACTCTTTACATACAAAAATGTTATAAATAAGCCGTTACGTCAAAAACAGCGGAAATTCATACTATTAATGCATAATGAATGAATTATGATACTTACTATTATAATTATATACAATCTCGGTTATTCCAATCAAGCGTTCGTTGTCCTGTAAATAATATCATGTTATTATTGTTTTTATTTCTATTATAATTTTTTTTATGGAGGAGCGTATGGGTCACCTGATGGTAAGTGATCACCGTCGCCAACGGCCCCGTGTGACTCCAGCGGAACTACAGGAGTGTTGCCGGCCTTTAAGATGGCAAGCACTCTGGCAAACACTTTTGCACGTAGTTCAACGCAAATCAGGAGGGTTGCCACCATCCAGGACAAAGTACGAGACTCCCGAATCGCTATTACCCGCTATACTTTCCGCAATGGAGCTTTATTACGAGCGGCGATAGAATTCGCCCAAATTGTGGCACCATACAGAGCCATGAATTTGAACACGACGATATAAACCTACCAGCATTTAGAATCCGGCCGGATGTCAAGCTGCCGGGGACAGCGACAACGTTCAGTACCTTCGGCGCAAGCAGAAAGCTATGACCATTCTTCACTTTACATTTCAAAAGATTAAAAAAATAAAAAAATAATTTAACTCAACTTAGGTTCACGCTGTATCCCGCTCATGGCAAGGTAGGCAGAGGGAACTTGGGAACCTAGTGACCTTAAGACAATCCATTCCACTTCCGTTCCCCACTTTCCGCAGAATTAGAGGCATTGTGTGTTGAGTGGCTGAACTCAATTTGCCTTGTACTAGAGGGAAGAAATTAAAATATTAAATATTTAAATTGAAAATATTAAATATTTCATTTCCTCGAGGGATCGAACCCACAACCTGTCGGTTACAGTCACACGCTTTAACCGCTGCACCTCGACGGGTCTCAAATTAATTTATTTACTGACAATCCTATCGCGGCTTCGTCCGCATAAACTACTCAATTAATTTCGTGTTGTCATAACTATGTCATTTCACTATATATCGAGACATTGCAATACCAAGTTCAACGCAACGGACAAAATTGTTAAAGAAAATAGAACTCAAGAAAATATATTCTTGGGTTCTATTTCATTCATAAATCTACCTCTAATATAGGTTTTCAATAAAATTTCTACATACATCCAGCAATGAGTTACAATTTTATTATATGTAATGTATAAACGACGACGTGACCAATCATTGAGTAAACATTTCTGCGTAAATAATGATAAATATAGAAAAAATACGTTAAAGCATTTTCCCCTGCATACAGAAATTGTTGTGTGGCAGTAGAAAGTTTTATTGTAATCAAGTTAGTTGTGGATTCAATGCCTATTCAGCGAAATGATTATGATCATTTTTTTAACATATTTTTCCATTTAATCTTAACACTAGGTTTCCTGTTTGTATACTACGTTATGAAGGACATAACGAGAATGTGCCGTTTTTGTTACGAAGTAAAAATAACATAATTTTAATTCTATCAAAATGCGAATTCAAAACTACACGACATATAAAATTAAATAAAAATTAATATTAAAAGCGCTGTACAGAAAGAGAGAGAGCGAGAGAGTCATTGTCATACAATGTACTGAACAGTTGCTCAGTACATAAAAATAATTTTGTTAATACCAAAATTAGTGAATCAGACTTATGATACACTTTCTTAAATCTCCGTCTTAGTAAATAATAATTAGCAATACTGCGTTAAACAAAGAAATAACTTTGTTTTTGGTGTCACATGATTTGAAAACTTAACGTGTATTAATAATCATAAGGGTTATTCCGTGCACGTGCAAACTAAATAATAAAATATTATGACGTAGCCATTTATTGAGAAAATACTTGTGAGTTATGCATTTATTAAGGAGAAATATACAGTTGACATTTTATCGTTTCCGTATAATTTACTCTAGTTTATGTTAGAATTAAAAATTAATTTTCGAGGCCATTGTAACGCACTAACACAGCTGGCGCAGCACAAAAAATATTATTTTCATTTACTGCTCTGGTAACAACATAAATTTCAGCGTTACATTCTACATTTAAAGGAATGCGTTGAACTTATGTTTTTATATTAAGATTAAAAAAAAAAGCTTTATAGCATATTAAAAAAATAAGGCCGAGTGGCACAGAGGCACAAGCGTGTGTCTGTAACCGACTGGTTCTGGGTTGACCCCCATTCGAGGATATGAAATATTTAATATATTCAATTTAAAATATTTAGTTTTTCATTTCTTCGCTCTGGTATAAGGCAAAACGCAGCGGTGTGTTGCGCCACTCAACACGCCATGTCTCAAATTCGGTAGAGAGTGGGTAACGGAAGTGGAACAAACTGTCTTAACACTAAGTTCCCAAGTTTCCTCTGCCTACCCTGCCATGTGCGGGATACAGCGTGAAGCTGAGTGAGTGAGTAAAAAAATTAGATCATTCGGGCTAATTTTGGTTAAAGTATGTTCCAGTACGTACTTTAACCAAAATTATTTAATTATCTAGTTATTCATTTTCTGTGTAATTTTATTTGAAAAATAATGGTACCAATAAAATATAGTTTAAATTAAATAATTAATAATAAAATCAATAAATAAGTTCTAATGGACAAAAATAAACGAGAAGGTTACTAGGAACTTTTATTAAAATAAACCAATTTGCTGATGGATAATCTATGTTTCTATCCTATGGTAATATTAGATAATAGCTTATATCTCGGCTCGGCCCACATGGCATGCTAAATTAAAATAATGACATATTTTAAGAGCCCGATAACTATGATACGTTTCAAGATATTTTTAGGGCACTCGATGTCTACTTTACGCCGAATTCTTAAAGCATTCAGTCGGAATTGAGTATCAAAGCCGACTTAGGCATTTAATTATAAAGTGAACATAAAGTTAGTACTTACTATATAAAAAGTTAAAAACAAAAACGAAAATAATTGTATATATATATATATATATATATATATATATATATATATATATATATGTATATATATATATATATATATATATATATATATATATATATATATATATATATATATATATATATATATATATATATATATATATATATATATATATATAGATATATATATTATATATATATATATATATATATATATATATATATATATATATATATATATATATATTATATATATATATATATATATATATATATATATATATATATATATATATATATATATATATATATATATACTATCTATATATATATATATATATATATATATATATATATATATATACATATATATATATATATATACATATATATATATATATATATATATATATATATATATTATATATATATATATATATATATCTATATATATATATATATATATATATATATATATATAGATATTATATATATATATTATAAATCATATTTAATAGGTTAAATCATATATAAGCAAATTATAATTCTTCTATGGAAACAAAAAAACCCAAACGCAAAAAAATAATGAAGTCAACAAATTAAACCACGTAATGCCTTTTTGAATCTGCCGCATACAGTGACTGATGTAGTTTTGTTAGATGGTCCTTCTTACGTTTTCCCTGTTCGACTTCACGGCAATATATTTTATACAATAAATATAAAATATAAAATTAAATAAAAATATAGTAATATCTGAAAATTATAAGGGGTTTTTCGGTAACTTTCATGTAGTACATACGATTACATGTACTTATATTATTATGAGTAATAATAGTGAATGAACTCAAATCCGCGCTTACGTATTACCATATAACAAAAACTTTGAATGGGCCTTCGGATACAAGTAATAATAATCAGTTAATTTTCTACAAAATCATAATTTACTTTGTTAAAAAGAGAGAAAAAAAAATCGTCCATAATACATACCTAATTCCAAATATATATTAATATATTAACACGCAATATTAGTAGAAAGTTGTAATTGCTTTATTTCCAAGCCTAATACACTAAAAACATTTATTTTGTCTCTCCAGGTTGAAGTTTGGACTTTATCATGTTGACTTCGAAGACCCGAAGCGCACGCGCCGCCGTAGCGCCTCTGCGGAGTTCTACAGACGAGTTATCGATAACCACTCAAAGACTAACCGCAGACACCGACACCGACACAGACATCTCTCTAGATGAAATCACGTTTTACAGCTTTAAAAAGTAGATTTGTGTTTTTTTTTTTATTTATTTTCTTATACTGTGTAAAATAAATGCATTTTTTTTTAAATGACGTTATTATTTTACTTATTATTAATCATCATGTAACTTATACTTATATTAAGCTACGCGCTGACTCCCGCACATGGCAAGGTAGACAGAGAGAATCCAGTATTAAGGCATTACAATATAATTCATACCAGAACGAAGAAAATGAAAACATCAAATATTTGCTGTATTAAATATTTCATTACCTCGCGTAGTGATCGAACCCAAAATGCCCTTGCGCCACGACAGACATCACGTAACATCTATCTGTAATTGTATATACATACGTATATATAATTATCTAACCACGCGTAAACGGAAGTGCTTGATTTGTATAAATTATACCGATTTAGTCTAATGTTTTATGTAACAGGACAACGAAAGTAAATAATAGCTTCGCGCAGGAACTACCTTACAAAACATCATGACGTGGCTATTCATTGAGTTAATATTTGTTCGCTATAATACTATATAAAATACTCTCACACGTACATTGCAATTTTATTCTTTGTATGAATTATGTCACTATTACGACGTTTTTGAATGAAACAATATAGGAGTTGTATTGTAAACAGGTTGGTTGTGGCTTCGATGCCTATTAAACAAAATGATAATAATATTTTTTTTTAAATTTCCCCTTTTTATTTAGGTTCCATCTCAATCACAATCTGTTTGAGAATATCAAAAAGTCGTCGTATCGTAACTATTCGAACTCCTGCATGGTAGAAGTCACTGTCCACTAATCTGAAAAACTATGTTGATACCAAAATCAATGTGTCAGTCATGTCATAAACAGTACTTTGTATAAATCTTTTCTAAATGTACTTCTTCATAAAGAATAATTGGCAATACAAATCACTGCGTTGTTTTCTGCGTCTTATCAAAGAAATATCCTTGTTTTTGCTATCACACGACTTTAAAACTTATTGTGTATAAATAATCATAAGGGATTACGTAGTGCACGTGGAAAGTACACAATAAAACATTATGACGTAGCTGTTCACTAAAGAGTTATAATATACAGTCAACACTTTATCCTGTCAGCGTAATTTACTATATTTACGTGACCATCTTCCAGTACCATAGACACTGTGTTTTTTCTCTCTTACCACTCACTTCATAAATCTTTTTTTCCATTGTTTCTTCACTTATTCGCTTGACGTGCTCAAACCGCCTGAGCACGAACTTCTTCATTCTCACTTTGACATGCACGCTAGTATTTACCATTCTATTTCTTTCTTTATTGGACATGCGATCAGCTAAAAAGACGAAGAGATCGCATCTCTACAGTATTCATCTTACTTACATGCTTCTTTTGTAATACTCACGTTTTGACCACCACATACAGCCTCAGTACCAATACTGCATTGTGTACGGCCGCACGTGCAGCTGTGCTGACGTTTCGCCGTTTCAACAATGCAGGTAAGGCACCGTTCAATCTGTTACCGGCAGCAATACGCCTTTCCACATCCATCTCGCATCTTATGTCTCTGGTAAACATACTTCCCAGATATACTACCTCATTCACTTGTACTAATATCACTGCTTTTGAATTCTGTTCTATCAAATATCAGAACCTTCGTCTTATTCACATTCACGCTTAGACCATTATGGGTACACCCTTCTTTCAGAGAGGTAACCAATGCCTGTAACTCGCTTTCTAATAATGCAATAAGCACTGCATCATATTCGTACATCAGGCAATTTACGTTGAAGGTACCTACTTTACTCCTCTGTCACTTTGTTTCACTTCTTAAAGACAGCTGTCCAAATACAAATTGAACAACCAAGCTGACATGGTGTAACCTATTTTAATACCCGATTAAATGTCAAACCAAGAGGACATGCCAGCATGCAGCGTAAAGAGACTTTACAGCCTGTAACAGCGAGAGCTGTGCGCTGTGTGAGCGGGTCCGCTCACTTTGAACCGGGGCAGTATCTCCCATTATCTCTTTCTTACAACCATGTCAAAACCCTTTTCCAAGTCCACAAAAGCACTGAAAACCCTGCCATTTCCAAATCCATAAAAGCAGGGAAAATCTCTTACACAGGTGCACCATACAGAACCATGGATTTCAACACAATTAAGCTCATAGCACTAGAGTTCAAATTTATTTACTTACTAACGACCGCTTAAACTGCTCAATTATTTAACCACTGAACAGAACTAGTAATATAATTTCATCCTGAGTAGCTCTCAGTGGACGCTGGTCGCCTAAGCTGGGCCTACTCTAGGTAACCAGATGTCTAACCTGGCTGGGCTGACCGCCCCGAGAGCACACGCTCATAGC
This sequence comes from Eueides isabella, assembly GCA_019049475.1. Lineage (NCBI taxonomy): Eukaryota > Metazoa > Arthropoda > Insecta > Lepidoptera > Nymphalidae > Eueides > Eueides isabella. Next base: position 8,679,229 of record CM032407.1, read on the forward strand.
CCTATGGATTGACATCACCGAACATGACACCTTAGTACAACTGCAGACTACCAATCGGGAACCATCCCACTCCAATTACGCGCCTATAGTAATAGGCGCCGAATGAATCCCACGGCCCAAGGTCCACGGACCAAAGTCCTGAAGCCGTCTCTCCTCTTCCCCGGCGGGGCCGAGAGAGAAGAATTCATGATTCTTATATAATTTCAAGTTGTAAAAACAATGTAATTTCAAAGAAAGATAAAGAATATCCAGATATTGAAAGCTACAGTATCAGTCAATTCAAGTTCAATACAACAGATTTTTTTTAAATAATTTTCTTAGGTTCTATTTCATTCATAAATAACTTTAATAATTTATTTTCATTTAAATATTCCATATACAGCCCAGCTATGAGTTACTATTTTATTAAATGTATAGACTATGACACTATTACGAAGTACCTATTTGTTGAGTAAACATTAGTGCATAATCATTCCTAAATATAGAGTAAATACGTTAAAACATTTTTTCCCGTTGAATGAAATAATATAGTAATTGTTGTGGCGCAGTAGAATTGTCAAATTCAAAACATGTTGGTTTGATGCCTATTATTATTTATAAGAAATGATTATATTTAAATTATTTATAATTTTGTTCTCTTTCTTTGTTCTTAGCCATAGGTTCCCTCTGTCTACGCTCCTATATGTGAGACACAGTGAGAAGCTGCTATCCTTAATAATAGAATAGCAGTACTTTCTTAATGAAATTGTTTCGATTTCGAGGACGTCATAACGCAGTGACACCTGAACTAAACTGAACTCGACAGTTGGTCGTACTATTCCCACTTGGGGTTAGAAAATTATTTATTTTCATTTTCTCGCTGTAACAAGATAAAGTTTGGCGTTATATTCCAAACTCAAAGGAATGTGTTAAACTTATTATTTTACAATAAGTTTTTTTTTAAATGCTATATGGCACACTAAGGAAATAAGATTATTATGTAGATATAATTTATATCATTGTGTAAGCACGTACTTTGACCAAAATTATTATTTAATTACAGCTTCACACTATATCCCGCACGAGGCAGAGGGAACCCGGGAACCTAGTGTTAAGACACTCCGTTCCACTTCCGTTCCCCAGTTTCCGCTGAATTTGAGGCATTGCGTATTGAGTGGCGGAACTCAACGCCGCGCTTTGCCTTATTACCAGAGCGAAGAAATGAAACATTAAATATTTAAATTGAAAATATTAAATATTTCACTTCTCTGACTGGGGATCGAGCCCAGAACTTCATACTTACTAACTTTTTTATCATACATATATTATTATAATAAAATAAATACTATTCAAAGGGCGTTCACTGTCCCCTTTTCAGAAATGAAATGACAATTCGTATGGAATAAACTTTATCTATTATTAGCATAATTCTGGCTTATATATTTATAATATTATAGCAATCTTGGGATTTTGGGCAAAATTCTGTCAGCAAACACCCCAGTGTCCTGCCACTGGGTGTTGACTAGGAACTTAACTCAAACTCCGCGCTTACGTATTACCTAAACGCGATATAAATAAAATCACGGTCGAAATAAATTTGAACACACATTGTCTTCACATGTCTTCATATTGTGCTACTTGTTCATACATTCATCTACAAATACGTCACAGTTACACCATCACGTCATAGACAGAGGAAGTTTTTGTTATGACACTCTTACACTAAATATGAAATTTGGGTTATTCCGATTACTCGTTTATTGTACTTTATATAACATAACGTGATTATCTTTCATTACATTTTTATTATAAGTTTTTGTATTTGTTATAAAAATAGTTTTATGATTTCTTTTTATTGAAGTTCAAGAATAAGAATGTTTCAAGGGGTTTTTTAAAGTTACATTTAGTTTCATTTGTTTTTTTGGGTTAATTTGAAAACTTTACGTATTATAATCATTCCTTGTGTGGATGTACGGGATCTACCTCTGGGGAAGCGCTTGTTACTCCAACATATCCATCATACAGAGATTACAATATGGCATACTGCATACCTTTTCAAATGCTCCATAGTTCCCTACCAATTCTGAAATCCATAAAGCTTTGGAAATCAATACAGTAAAGGAAGATGTCCAGCAATCTTCCACAACATACGAATGACCCTGCTGCTAAATTATTAGACATCAATAATTGTAAACACCTTAAGGGCCATGTTATCCAGCAACTACATTCTCTACGGTGAAATAGTAGTGCCTCCCAGTGGGGAGACCTAACACGATGCTCTCTACCTCCCAACAAATCTGCTTATAGTTCTTCATTTTGCTTTATTTAATATTATATTGTGCATAATACCAATGTCTACATCTGAAATGTACCCGTCCGAGCTAAGCTAGTTTCACATTTCTATAAGTTTCCAAATATTTTTCTTTTTATTCATTTTTTTTTTAGCTTCACGCTGTATCCCACACGAGGCAGGGTAGGCAGAGGGGAACCCGGGAACCTAGTGTTAAGGCACTCCGTTCGTTCTCCACTTTCCGCCGAATTTGAGGCATTGTGTGTTGTGTGGCGTGTAGTGGCGGAACTCAATCAATCTGAGGAGCGATTTATGAATGTGCGACATAAATTAAAAAACAGCGGGTGTATTCCATTAGCAAAGTACATAATATTTTTGACTTTTAATTAGGTTTGGTTGTCACTCAAAATGTGTTTCGATTTCGATAAAAAAATAATATGTATCATTTTGGTACTTATATGTATGGTGTATTTTAACAGTGATTCTATATTCGTAGGGAATATGTAAAGGAAAACTTTGGGAATTTCAGAGTTTTCGTAGCAGAATATATTTACCTCATGAGGATAAATTCAAATAGTATATAAATAGGGAAGATCGGTAAGCTTATATATCAGTCGTCACTTAGACGGTGTCGGTGTTGTTTACCGTTAAAATTAAGTCTATAAGCTTCAAAATGTGGTCGAGGACGCTAGTAGTGTGGTAAGTATATATTACTTTGGCAGCCGCTTCATTAAGTGAAAATTGCTCAGCTTCATCTCGCTCATGTCAGACGACATAGGGAACTTACGAACCCAGTGTTAAGACACTCTTTTCCACTGTCGGTCCTCACTTTCCGCCGAATTTGAGACATTGCTTGTTGATTGGCGGAACTCAACGCCGTGCTTTGCCTCGTTACAAGAGTGAAGAAATGAAAATATTAAATATTTAATTTGAAAATATTATATATTTCATTTCCTCGAATGGGGATTAAACCCACAATCTATCGATTACCGTCACAGGTATTTGCCGTTAAAATTTCAATAATGTCATATTTATGATTTACGTGAGATCCACATCAAGACTATAAGTAATAAAATTAATTGCTATTGCAGCTTTTTAGTCAGCGTAGTTGCTGTTCAGAGTTACAAATTTCCTCCCGGCTTTAAGTTTGGTGCCGCAACATCGGCTTACCAAATAGAAGGGAGCTGGAACACTAGCGGTGAGTAAACTCAGTGGTTTTAGTGTAGATTCATTTTTAAGTTAAATATATACAAGCTATTAAATAGTAATAGTTTCATATAATCAGCTTTACTGTATTTCCCGTACATGGCAGGTTTTAACGAACATAGTGTTAAGAGATATGTATTTGTGTGTATATACATATATAAGAACTCTTAAAATATTTACAGATAAATCCCCAAGTGTTTGGGATCACTTCATCCACTCGAAGCCGGAGAGAATCCAAGACTTATCATCTGCGGACATTGCCTGCGACAGTTACAATAACTGGCAGAGGGATGTGGAAATGGCCGAAGAATTGGGCCTTCACTTCTATAGGTGAATAATATATATAAAATATTTCGGCTATCAATTTGTGAAAATATAAGTCATTCTTGATGTATGTATTGCCATACAAGATTTCAATTACACAAATTATAAATGAGAATTATTGATGTTTTAGGTTTTCGATATCGTGGACCAGGTTGATGCCCTTAGGTTACCCACATAAAATTAGCAAGGATGGAAAAGATTACTATAATAATTTAATCAATGCTTTACTTGCTAAAAACATCCAACCCGTGATAACTATGTACCATTGGGACCTGCCACAGTCTCTTCAGGACCTAGGTAAGTAAAATAAAGGCTACTAGTACGAAATAATCAAAATTAAATGATATAAGAATTTCACAAAGTAATCATATGCTAAAAGTAATAAAAATATTTTTTCACTCCAGTACATAATTTGCTAGTAAGTTTTTGGCGCTAATGTCAATAATTTTTTTGCAGGAGGATGGGCCAATCCACAATCAATAGAATGGTTTAGTGATTACGCACGAGCAGTTTTCTCTCTCTTCGCTGATCGTGTCAAAACCTGGATAACTTTCAACGAACCAGTTGCCTTTTGTGACTTCTCCTTTAACAGCGGCATACACGCACCAGGAATTGTCAGTACGGGAATTGGCAGCTACGTATGCAATAAAAACGTCTTGATGGCTCATGCTAAAGCTTGGAGGATATATGATAAGGAGTTCAGACCTAAATATCAAGGTAAGATATAATTATATTCGGAATTATTTCGTATTTTTTTTATTTTGCAGTCTTAGCACCATCTTACTTTTGAAGTTCGAACCGGATAAAGATTATTCATAAAGAAAAAATATTGTGTCACTTTAAAAATACTTTAAACATTGTCGCATCTTAAAATAATTATAAATTTTTTTACAGGAAAAGTATCTCTTGCAAATTTCCTTACTTGGATGGTAGCTGAGAACGAACAAGAAGAAGAAACCGCAGAGCTTGCGAGAGAACTTGTGGTAGTTTAACTTTTTTTTTAATTTCGATTTTTTTCTATTATTGATACTATTGTATTAATATCAAATATATTTATAAAAACAATTTATATTGTACATAATTAAATTTTAATTTTATTTGCAGCTGGGAATGTACACGTATCCCATATTTTCTAAGGAAGGCGGTTGGCCTCCGCTGGTAGAGAAGCACATGAGAGAAAGGAGTGAGAAAGAGGGATGGCCAAAATCCAGATTGCCTGATTTCACACAAGAAGAAAAAGACTTTGTTAAAGGTATGTAAATTTTATAAGAAAAAAATTTAAGTTCAATAATCACAATAAAAAAATCTCTTGATTACTCCATGAGTGACTCCATTATGAATTATCAATTCAATAGCATCTTAAAATTGGTTTTATCACGACACTAAACTACAATGTGGTTGACATTGATTTGTGAATTCAAAAAACACTAATCCTGTAGGAATTAATCTATTCCATTCTCATATTCATGTCAACTTTATGAAAATGACTTATTTTATATTTACTTTGTTTAAAACTATAACAACATGTATGGCAATGAATTTTAGCAACACATGACATCTCATCATCATTTGATTAATTTACTATTTGAAAATATAATAACATTTATTTTCATATATTTTAGGAACATATGACTACTTTGGTTTCAACTATTACACCAGTCGCACAGTTCGTAAAGCAAAACCCGGTGAAGCAGTTGGCATATGGCCTATGGAGGGAAACTACGACTTCAATATTATATTTTCTGTTCGGCCGGAATGGAAAATAGGAGCCACCTGGTTTTATGTAAGTGTTCAAATATTTATATTATTTCGTATAGACAATTTTATATTTTCAAAATTATGAAATAGTAAATTGTAAATTTTAACTTTACAGATATACCCAGAAGGTCTGCGTTACATGCTCCGTTGGTTGAAAAGTAGATTTGGAGATCTGGAATTTTTCATCACAGAAAATGGTTACGCAGACACTAATCCAGAGCTACGAGATATAAATCGTGTTTTATATTACAAGGATCATCTAGAACAGGTTCGAGATTCTTATATTTTTACGAGGAAATTTAAATTCTAATTATATACAATTAATGTAAACTATATTTAAAGTATTACAAATGGGGTCATCATTTTTATGTTTTGTATAAATTACAGGTTCTTCTATCGATCAATGAAGATGACGTGAATGTGACGAGTTACACGGCTTGGACGCTGATGGATAACTTTGAATGGGCCTTCGGATACAAGTAATAATAATCAGTTATTGTTCTACAAAGTCATAATTTACTTTGTTAAAATGAGAGAAACGAGATTTGATCCATAAAATAAATGTGACCTTACTCAAAATATTTATAATACGTAATATTTGTAGAAAGTTGGAAGTGCAATAAATATAGCTTTTTCATTCAGTTACGTAAATTTCAAAATGTACTAAAAATATTCAACTCGCTTTATTCAGTTAGGTCATTTTCAAACCTAAAAAACTAAATAAATCTTTTTTTGTCTCTCCAGGTTGAAGTTTGGACTTTATCATGTGGATTTTGAAGACCCGAAGCGCACGCGCCGCCCTCGCGCCTCGGCGGAGTTCTACAGACGAGTTATCGAGAACCACTCAAAGACTAACCGCAGACACCGACACCGACACAGACATCTCTCTAGGTCAAATCGCGTATTACAGCTTTAAAAAATAATTTATGGTTATTTGTATTTTTTTATACTGTGTATAATAAATTATATTTTTTAAAAATTATATTTTCTTTTACTTATAATGAATCATCATGTGCAAATAGTTTTGATTGATTGTACTATTATTATTATTTAAACACACGCAGACAGAATTGCTTTATTTGTATTAATAACATGTATTTAGTTAAATGTTTTACGTTACAGGATAACGAATGTAAATAATTGCTTCGCGCGGGGATTACATAACAAAACATTATGACGTAGTTATTAATTAATATAATACGTGTACATTTTAATTCCTAAGGAAAACAGTACGCTCGCACTTATGCTACAATTTCATTAAATGTATAAACCACATAACTGTTATGATGTTCCGCTATCAATCCTAAATATATTTTGAATAAGTCCAAACATTTTTTCCCGTCGAATAAAACAATAAAGAAATTGTTGTGGCGCAGTGTGCAAAACGAAAAGCGAAGTGTCTTGTCAATGCTTTTCTGCGTAATCTATTATGCAGAATAAAGCGTGAAGCTATAAGTACATATATTTGTATCGGCTATTCTTTAAATGTCTATGTCTAAGTAGAGAACGGAGGTGGAGCGGAGTGTCTAAACACTAGGTTCCCGGGTTTTCTCTGCCTACCCTGCCATGTGCGGGATACATCTTGAAGCTGAGCTATTTTCTAAAATATTTTATGAATGTATTGTCTTAAATTCAAATTCAAAATATTCTTAATTCAAATGGGTTTTTAAAAGCGCTTTTAAACTTGAGTATAATAAAACTTTTTAACTCACGACTTATCCTGCTGATAATCAAACTCAAATATAAAAATATATTTTCTTACCTTAAAGGATTTAGTCTTTACTCAATAAATCTTTACGCTGTATCCCTACCAGGGTAGCCAAATAACAAGCAGCACCAAACGCAGGTATAGTCTCAGCATACCTTTTTCACCTCGTCCACTGTCATTAACCGCTTTATACATGACCTTCGTGCTTCTTACATGATCTTTTTCCAGTATCGTAGATACTATGTTTTCGAAGGTTAACCGAGGTCTTCCCTACCATCACTTTAGACTAACTTTTCAATCATAATTATTTTTGCCATTTTTTTATCACTTATTCGCTCGACGTGCCCAATTTGCATGAGAACAGCGAAAGCAGCTTCGGATTGATCTTTTTGTACTCTACCAATACACTAGCCAATCGAGAGGACAATAACGCACCTACACCAAGACTTTCTCACTCTCTCTCTGCTATGACCCAGAAAGCAACTCCGTTACCAGTAAAATTTAGTTATGCTACTGTGCCATAACAAATTTTATATTGTATGAATCAACGGGGAAAAATGTTTAAATGTTTTACAACAAATAATCCTATATTTAGCATAGATTACTCAGTAAAGTTTTCTCAATGAATGCTTACGTCATAATGGTAACGTAGTCTACACGTATAGTGAAAATGTAAATGTCATCGTTGTATACGTAAAGCTAATATAAAAATCGAGGCCTGTCGTGGCACAGCGGCACAAGAGTGTGACTGTAACCGACAGGTTCTGGGTTTGATTCCCAATAGAGGAAATGAAATATTTAATATTTTCAATTTAAATATTAAATGTTTCATTTTCTTCGCCCTGGTAATAAGGCTAAGCGCGGCGTTGAGTTCCGCCACTCAACACGCAATGCGTCAAAATCGGCGGAAAGTGGGGAATAGAAGTGGAACGGAGTGTTTTTACACTAGGTTCCGGGTTCTCTTTGCCTACCCTGCCTCGTGCGGGATACAGCGTGAAGCTGAGTAGAGTAATATGAAAATTTTTTATTAGAGACATTTTTGAATTCAAATTTATTTATTTTTTAAAAAAGTAGTTACAATCTTGATTTTATTACCGTTAAAATTTACCATCACTTCAATAAAATTACCGCCCGAGACCTGAAAAGAACCGGCGCAAAAAAATCAGCGAAACATGTGTTTATTATTAAATCAAATGTTTTCCGTACTGATTCGTTATTCCGTACTGAATCCGTACGTGTTACGTGTTCGTTATCCGTATCCGTATGTGTTTGAAGTAGCGAGTATTGATTTTATTTTTTAGTGTTTTTTTTGTTTCTATAATAGTTAGAGAATAATATATCCTACGTATAGGGTATGAGTATAAGCTACTCCGTCATATGCTTTCCTCTCAATTCTATACCTTGCATCTATACACTCCTTGCTTGTTATACACAAGCCACCAGCGCGAGAAATATACGAAATCATTGTCGAAATGAATTTGAAGACATCACCATCACGTGTACAGTAAAATTATGTACCACATCATTATACGTGCACTCTTGATAAATACAAATACGACATATTTACACCATTACGTCGGATGGAGCGGATGTATGTCATTAATCGTCGTTATGACATTCTTACACTATTGAGTGTTCATTATATAAATTTCGGTTATTCCGATTACTCGTTTTACTTTACATTGTACTTTATATAATAATATGTTACAATTTTCCTTCATTTCTGTCCCAGATTTTAAGTCATTGTTATTTATAATAATAAATAATAAATATAATAAATAAACTAGTTATAATTATGTGATTTATAATTATTAAATATATAATTTTTGTAGGATTTTTTTAAAAACTTATATTTTATTTTAACTTTTTTAAAATTTTAATTCATTGAACTTGCGCTTTTCAATCGAATTTCAAATGGCACGGGTCCTTTACGTTGAAAACGAAAAATTTTGACATTCCTAAATTAGTAAAATAAGTTTTTTTTTTTATGGATAAGACGGCAAACGAGCGAACGGGTCACCTGGTGGTAAATGATCACCGTCGCCCACGGCCCCGAGTTACTCCAGAGGAGCTACAGGAGTACAGGAGTCCTTTAAGGTGGAAGGGCCCCGGGACCCGGCATTACCTAATGCGAAACGCAGTGGCCAAAGCCACTACTTAACGCCGGTCTTAAATGCCGGGGGTGGTAAAAATCCGGTCAAGTCTGCCCATGCGTGTTGCCATTACTGGCAACGTGGCTCTACCACACGCACTTTAGTCGCCTCTTACGACACCATCAGTACCAGGGTGATCCTATTCTAAGCCGGAATCACACATCAAAGTAAAATAAGTTTTTTGCTTTTGGTTATTACGAACATTTTAAGCTATTCCAGTTACTCGTTCATTGTACTTTATAAAATATGTTATAATTTTCCTACTAGGTATTATTTCTATACTAGGTTTTTTGTAATTGTTATTTATAACAATAAATATATAAATATTATAATATATAAACTATTTATAGTTTTGTCATTTATTATTACTAAATATATAAATTTTATTGTTTTTTTTAACTTATATTTTATTTTACCTTTTTTTTTTTTAATGTTAATTTATAGTACGAAACAAAAAAACGTAGCGGATTTTGAACTCGCGCTTTTTGGACGGATTTCAAGAGGCACGGGTCCAATACGTTGAAATTCTTTTACGATTTCTAAATAAGTAACTTTGGTTTTTGCTTTTGGTTATAATGAACATTTTGGTTATTCCTATTACTAGTTCGTTGTACTTTACATCATATTACATTGTTGTTTTTCCTTACGAATTTCGCACTTTTTGATAACCATTGAAAATAATTATATGATTCATTTATTATTCTTGAATGACTTAGATACTTCTAAAGGGCTCATAATTTTTTAAAAGCGTACCTTATAAAGACCTACATATCTTATGACTACAAATTTTACACTTACAATACATTCAGATCAGTCAAATAATCATATAAAAAAATAAAATGAACATTAGTGAGATCACTTTTGGTATTCAATAATATATATTTGAACTCAAAGTGTCGAAGTCTACCACTCTTTACCATGGCCTATATTTGTCGAATTTAATTTAGTATGTCTTCATTTTCAATTTTAGGCTTCGTACCGCATATACGGCATATGGCATTAGTAAGTAAGTAAGTATTCCACTGTAAAAGTGATAGGTTATGGGTTCAATTCTCATGAAAGGAAATTGAAATATTTAGTTTATTTGGTATTAAGGCAAAGCGCGGTGTTGAATTCCGCCACTCAACACGCAATGCCTCAAATTCGGCGGAAAGTGGGGAACGGAAGTAGAACGGAGTGTCTTTACACTAGGTTCCCGGGTTCCCTCTGCCCACCCTGCCTTGTGCGGGATACAGCGTGAAGCTAAAAAAAAATAATAAAAAATATTTATTTGCGGTATTTTTTACTCCTATTTGCGGTACAATCAAGGTACTTCTGATTGTGAGCACCGTTCATTACCACATATTTGTTTACTTTTTTATACGAAGCACATCACGATCATAAAAGTCGTTCAGAAGAGATGTTGGTTGGTTGTTCAGAAGAGATGTTGGCTGAATTAAAGTTAAGTATTGATTAAATTTAATGTTATCTTGTATCTATGCATATTATTGTCTTGGAAGGATATAAGAGATGCGAAATTTAAATTTAATTAAAGTTATAACTGAAAATTAGAAAGTAGTATTCACTAACTTTTATGCGATACATATATTATTATAATAATAAATACAATGCAAGGGGCGTTACTCTCCCCTTTTTAGAAAAGAAACAAAAATTCTTATGGAATAAACTCGTTCTATTATAAGTATTATTATAGCAATATTCTGATTTTGGGCAAAATTCCGCTAGTAAACACCCTAGTGTACTGACACTGGGTGTTGACTAGTTAACTTAACTCAAACTCCGCACTCACAGCACTTACATATTACCAGAACGGTATATAAATAAAATCACCGTCAAAGTAAATTTGAACTCAATTTTTTGTACACACATTGCCTTCACATTAAGATGGTGTGCCATTTATTCATACATTCGCGTTTGTTACCTACAAATACGTCATAGTTACACCATCACGCCATAGACAGAGGAAGTTTATATCATAAATGCTTGTCATGACACTCTTACACTAAATAAAATTATATGCAATTTGGGTTATTCTGATTACTCGTTTATTGTAATTTATATAATATTACGTGATTATCTTCCTTTAATTCTATTATAAGTTTTTGTCTTTGTTAAAAATAGTTTTAAGATTTATTATTATTGAACTTATTATTTTTATATGAGTTTTTTTATACTTATATTTAGTTTCGGTTGATTTGAAAACTAATATAATCATTGGTTCATTTTACTTTAAATAATATTATGTTGTGCATAATACCAATGTTAACTTCTGAAATGTACCCGTTCGAGCTGAGCTCGTTTCACATTTCTGTAAGTTTCTAGCTAAATATTTTTGTTTTTATTCAGTTATTTCAATAATTAATTTATTCTGAATTCGAAGGTTCAAATTCCATCATTGTCTACGTTGTGGTTCCAAGTAGGCCATACATCTTCGTTTTTAAGCTTTGTCCTGCAAATGAGAGGATTAGGGAGGGAAAACCTTGTTTGTTTATTCTAATAACACCACAGACATAAAATATGCTTTTGTCTTTTTATTTGTGTTATTGTAATGTTTATAACATTTTAAATATATCATTGGCGTCATTAAAAATGCTCAAAAGAAGTATTGGTTGAGTTAAAGTTTAGTGTTGATCAATTGCGGTGTCATCTCGTATTTCGCAATATTCGCATATTGAGAAGCTAAGTTCTACGCAGCGCTTTGTCTTACCAAAGCGGGTAAGTGAAATTGCCTTTTTCTCATTTGAGAAGCCATTTATGAATGTGCGACCTAAATTAAATCAACAGCGGGTATATTTCATTAGCAAAGTATAGTTTAAATTGGTTTATCTGGTTGACACTCAAAATGAATAGATTTCGATAAAAAAAATATGTTTTTTTTTTTGTTATTGTGGTTATCACCGTTAAAATATACCACATATATTTTAACGGTGATTCTATATTCGTAGGGAATTCATAAAAGAAAACTTTGGGAATTTCAGAGTTTTCGTAGCAGAATATATTTGATATACCTCATGAGGATAAATTCAAATAGTATATAAATAGGGAAGATCGGTAAGCTTATATATTAGTCGTCACTGAGACGTGTCGGTGTTGTTTACCGTTAAAATTACGTTTATAAGCTTCAAAATGTGGTCGAGGACGCTAGTAGTGTGGTAATTATATAATACTTAGGCCTCCGCTACATTAAATAAAAATTACACATCTTCATCTCCTCATGGCAGGGTTGACTGAGGGAACTTGCGAACCTAGTGTTTAGAAATTCTGTTCCACATCCAGTCTTCACTTTCCGCCGAATTTGAGACATTGCGTGTTGATTGGCAGAACTCAACGCCGTGCATTGCCTCGTTACTAAAGCGAAGAAATGGAACCATTAAATATTCAATTTGAAATTTTTAAATATTTCATTTCCTAGAGTGAGGATTGAGTGGATCCTACTTAAATAAAATAAATTAAAATGGGATCCACATCAAGACTATAAGTAATAAGACTAATTGCTATTACAGCTCTTTAGTCAGCGTCGTTGCTGTTCAGAGTTACAATTTTCCTCCCGGCTTTAAGTTTGGTGCCGCAACATCGGCTTACCAAATAGAAGGGAGCTGGAACACTAGCGGTGAGTAAACTTAATGTTTTAATTGTAGATTAATTTTCAATGCAAGTACTATCAAATAATAATTCTTTGTATTAATTCGATCAATCGAAGTTTATATGAGTTCCCAAAATTTTGACAGATAAATCCCCCAGTGTTTGGGATCACTTCATCCACTCGAAGCCGGTGAGAATCCAAGACTTATCATCTGCGGACATTGCCTGCGACAGTTACAATAACTGGCAAAGGGATGTTGAAATGGCCGAAGAATTGGGCCTTCACTTCTATAGGTGAATAATATATGTTATATATTTCGGTTTTGTGAAAATATATGTCATTCTTGATGTTTGTAATGCCATACAAGATTTCATTTACATAAATAATAAATGAGATTTTTTTATGTTTTAGGTTTTCGATCTCGTGGACCAGGTTGATGCCCTTGGGATACCCACATAAAATTAGTAAAGATGGAAAAGATTACTATAATAATTTAATAAATGCTTTACTTGCTAAAAACATCCAACCCGTGATAACGATGTACCATTGGGACCTGCCACAGTCTCTTCAGGACCTAGGTAAGTAATATAAAGGCTACTAGTACGAAATAAGCAAAATTAAATGATATAAGAATTTCACAAAGTAATCATATGCTAAAAGTAATGAAAATATTTTTTTACTCCAGTACATAATTTGCTAGTAAGTTTTTGGCGCTAATGTCAATAATTGTTTCGCAGGAGGATGGGCCAATTCACAATCAATAGAATGGTTTAGTGACTACGCACGAGCAGTTTTCTCTTTGTTCGCTGATCGTGTCAAAACCTGGATAACTTTCAACGAACCAGTTGCCTTTTGTGACTTCTCCTTTAATAGCGGCATACACGCACCAGGAATTGTCAGTACAGGAATTGGCAGCTACGTATGCAATAAGAACGTCTTGATGGCTCATGCTAAAGCCTGGAGGATATATGATAAGGAGTTCAGACCTAAATATCAAGGTAAGATATAATTATATTCGGAATTATTTCGTATTTTTTTGTATTTTGTAGTCTTAGCACAATTATACTTTTGAAATTGGAACCGGATAAAGATTATTCATAAAGAAAAAATATTGTGTCACTTTAAAAATACTTTAAACATTGTCGCATCTTAAAATAATTATAAATTTTTTTACAGGTAAAGTATCTCTTGCAAATTTCCTCACCTGGATGGAGGCTGAGAATGAACAAGAAGAAGAAACCGCAGAGCTTGCGAGAGAACTTGTGGTAGTTAAACTTTTTTTAATTTTCGATTTTTTTCTATAATTGATACTATTGTATTAATATCAAATAATTGTATAAAAACAAATTGTATTTTACATAATTACATTATTATTTTTATTTGCAGCTGGGAATGTACACGTATCCTATATTTTCTAAGGAAGGTGGTTGGCCTCCGCTGGTAGAGAAGCACATGAGGGAAAGGAGTGAGAAAGAGGGATGGTCAAAATCTAGATTGCCCGATTTTACACAAGAAGAAAAAGATTTTGTTAAAGGTATGTAAATTTTATAAGAAAAAAATTGAGTTCAACAACAATAGAAAAATCTCTTGATGACTCCATGAGTGACTCCATTATCAATTATCAATTCAATAGCATCTTTAAATTGGTGCTATCACGACACTAAACTACAATGTGGTTGACATTGTTTTGTGAATTCAAAACACACTAATCCTGTAGGAATTAATCTATTCCATTCTCATATTTATGTCAACTTTATGAAAATGACTTATTTTATATTGACTTTCTTTAAAATTATAACAACATGTAATGAATTTTAGCAACACATGACATCTCATCATCATTTGATTAATTTACTATTTGAAAATATAATAACATTTATTTTCATATATTTTAGGAACATATGACTATTTTGGTTTCAACTATTACACAAGTCGCACAGTTCGTAAAGCAAAACCCGGTGAAGCAGTTGGCATATGGCCTATGGAGGGAAATTACGACTTCGATATTATATTTTCTGTTCGGCCGGAATGGAAAATAGGAGCCACCTGGTTTTATGTAAGTATTCAAATATTTATATTATTTCGTATAGACAACTTTATATTTTCAAAATTATAAAATAGTAAATTGTAAATTTAAATTTTACAGATATACCCAGAAGGTCTACGTTACATGCTCCGTTGGTTGAAAAGTAGATTTGGAGATCTGGAATTTTTCATCACAGAAAATGGTTACGCGGACACTAATCCAGAGCTACGAGATATAAATCGTGTTTTATATTACAAGGATCATCTAGAACAGGTTCGAGATTCTTATATTTTTACGATTAAATTCTAATTATATACAATTAATGTAAACTATGTTTAAAGTATTACAAATGGGGTCATAATTTTTATGTTTTGTATAAATTACAGGTTCTTCTATCGATCAATGAAGATGACGTGAATGTGACGAGTTACACGGCTTGGACGCTGATGGATAACTTTGAATGGGCCTTCGGATACAAGTAATAATAATTAATCAGTTATTGTTCTACAAAGTCATAATTTACTTTGTTAAAATGAGAGAAACGAGATTTGATCCATAAAATAAATGTGACTTTACTCAAAATATTTATAAAACGTAATATTTGTAGAAAGTTGGAAGTGCAATAAATATAGCTTTTTCATTCAGTTACGTAAATTTCAAAATATACTAAAAATATTCAACTTGCTTTATTCAGTTAGGTCATTTTCAAACCTAAAATACTAAATAAATCTTTTTTTGTCTCTCCAGGTTGAAGTTTGGACTTTATCATGTGGATTTTGAAGACCCGAAGCGCACGCGCCGCCCCCGCGCCTCCGCGGAGTTCTACAGACGGGTTATCGAGAACCACTCAAAGACTAACCGCAGACACCGACACCGACACAGACATCTCTCTAGATCAAATCGCGTATTACAGCTTTAAAAAATAATTTTATGTTTATTTGTATTTTTTTATACTGTGTATAATAAATTATATTTTTTATAAATTATGTTTTCTTTTTCTTATGATGAATCATCATGTGAAAAATAGTTTTGATTGATTGTACTATTATTATTATTTAAACACACTCAGACAGAATTGCTTTATTTATTAATAAGATGTATTTAGTTAAATGTTTTACGTTACAGGATAACGAATGTAAATAATTGCTTTGCGCGGGGATTACATAACAAAACATTATAACGTAGTTATTAATTAATATAATACGTGTACATTTTAATTCCTAAGGAAAACAGTACGCTCGCACTTATGCTACAATTTCATTAAATGTATAAACTATATAACTGTCATGATGTTTCCGCTATCTATCCTAAATATATTTTGAATAAGTCCAAACATTTTTTCCCGTCGAATAAAACAATAAAGAAATTGTTGTGGCGCAGTGTGCAAAACGAAAAGCGAAGTGTCTTGTCAATGTTTTTCTGCCTGATCTATTATGCAGAATTAAGCGTGAAGCTATAAGTACATAAATCTGTATCAGCTATTCTTTAAATGTCTATGTCTAAGTAGGGAACGGAGGTGGAGCGGAGTGTCTAAACACTAGGTTCCCGGGTTTCCTCTGCCTACCCTGCCATGTGCGGGATACATCGAGAAGCTGAGCTATTCTCTAAAATATTTTATGTATGTATTGTCTTAAATTCAAATTCAAAATATTTTTAATTCAAATGGGTTTTAGGAAGCACTTTTGAACTTGGGTATAATAAAACTTTTTAACTCACGACGTATCCTGCTGATAATCAAACTCAAATATAAAAATATGTTTTCTTACCTTAAAGGATTTAGTCTTTACTCAATAAATCCTTACGCTGTATCCCTACCATGGTAGCCAAATAAGAAGCAGCACCAAACGCAGGTATAGTCTCAGCATACCTTTTTCACCTCGTCCACTGTCATTAACCGCTTTATACATGACCTTCGTGCTTCTTACGTGACCTTTTTCCAGTATCGTAGATACTATGTTTTCGAAGGTCAACCGAGGTCTCCCTTACCATCACTTAAGACTAACTTTTCAATCATAATTATTTTTGCCATTTTTTTATCACTAATTCGCTCGACGTGCCCAATTCGCATGAGCACAGCGAAAGCAGCTACGGATTGATCTTTTTGTACTCTACCAATACACTAGCCAATCGAGAGGACAATAACGCACCTACACCAAGACTTCCTCACTCCCTCTCTGCTATGACCCAGAAAGCAACTTGTTTACCAGTAAAATTTAGTTATGCTACTGTGTCATAACAAATGTTATATTGTTTTTTGTTTTGAAAAATGTTTAAACGTTTTACAACAAATAATCCTATATTTAGCATAGATTACTCAGTAAAGTTTTCTCAATGAATGCTTACGTCATAATGGTAACGTAGTCTACACATATAGTGAAAATGTAAATGTCATCGTTGTATACGTAAAGCTAATAGGAAAATCGAGTCCTGTCTTCGCACAGCGGCACAAGAGTGTGACTGTAATCGACAGGTTTTGGGTTCGATCCCCAGTCGAGGAAATGAAATATTTAATATTTTCAATTTAAATATTAAATGTTTCATTTTCTTCGCTCTGGTAATAAGGCTAAACGCGGCGTTGAGTTCCGCCACTCAACACGCAATGCCTCAAATCCGGCGGAAAGTGGGGAACAGAAGTGGAACTGATTAGAGTAGAAGACTGAAAATCTGTTATTGGAGACATTTTTGAATTCAAATTCATTTTTTTTTTATCTACGGAGCATGTGTTTATTTTTTAAATCAAATGTTTTTATAAGTGAAACTGATGTGTTTAAAGCAGCCGTACTGATGTGTTTGAAGTAGCGAGTATTGAGTTTATTTTTTAGTGGTTTTTTGGTTCTATAATAGTTAGAGAATAATATATCCTACGTATAGGGTACATACGAGTATAAGCTACTCCGTCATCTTCTTTCCGCTCAATTCTATATCTTGCATCTATACACTCCTTGCTTATTATACACAAGCCACCAGCGCGAGAAATATACAAAATCATTGTCGAAATAGATTTGAAGACATCACCATCACGTGTACAGTAAAATTATGTACCACATCATTATACGTGCACTCTTGATACATACAAATACGACATATTTACACCATTACGTCGGATGGAGCGGATGTATGTCATTAATCGTCGTTATGACATTCTTACACTATTGAGTGTTCATTATATAAAATTTCGGTTATTCCGATTACTCGTTTTACTTTACGTTGTACTTTATATAATAATATGTTATAATTTTCCTTTATTTTTATCCCAGATTTTAAGTCATTGTTATTTATAATAATAAATAATAAATATAATAAATAAACTATTTATAATTATGTGATTTATAATTATTAAATATATATTTTTTATAGCATTTTTTTTAAAACTTATATTTTATTTTAACTTTTTTAAATTTTTAATTCATTGAACTTGCGCTTTTCAATCGAATTTCAAATGGCACGGAGCCTTTACGTTGAAAACGAAAAATTTTGACATTCCTAAATTAGTAAAATAAGTTTTTTGCTTTTGGTTGTTATGAACATTTTAAGCTATTCCGATTACTCGTTCATTGTACTTTATAAAATATGTTATAATTTTCCTTTATTTTTATCGTAGGTTATTTGTAATTTTTATTTATAACAATAAATATATAAATAATATTATATATAAACTATTTATAGTTTTGTTAATACTAAATATATAAATTTTATTGGTTTTTTTAACTTATATTTTATTTTACCTTTTTTTTTAATGTTAATTCATAGTACGAAACAAAAAAAACGTAGCGGAGTTTGAATTCGCTCTTTTTAAACGGATTTCAAGAGGCACGGGTCCAATACGTTGAAATTCTTTTACGATTTCTAAATAAGTAACTTTGTTTTTTGCTTTTGGTTATAATGAACATTTTGGTTATTCCTATTACTAGTTCGTTGCATTTACATCATATTACATTGTTGTTTTTCCTTACGAATTTCGAACTTTTTGATCACCATTGAAAATAATTATATGATTCATTTATTATTCTTGAATGACTTAGGTACTTCTAAAGTGCTTATATTTTTTGAAATGTGTGCTTATTAAAGACCTACATATCCTAAGACTACAGTTTTTACACTTACAATACATTCAGATAAGTCAAATATTCATACAAAATAATAAAATGAAAAATAGAGAGATCACTGTTGGTATTTAATAATATGTTTCTGAACTCAAAGTGTCGAGGTCTACCACTCTTTACAATGGCCTATATTTGTCGAATTTAATTTAATATCTCTTCATTTTCAATTTTAGGCTTCGTACCGCATTTACGGCATATGGCTTTAGTAAGTAAGTATTCCACTGTAAAAGTGATAGGTTGTGGGTTCAATTCTCACTAAAGAAAATTGAAATATTTAGTATTTTTCATTTATTTTATCTTGAAACAAGGCACGTTGAGTTCCACAACTTAACACGCAATGCGTCAATTTTGGCGAAAAGTGTGGCAATGGCTTAATAAAACTAGAGTGTTATAATATTAGGTTTCAAGTTCCCCGTGCAGGGTACAGCGTGAAGCTGAAAAAAATACCGTAGATGGGATGATAGGGAAAGTCCCTATCCACCCATTTGCGGTATTTTTTATTGTGAGCACCGTTCATTACCACATATTTGTTTATTTTTTTATACGAAGGACATGACCATTTATAAAAGTCGTTCTGAAAAGATGTTGGTTGGTTGTTCAGAAGAGATGTTGGCTGAATTAAAGTAAAGAATTGATTAAATCTAATGTTATCTTGTATCTATGCATATTATTGTCTTGGAAGGATATAAGAGATGCGAAATTTAAATTTATAGCAGAATTAAAGTTATAACTGAAAATTAGAAAGTAGTATTCACTAACTTTTATGCGATACATATATTATTATAATAATAAATACAACGCAAGGGGCGTTACTCTCCCCTTTTTAGAAATGAAACAAAAATTCTTATTTAATAAACTCGTTCTATTATTAGTATTATTATAGCAATATTCAGATTTTGGACAAAATTCCGCTAGTAAACACCCCAGTGCACTGACACTGGGTGTTGACTAGGAACTTAACTCAAACTCCGCACTTACAGCACTTACATATTACCAGAACGGTATATAAATAAAATCACCGTCAAAGTAAATTTTTACTCAATTTTTTGTACACACATTGCCTTCACATTAAGATGGTGTGCCACTTATTCATACATTCGCGCTTGTTACCCACAAATACGTCATAGTTACACCATCACGTCATAGACAGAGGAAGTTTATGTCATAAGTGCTTGTCATGACACTCTTTCACTAAATAAAATTATATGCAATTTGGGTTATTCCGATTACTGGTTTATTGTAATTTATATAATATTACGTGATTATCTTCCTTTAATTCTATTATAAGTTTTTGTCTTTGTTAAAAATAGTTTTAAGATTTATTATTATTGAACTTATTATTTTTATATGAGTTTTTTATACTTATATTTAGTTTCGGTTGATTTGAAAACTAATATAATCATTGGTTCATTTTACTTTAAATAATATTATATTGTGCATAATACCAATGTTAACTTCTGAAATGTACCCGTTCGAGCTGAGCTCGTTTCACATTTCTGTAAGTTTCTAGCTAAATATTTTTGTTTTTATTCAGTAATTTCAATAATTAATTTATTCTGAATTCGAAGGTTCAAATTCCATCATTGTCTACGTTGTGGTTCCAAGTAGGCCATAATTCTTCGTTTTTAAGCTTTGTCCTGCAAATGAGAGGATTAGAGAGGGAAAACCTTGTTTTTTATTCTAATAACACCAAAGACAATATGCTCTTGTCTTTTTATTTGTGTTATTGTAATGTTCATAATATTTTAAATATATCATTCGCTTCATTTAAAGTGTGTAAAAGAAGTATTAGTTGAGTTAAAGTTTAGTGTTGACCAATTGCGGAGTCATCTTGTATTTTGCAATATTGGCATATTGAGAGGCAAAGTTCTACGCAGAGCTTTGTCTTACCAAAGCTGGTAAGTAAAATTGCCTTTTTCTCATTTGACAAGCCATTTATGAATGTGCGACATAAATTAAATCAACAGCGGGTGTATTTGATTACCTAAGTATAGTTTAAATTGGTTTATCTGGTTGACACTCAAAATATGAATCGATTTCGATAAAAAAAAATATATGTTTTATTGTGATACTTATATGTATGGTATATTTTAACAGTCATTCTATATTCGTAGGGAATTCATAAAAGAAAACTTTGGGAATTTCAGAGTTTTCGTAGCAGAATATATTTACCTCATGAGGATAAATTCAAATAGTATATAAATAGGGAAGATCGGTAAGCTTATATCGATGGCTCCTAGGTAAAGGGGCGTAAGTGCCACTTAGGCCTTTATGCAATAATTAGTGCAAAGCGTTCTCAATGTCCTGTTCTATGATTATAAAAAATAATTTTATTAATTTTTGTAATAGTTCAAAAGTTATAAATTAGGCAAAGAGGCGAATGTGCACATTAAAGTAGCGTATATGGGCGAATATAACCGTTGGCCTTTATACGGTGCGCTGCGAACTCCGCGGAAGTGGGGTGAAGGGGCGGTAGTGCCGCATTGGTCTGTATACTCAGTGCGCGGCTAGCGGTCCTTCTTAATGCTGCGTCGGCGCAATCGTCTTAATTATTAAAAAAATAGTTGTAATATTAGGTTAATAATGAAACGTAACCAAACTTTTGGGTTCACACGTGCTCAAAAAATGATTAACAGTATTTTAAACGAAGATTTGAATTTGGAAATCAACCAAGATGTACCTTTCGAAAATAAAAACGAGGAAACCGAATATCCAGGTAAGACATGTTATGTTGTTTTATATTGTATTTATTATATTTTATTAGGATCATATAAAGACAATAAGTTTTTATATGTTTTTTGATCATTTAATCCGACAGACTATGTAAAAAGGCGAAATAGCACGTTCGCCTTTTTACTTGGTACATTTTATGAATAATCATATTCGCCCTTTGTTTAATTGCTTATTTTTTTATGTTTCATTAAGTATTTTTATTTATTTTATGTACATTATATACATTTAAAAACTTAATAAATTAAATAATACTTGAAATTATACCTTAATAACCTATATCTATCGAATTACACGTAAAGGCGTAAGTGATATACGATGTTTTCTCGATGTTTACACTTAGATACCTAATTATGAACTTTCCTATTATAGTGTCTCCACTGGAGTCTGGCGCGCAGTACGCCGTTGAAGATTTATCTTCGGAACTGTTTCACAACACGTCTGCACATTCCACAGAAGACCCCCAGGAAGAACCAAGTGAAATCTCTATAATAAGCGGAACTGCTGTTTACAATACACCAATGCCTTCGCCAGCTATATCATTTACGGCTTCTTCTCCGATACATATTGCTATTGATAATGATCTTTATTTACAACCAGATTTCTTAACTTCTACACCGAAACGAGCAGAAAATGAGGAATACCGGGTACCACGAGCTGAAAGTCCTATCGTATCTAGCGATAACCAATCGAATACAATGAGCGAATCAGCTGCTTATTCATCAGGTGAGGTATATTCTCCACATGCTGTAAGGAATAGAAAGCGAATCTTTTCTAAAAGGAGGGATGTAGAGAGACTAAGGGAAAGATTTCAGAAGGAATGGGTGGATATGAAACGTAAACGGTTGAAAAATTTAGGCCTAGAGTATAATAGCCGTGATGGAAAGCTGCGTGGTGCAAAATCCCTTGGAAATATCAAATGTAATTCTAAATGTGTATTTAAATGCTCTGAAAAAAAATACCGATTCTGAACGTCAAAAAATATTTGATAAATTTTGGGCTATTGGCGATCACTCGAAGCAGTGGGATGTTCTTGCGCGGCATGTAAAGAGAATTAATAAACGTAGAACTGTTACGGACTATCAATCGCGCCGTTCTTTTACAAACATATATTATTTACCCATTTTAAACGATTTTGACGATAATGTAGAGACTGCAGTTGACAACGCTCAGCAAAAGGTTTGTAAAACAATATTTTTACAAACATCCTCTGTGAGTGAAAAAGTAGTTCGAACTGCTTTACAAAAATTTGCTGGTGAGTTAACATCCACAGATCAGAGAGGCTATCACACTAATCATCCTGCTATTATTAATGATATAATGATACAAAGCGTTATCGACCACGTAGCATCGTATAAGCCAGTAGAGTCGCATTACTGCCGTAAAGACACGAACAAGCTTTACTTAGATGGGTCACTGACATTTAGACGAATGTATACAATGTATAAGGAATGGTTTGATCCCAACAAGTACTCTTCAAAATGTGAAAATTTACGACACTACCGCGATATTGTAAATAAAAAGTTTAACCTTGGATTCCACAAACCAAAAAAGGACTTATGTGATACCTGCCACATTTTTAAAAATGTATTAGAACCAAGTGATAACATGAAATTGGCCTATGCTATACATATAAAAAACGAAAAAATTGCACGAATATTAAAGGATGAGGATAAGAAACAAGCTAAACTTAATCCTGACAAAATATTTTGCGCTTGTTACGATATGCAAAAAATATTCCATTGTCCTTATGGCGATGTCAGTATATTTTATTATAAAATGAAACTCAAGTTGTTTAATTTTACGGTTTTTGATGTTGCGAAATCAAAGGGCTTTGTTATTTATGGTCTGAGCAAACTGGTAAGAAGGGACCTAATGAAATTGCTAGTTTTGTATATGACCTAATCAGAAATAAATTAACCGAAGGCTACCGTAATTTTCGTTTTTGGTCGGACAATTGTTCCAGCCCAAACAGAAACAGAATTGTATTTTATATGTACTTATATGCATCTAAAACTTTTACAATAAACATAAAACATACGTATCTGGAGAAAGGCCACACCCAATCAGAAGTTGACAGTGTCCATGCAACTATAGAAAAAGCTGCTAAAAATAAAATAATTTACACACCCACAGAATGGCTTTCTTTGATTCGGTGGGCGAAACAAATAGGTGAAGCATATAAATAACGTCGTGGATGTCACTCAAGAAATGATTTTTGATTTCAAACAAATGCAGAATTCATCTTTGTATAACTGGACGAAATCTGAATGTGGTGACCAAGTTAAGTGGTCCAAAATAAAATGCGTCATGGTAGATTACAATACACCTTTTTGTCTAAAGTATAAATATGACTTGGCTGAGGAGGCGACCGAGTATATAATTAATGTTATTAAACCTACAACGAACAGAATAACCAGATTTAACAAGCGGGATACGGTTCCAGTAGAACCTGGCTTGAATAAATGATACACTAGTAAATTAGCTATTACAAACGAGAGAAAAAAAGATCTCTTATCTATGTGTAATAATAGGGTGATACCAGTTTCTTATCATACCTTCTTTTCTAATTTAGTGTCTACTGCTGAAGTAAATGAAAATTCTAGTTCTGACGAATAGTAATAGAAGCTAACGATTTTTAATTTAATGTTTGATTTTTTTTCTAATTTTCAAATTCTGTAACATTTAACTTAATTGCAAACCATCATAAACTCACCCAAACGGGGTAGATGTTTTTTTAAATATATTATTTGATTACATATATATTTTTATACACCTTTGTAAAACAATTTGTTCCTACTCGATGCCATGTTAAATATTATATTTTTTGTTGATTTATAAGATTTAAGTTGTTTTTATTAATATGTCTACTTATTGTAAGTGTTGATTTATTTGTTTACCGTAAATTTCTTTCATATTCCAAGAGTAAAACTGAACCTTAAACTTAAAAAATATTATAGAATAAAAATAACATAGTTTTAACTAGTCTGCTCTTAAGGTTGTGATAGTATTAGTGAAGTATAGTATGATTAAACTAAAATCTTTAACAATGTTCCTCTTATAACAAAAGAAAATTCATTGTTTATTCATTGTTACCAAAAACTAAGTTGATTTCATTTTAATCATTTATCTAGGTCATCATTCATATCTACTAGTAAATTTGTTCATTTTGTATATATGATCACAAATTTTAAATGAATATTTTAGTTTATTATAAAATAAATATGAAAGCTGATTTCTATTTTTTGTTTCATTTGAAATCAGTCAGTATGCGTTATAAGTACCTAACTTGCCCATGAACAGTAAAAAGGCGAATGTGCTAAAACTTCAATTAGAACCTATTAAATTACGTCTCTCTTTGTTTATATGTAGAAGGACAGATCTAATAAATTAATTTAAAATATAATAAAAAAGTATAAACAATGTTTTAGCAAACAATAGTATTTCAAAAAATAGCGCTGTAAAAAGACCAAACAGCACTTTCGCCTTTTTACATTGAGCTATAAATAAAAAATGATAAAAGAGGACCTCGTAACAAGGCCAAACTACAAAATACCATTAATTAATAAATATATTTTAATATTGTTCTTATCATAACAATAGTAATTATATTAATATGCTTCGTAGGAAAAATCATATGATTCGGTTAAATATATTAAAACTTACGACCAAATAACAGTCATGACAACACTAAAAGTGCTGTCTTGTAAAATTGTATTTTTTCACTTACGCCCCTTTACTTAGGAGCCATCGATATATCAGTCGTCACTGAGACGTGTCGGTGTTGTTTACCGTTAAAATTAAGTTTATAAGCTTCAAAATGTGGTCGAGGACGCTAGTAGTGTGGTAATTATATAATACTTAGGTATCCGCTATATTAAATAAAAATTACACATCACATCTTCATCTCCTCGTGGCAGGGTTGACTGAGGGAACTTGCGAACCTAGTGTTTTGAAATTCCGTTCCACTTTCAGTCTTCACTTTCCGCCGAATTTGAGACATTGCGTGTTGATTGGCAGAACTCAACGCCGTGCATTGCCTCGTTACTAAAGCGAAGAAATGGAACAACAAATAATCCATATTTAGCATAGATTACTCAGTAAAGTGCTCTCAATGAATGCTTACGTCATAATGGTAACGTAGTCTACACATATAGTGAAAATGTAAATGTCATCGTTGTATACGTAAAGCTAATAGGAAAATCGAGTCCTGTCGTCGCACAGCGGCACAAGAGTGTGACTGTAATCGACAGGTTTTGGGTTCGATCCCCAATAGAGGAAATGAAATATTTAATATTTTCAATGTAAATATTAAATGTTTCATTTTCTTCGCTCTGGTAATAAGGCTAAGCGCGGCGTTGAGTTCCGCCACTCAACACGCAATGCCTCGAATCCGGCGGAAAGTGGGGAACAGAAATGGAACTGATTAGAGTAGAAGACTGAAAATCTGTTATTGGAGACATTTTTTGAATTCAAATTCTTTTTTTTTTTTTATTTTCGGAGCATGTGTTTATTTTTTAAATCAAATGTTTTTATAAGTGAAACTGATGTGTTTAAAGTAGCCGTACTGATGTGTTTGAAGTAGCGAGTATTGATTTTATTTTTTAGTGTTTTTTTGTTTCTATAATAGTTAGAGAATAATATATCCTACATATAGGGTACATACCAGTATAAGCTACTCCGTCATCTGCTTTCCGCTCAATTCTATACCTTGCATCTATACACTCCTTGTTTATTATACACAAGCCACCAGCGCGAGAAATATACAAAATCATTATCGAAATGGATTTGAAGACATCACCATCACGTGTACAGTAAAATTTTGTACCACATCATTATACGTGCACTTTTGATACATACAAATACGACATATTTACGCCATTACGTCGGATGGAGCGGATGTATGTCATTAATCGTCGTTATGACATTCTTACACTATTGAGTGTTCATTATATAAAATTTCGGTTATTCCGATTACTCGTTTTACTTTACATTGTACTTTATAAAATAATATGTTACAATTTTCCTTCATTTCTGTCCCAGATTTTAAGTCATTGTTATTTATAATAATAAATAATAAATATAATAAATAAACTATTTATAATTATGTGATTTATAATTATTAAATATATAATTTTTATAGGATTTTTTTAAAAACTTATATTTTATTTTAACTCTTTTAAAATTTTAATTCATTGAACTTGCGCTTTTCAATCGAATTTCAAATGGCACGGGTCCTTTACGTTGAAAACGAAAAATTTTGACATTCCTAAATTAGTAAAATAAGTTTTTTGCTTTTGGTTGTTATGAACATTTTAAGCTATTCCGATTACTCGTTCATTGTACTTTATAAAATATGTTATAATTTTCCTTTATTTTAGCGTAGGTTTTTTGTAATTGTTATTTATAACAATAAATATATAAATAATATTATATATAAACTATTTATAGTTTTGTTATTACTAAATATATAAATTTTATTGGTTTTTTTTAACTTATATTTTATTTTACCTTTTTTTTTAATGTTAATTTATAGTACGAAACAAAAAAACGTAGCGGAGTTTGAATTCGCTCTTTTTAAACGGATTTTAAGAGGCACGGGTCCAATACGTTTAAATTCTTTTACGATTTCTAAATAAGTAACTTTGTTTTTTGCTTTTGGTTATAATGAACATTTTGGTTATTCCTATTACTAGTTCGTTGTACTTTACATCATATTACATTGTTGTTTTTCCTTACGAATTTCGAACTTTTTGATCACCATTGAAAATAATTATATGATTCATTTATTATTCTTGAATGACTTAGATACTTCTAAAGGGCTCATATTTTTTATATCTTATGACTACAAATTTTACACTTACAACATATTCAGATCAGTCAAATAATCATATAAAAAAATAAAATGAACATTAGTGAGATCACTTTTGGTATTCAATAATATATATTTGAACTCAAAGTGTCGAAGTCTACCACTCTTTACCATGGCCTATATTTGTCGAATTTAATTTAGTATGTCTTCATTTTCAATTTTAGGCTTCGTACCGCATATACGGCATATGGCATTAGTAAGTAAGTATTCCACTGTAAAAGTGATAGGTTATGGGTTCAATTCTCATGAAAGGAAATTGAAATATTTAGTTTATTTGGTATTAAGGCAGAGCGCGGTGTTGAATTCCGCCACTCAACACGCAATGCCTCAAATTCGGCGGAAAGTGGGGAACGGAAGTGGAACGGAGTGTCTTTACACTAGGTTTCCGGGTTCCCTCTGCCCATCCTGCCTTGTGCGGGATACAGCGTGAAGCTAAAAAAAAAAATAAAAAAAAATATTTATTTGCGGTATTTTTTACTCCTATTTGCGGTACAATCAAGGTACTTCTGATTGTGAGCACCGTTCATTATCACATATTTGTTTATTTTTTTATACGAAGCACATCACGACCATAAGAATCGTTCAGAAGAGATGTTGGTTGGTTGTTCAGAAGAGATGTTGGCTGAATTAAAGTTAAGTATTGATTAAATTTAATGTTATCTTGTATCTATGCATATTATTGTCTTGGAAGGATATAAGAGATGCGAAATTTAAATTTATAGCAGAATTAAAGTTATAACTGAAAATTAGAAAGTAGTATTCACTAACTTTTATGCGATACATATATTATTATAATAATAAATACAACGCAAGGGGCGTTACTCTCCCCTTTTTAGAAAAGAAACAAAAAATCTTATTTAATAAACTCGTTCTATTATTAGTATTATTATAGCAATATTCAGATTTTGGGCAAAATTCCGCTAGTAAACACCCTAGTGTACTGATACTGGGTGTTGACTAGGAACTTAACTCAAACTCCGCACTTACAGCACTTACATATTACCAGAACGGTATATAAATAAAATCACCGTCAAAGTAAATTTCAACTCAATTTTTTGTACACACATTGCCTTCACATGGTGTGTCACTTATTCATACATTCGCGCTTGTTACCCACAAATACGTCATAGTTACACCATCACGTCATAGACAGAGGAAGTTTATGTCATAAGTGCTTGTTATGACACTCTTACACTAAATAAAATTATATGCAATTTGGGTTATTCCGATTACTGGTTTATTGTAATTTATATAATATTACGTGATTATCTTCCTTTAATTCTATTATAAGTTTTTGTCTTTGTAGAAATAGTTTTAAGATTTATTATTATTGAACTTATTATTTTTATAGGTGATCCTTATACTTATATTTAGTTTCATTTGTTTTCGGTTTATTTGAAAACTAATATAATCATTGGTTCATTTTACTTTAAATAATATTATATTGTGCATAATACCAATGTCAACTTCTGAAATGTACCCGTTCGAGCTGAGCTCGTTTCACATTTCTGTAAGTTTCTAAATATTTTTCTTTTTATTCGGTAATTTCAATAATTATTTTATTCTGAACTCGAAGGTTCAAATTCCCCCATTGTCTACGTTGTGGTTCCAAGTAGGCCATACATCTTCGTTTTTAAGCTTTGTCCTGCAAATGAGAGGACTAGGAAAGGGAAAATCTTGTTTTCTTATTCTAATAACACCACAGACATAAAATATGCTCTTGTCTTTTTATTTGTGTTATTGTAATGTTTATAACATTTTAAATATATCATTCGCGTCATTAAAAATGCTCAAAAGAAGTATTGGTTGAGTTAAAGTTTAATGTTGATCAATTGCGGTGTCATCTTGTATTTCGCAATATTCGCATATTGAGAAGCTAAGTTCTACGCAGCGCTTTGTCTTACCAAAGCGGGTAAGTGAAATTGCTTTTATCTCATTTGAGGAGCCATTTATGAATGTGCGATATAAATTAAATCAACAGCGGGTGTATTTGATTACCTAAGTATAGTTTAAATTGGTTTATCTGGTTGACACTCAAAATGTGTATCGATTTCGATAGAAAAAATATATGTTTTATTGTGGTACTTATATGTATGGTATATTTTAACAGTGATTCTATATTCGTAGGGAATTCATAAAAGAATACTTTGGGAATTTCAGAATTTTCGTAGCAGAATATATTTACCTCATGAGGATAAATTCAAATAGTATATAAATAGGGAAGATCGGTAAGCTTATATATCAGTCGTCACTGAGACGTGTCGGTGTTGTTTACCGTTAAAATTACGTTTATAAGCTTCAAAATGTGGTCGAGGACGCTAGTAGTGTGGTAATTATATAATACTTAGGTATCCGCTACATTAAATAAAAATTACACATCTTCATCTCCTCATGGCAGGGTTGACTGAGGGAACTTGCGAACCTAGTGTTTAGAAATTCTGTTCCACATCCGGTCTTCACTTTCCGCCGAATCTGAGACATTGCGTGTTGATTGGCAGAATTCAACGCCGTGCTTTGCCTCGTTACCAAGGCGAAGAAATAGAACCATTAAATATTCAATTTGAAGTTATTAAATATAACATTTCCTAGAGTGAGGATTGAGTAGATCCCACTTAAATTAAATTAATTAAAATGGGATCCACATCAAGACTATAAGTAATAAGACTAATTACTGTTACAGCTCTTTAGTCAGCGTCGTTGCTGTTCAGAGTTACAATTTTCCTCCCGGCTTTAAGTTTGGTGCCGCAACATCGGCTTACCAAATAGAAGGGAGCTGGAACACTAGCGGTGAGTAAACTCAATGTTTTAATTGTAGATTAATTTTCAATGCAAGTACTATTAAATAAAAATTCTTTGTAATAATTCGATCGATCGATGTTTATATGAGCTCCCAAAATGTTGACAGATAAATCCCCCAGTGTTTGGGATCACTTCATCCACTCGAAGCCGGAGAGAATCCAAGACTTATCATCTGCGGACATTGCCTGCGACAGTTACAATAACTGGCAAAGGGATGTTGAAATGGCCGAAGAATTGGGCCTTCACTTCTATAGGTGAATAATATATATATTTAATATATTTCGGCTATAAATTTGTGAAAATATATGTCATTCTTGATGTTTGTATTGCCATACAAGATTTCAATTACACAAATTATAAATGGGAATTATTGATGTTTTAGGTTTTCGATATCGTGGACCAGGTTGATGCCCTTAGGTTACCCACATAAAATTAGCAAGGATGGAAAAGATTACTATAGTAATTTAATCAATGCTTTACTTGCTAAAAACATCCAACCGGTGATAACTATGTACCATTGGGACCTGCCACAGTCTCTACAGGACCTAGGTAAGTAAGATAAAGGCTACTAGAACAAAATAAGCTAAATTAAATGATATAAGAATTTCACTTATTAATCATATGCTAAAAGTAATGAAATTATTTTTTCACTCCAGTACATAATTTGCTATTAAGTTTTTGTCGCTAATGTCCATAATTGTTTCGCAGGAGGATGGGCCAATCCACAATCAATAGAATGGTTTAGTGACTACGCACGAGCAGTTTTCTCTCTCTTCGCTGATCGTGTCAAAACCTGGATAACTTTCAACGAACCAGTTGCCTTTTGTGACTTCTCCTTTAATAGCGGCATACACGCACCAGGAATTGTCAGTACGGGAATTGGCAGCTACGTATGCAATAAGAACGTCTTGATGGCTCATGCTAAAGCCTGGAGGATATATGATAAGGAGTTCAGACCTAAATATCAAGGTAAGATATAATTATATTCGGAATTATTTCGTATTTTTTTGTATTTTGTATTCTTAGCACCATTATACTTTTGAAATTGGAACCGGATAAAGATTATTCATAAAGAAAAAATATTGTGTCACTTTAAAAATACTTTAAACATTGTCGCATCTTAAAATAATTATAAATTTTTTTACAGGTAAAGTATCTCTTGCAAATTTCCTCACATGGATGGAAGCTGAGAATGAACAAGAAGAAGAAACCGCAGAGCTTGCGAGAGAACTTGTGGTAGTTAAACTTTTTTTTTAATTTTCGATTTTTTTCTATAATTGATACTATTGTATTAATATCAAATATATTTATAAAAACAATTTGTATTGTACATAATTAAATTTTAATTTTATTTGCAGCTGGGAATGTACACGTATCCCATATTTTCTAAGGAAGGCGGTTGGCCTCCGCTGGTAGAGAAGCACATGAGAGAAAGGAGTGAGAAAGAGGGATGGCCAAAATCCAGATTGCCTGATTTCACACAAGAAGAAAAAGACTTTGTTAAAGGTATGTAAATTTTATAAGAAAAAAATTGAGTTCAACAACAATAGAAATCTCTTGATGACTCCATGAGTGACTCCATTATCAATTATCAATTCAATAGCATCTTTAAATTGGTTTTATCACGACACTAAACTACAATGTGGTTGACATTGATTTGTGAATTCAAAAAACACTAATCCTGTAGGAATAAATCTATTCCATTCTCATATTCATGTCAACTTTATGATAGTGACTTATTTAATATTCAGTTGTTTAAAAGTATAACAACACGTATGGCAATGAATTTTAGCAACATATAACATCTTACCATCATTTGATTAATTTACTATTTGAAAATGAAATAACATTTATTTTCATATATTTTAGGAACATATGACTATTTTGGTTTCAACTATTACACAAGTCGCACAGTTCGTAAAGCAAAACCCAGTGAAGCAGTTGGCATATGGCCTATGGAGGGAAATTACGACTTCGATATTATATTTTCTGTTCGGCCGGAATGGAAAATAGGAGCCACCTGGTTTTATGTAAGTATTCAAATATTTATATTATTTCGTATAGACAACTTTATATTTTCAAAATTATGAAATAGTAAATTGTAAATTTTAACTTTACAGATATACCCAGAAGGTCTACGTTACATGCTCCGTTGGTTGAAAACTAGATTTGGAGATCTGGAATTTTTCATCACAGAAAATGGTTACGCAGACACTAATCCAGAGCTACGAGATATAAATCGTGTTTTATATTACAAGGATCATCTAGAACAGGTTCGAGATTCTTATATTTTTACGAGGAAATTTAAATTCTAATTATATACAA
The DNA here is from genome assembly GCA_019049475.1 of Eueides isabella. Lineage (NCBI taxonomy): Eukaryota > Metazoa > Arthropoda > Insecta > Lepidoptera > Nymphalidae > Eueides > Eueides isabella. The sequence continues at coordinate 8,712,085 of CM032407.1, forward strand.
TTAATGTAAACTATGTTTAAAGTATTACAAATGGGGTCATAATTTTTATGTTTTGTATAAATTACAGGTTCTTCTATCGATCAATGAAGATGACGTGAATGTAACGAGTTACACCGCTTGGACGCTGATGGATAACTTTGAATGGGCCTTCGGATACAAGTAATAATAATTAATCAGTTATTTTTCTACAAAGTCATAATTTACTTTGTTAAAATGAGAGAGATGAGATTTGATCCATAAAATAAATGTGACCTTACTCAAAATATTTATAATACGTAATATTTGTAGAAAGTTGGAAGTGCAATAAATATGACTTTTTTATTCAGTAATGTTAATTTCATCCCAACCCAACTAAAAATATTCAACTTGCTTTATTCAGTTAGGTCATTTTCAAAACTAATAAATTAAATAAATCTTTTTTACTTTTCTCCAGGTTGAAGTTTGGACTTTATCATATTGACTTCGAAGACCCGAAGCGCACGCGCCGCACTCGCGCCTCCGCGGAGTTCTACAGACGAGTTATCGAGAACCACTCAAAGACTAACTGCAGACACCGACACCGACACAGACATCTCTCTAGCTAATCGCGTATTACAGCTTTAAAAAATAGTTTTATGTTTTATTTGTATGTTTTATACTGTGATTGTTTTATAATAAATGATATTTTTTTGTAAAATGACGTTGTTATTTTACTTATTATTAATCATCATGTAACTTGTACTTACATATACATAGCTTCGCGCTGTATCCACACAGGCACTCGAAGTGTTACCAGAGTGAGGAAAACGAAAACATTACATATTTCAATTGAAAATATTAAATATCTCATTACCTCGAGTAGTGATCGAACGTCGTAGTAATAGTCGTTACGTAAAATCTATATTTAAGTGTATAATTAGCTACACATACGCGTGAACAGAAATGTTTTATTTATATAAATTATACCAATTTAGTGTAATCTTTTATGTAACAGGACAGCGAAAGTTTAACGTGGGAACTACCTAACAAAACATCATGATGTGGCTATTCATTGGGATAAAACTTGTCCGTTAATATTCATATAGGAATAAAATACTTTGGCACGTACGTTACAATTTCATTCAATGTACAAACTATGTAAATATTATGCCGTTTTTGAATGAAACAATATAGAAGTTTTTGTGGCGCAGTTTAATAGTTGTATTGTGAACACGTTGGTTTTGAGTTTGATGCATATTAAACAATATGATTATGATATTTTTTTCCAATTTTCCCCTCTTCATTGAGGTTCCCGTATCTGCGTTAGTTTATGTATCGGGATACAGCGAGTAGCTGATTTTTTTTGTTATGAATTTAAAATAAAATCGTTTTGAAACTATCAAAATGCGAGTAAAAAGCTACATAACATATTATTTATAAGTTTCACACACACAATTAAGTATTCGAACTTCTGCATAGTGGATTATTTGATTGCAGTGTTGCTAAACGAATATCATTAAGTTTTGTTTTTTTAGGGAAAATTTTGATAGTAAATATTGAACATATTGGAAATAAGAAATAAAGAAGTATACATTTAAACATAAAAGATGGTCCAACGATTCGTAACGTTCTTATTCGTACGTAGCGGATTTCCTTTTCTTTAGCTATTTGTCTAGTACGTGTATGCAAAGGCTTAAAATATGGAAGGAGGTGTTCTGAGACAAATTATGTTCGATTTATTTACACTATTGACTTGAGTGAAGCCGATTTAGTTGAGTTAGTTTAGTTAAATTTAGATATTTCCACAATAATGGAGTCTCTCGGTGTTAAGTTATTTTACAACTACAGTGCGAAATCTCTTCTTACTTTCGTCCATCTTGCAGCATCTTGAATAGGGTCTTCTTGGAATTATTTTCTGAAATGCCATCAACACAGGAACAAAACATGATCTAATGTGCTTTTTATTAACTGTTGTTTGTTTTATAATCTACAATGCACCTCCATCTAACAGTAGTATGATACACTACACTGTTGCATTAGGTCTGTATCGATATACGACATAAAATTTAACAAAATTAATATTAAAAGCGCTGTACAGAGAGAGAGAGAGAGAGAGAGTCATTGTCGTACAATGTACTGAACAGTTGCTCAGTACATAAAAATAATTTTGTTAATACCAAAATTAGTGAATCAGACTTATCATACACTTTCTTAAATCTCCGTCTTAGTAAATAATAATTAGCAATACTGCGTTAAACAAAGAAATATCTTTGTTTCTGGTGTCACATGATTTGAAAACTTAACGTGTATTAATAATCATAAGGGTTATTCCGTGCACGTACTCATACTCTCTCAGCTTCACGCTAAATCCCACACGAGGCAGAGGGAACCTAGTGTAAAGACACTCCGTTCCACTTCCGTTCCCCACTTTCCGCCAAATTTGAGGCATTGCGTGTTGAGTGGCGGAACTTAAAGCCGCGCTTTGCCTTATTACCAGAGCGAAGAAATGAAACATTAAATATTTAAATTGAAAATATTAAATATTTCATTTCCTCGACTGGGGATCGAACCCAGAACCTGTCGGTTACAGTCACACTCTTGTGCCGCTGCGCCACGACAGGCCTCAAAAATAAAATATTATGACGTAGCCATTCATTGAGAAAATACTTGTGAGTTATGCATTTATTAAGGAGAAATAAACAGTCGACAATTTATTCTTTCCGTATAATTTACTCTAGTTTATGTTAGAATTGTAAATTAAATTTCGCCTTTAATTTCTAATATCAATCAAGGCCATTGTAACACACTGTAACATACAGCTGGACACAACTAAACTCGACAGTTGGTGGTACAATTCCCGTCGAGGTGAAAAAACATATTATTTTCATTTTCTTGGTGTGGTGACAACATAAAATTCAGCATTCTAAATATAAAGGAATGTGTTGAACTTATTTTTTTACATTAAGATTGAAAAAAGAGAAATGGTACCAATAAGATATAGTTTGAATTAAACATTTAATAATAAACTCAATAAAAAAGTTCTGAAGGAGAACAATAATCTAGAAGGTTACTAAGAACTTTTATTAAAATAAACCAATTTGCTACTAGCTCTTAATATTAGCTACTGGCTCTTACCTGCGGCTCGGCCCTCATGGCATGCTAAATTAAAATAACTAAAAATTGTGTACGAAACATTTATTAGAGACCGTTAACTATGATACGTTTCTAGATATTTTTGGGGCACTCGATGTCTACCTTACGCCGAATTCTTAACGCATTCAGTCGTAATTGAGTATCAAAGCCGACTTAGGTATTTAATTATATAGTGAACATAAAGTTAGTACTTACTATAGAAAAAGTTAAAATCGAAAATGATAATGATTATTTCTATAATTATTATACATAATATTTAATAGTTTAAAGACTTAAATAAACAAATTATAATTATTCTATGTAAAGGAATAAACCCAAACGCAAAAAATAATGAAGTCAAGAAATTAAACCACATAATGCCTTTATGAATCTGCCGCATACACTGACTGATGTAGTTTTGTTAGATGGTTCCTTCTTACCTTTTCCCTGTTCGACTTCACGTCAATATTTTAGTATTTTTGTACAATAAATATTATTTTAGAATTAAGTAAAAATATATTTAATGATAACAGAAAATTATAAGGCGTTTTTCGGAAACTTTCATGTGGTATATAGGATTACATGTATATTATTATGTACTCATAATAATATAAATAAGTGGCTGAACTCAAATCCGCGGTTGCGCGTTACGAGAGTGAGATATACTCGTAAATAAAATCACCATCGAAGTGAATCTGAATACACAATCATCGCCTTTACAAAATTGAGGTGCCATGTATTGACTATTGTTACATGCAAATACGTTATAGTTACGACATTACGTCATAGACAAAAGAAGTTTATGTCATATATGTTTGCTATGACAATCTTACACTACGTAATTATATGAAATCAGGGTCATTTCGGTGATTCGTTTATTGTATTTATATGATTTTTTTATGGACATCACACGGCAAACGAGCGTACGGGACACTCGGTGGTAAATGATTGTCGGCCTAGAGCGTTGCCGGCCTTTAAGGTGAATGGGTATCGAGGCCCGACATTACCCAATGCGAAACGCAGGGGTCGAAACCACTACTTAACGCCGGTTTTAAATGCCGGGGGTGGTAATAATCCTGCCCATACATGAAACAATGTAAATAATTTATTTTCTTAATCTTTTTTTTATCAACACAAAAAAATGTAAGCAATTCATTTTCTTAATTCGAGTAGCTATTATGGACTGACTAGCATCAGTCGCATTTACAGTCAGGCGTTGACTGTATATGCGACAGTATGATGGCCTCGATCGATTTAAAAAAATTAATGTGAAAGATTCTTAATTTTAACATAAAATATAATAAATTAGACTGACTGGATAAATTTTTGACTGTATATTTTTTAGTGGATGGGTACTTTATAAAATTTTATTATGTACTTTATACGTGCACTGCATAACCCCTTGTGATTATTAGTACACGATAAGTATTAAAATCGTGTGGTAACAAAAACAAGGATATATCTCTAATAAGACATGAAATACTTTATCTTGCCGATTATTTATTATAAATGAAGACATAGATTTAGATTTTTTTTTTTTGACATTTTCTTTCCTCAATTTGCAAACTTTGTTATTTCATTCAAAAGGACAAATAGCTACTTGAAAGATGTTTTTTCGAAACGGAACTAATGGAGTAATTTATGCGGACGAAGCCGCGATAGGATTGTCAGTAAGTAAATTAATTTGATGCCTGTCGTGGCGCAGCGGATAAAGCGTGTGACTGTAACCGACAGGTTGTAGTTTCGATCCCTACTCGAGGTAATTAAATATTTAATATTTTCAATTGAAATATTTAATATTTTCATTTCTTCGCTCTGGTACAAGGCAAAACGCGGCGTTGATTTCAGCCACTCAACACACAATGCCTTTAATTCTACGAAAAGTGGGAAATGGAAGTGGAACGGAGTGTCTCAACACTAGGTTCCCAAGTTCTCTCTGCCTTTCTTGCCATGAGCGGGATACAGTGTGAATCTGAGTTGAGTTAAATTAATATGACCTTTTGAAATGTAAAGTGAAGAATGGTCATAGCTCTCTGCTTACGCCGAAGGTACTGAACGTCGTCGCGGTCCCCGGCAGCTTTCGCAGCGACACCCGGCCGGATTCTAAATGCTGGTAGCTTTATATCGTTGTGTTTAAATTCATAGCTCTGTATGGTGCCACAATTTCGGCGAATTCTATCACCGCTCGTAATAAAGCTCCATTGCGGAAACTATAGCGGGTAATAGCGATTCGGGAGTCTCGTACTTTGTCCTGGATGGTGGCAACCCTCCTGATTTGCGTTGAACTACATGCAAAAATGTGAGCCAGAGTGCATATATTTCGAGTAAACGAGCAGTTGCGAGGCGTGTAATCATCACAGAAGGCTATCGCGCGAATCAGGAGGAAAGCGGATGACGCCGTGATCCGGCGATGAAAGGAGATACATTATCATATGCAGGAACGATTCTGTGGTATCGCCATTATTTAGTTTCTTAAGAAGAGAGAATCGAAATTTCTTACATAAAATAAAAAAGACATAACTCATTTTTGTAATATTGATAGAAAATTAAAACTGCAAGAAATATTAAATACAGATTTTTCAGTAACATTATTTTTAACTCTAAAGATTGCCTAAGAGATTTAAATAGTTTAGTTCAGTTAGGTCGTTTTCAACGTTAATAAACAAAAACATGATTTTTGTCTATCCAGGCTGAAGTTCGATATTTATCAGCGCCTCTGCGGCGTTCTACATGTGAGTTATCAAGAACCACTCAAAGACTAATTGCAGGCACCGATACTGACACAGACGTCTCTATAGATCTAATCGCGTATTACAGCTTTAAAATCAATTTTTGCTTTAGTTTGTATTTTGTTTTATATTTTGTAAAATCACTACCACTAGACGCGGACAGAAGTGCTTTATTTGTATAAATAATATAGATTTAGTCAAATGTATGAGCTAACAGGATAATGGAAGTAAATAATTGCTTCACACAGAATACGTAGCTGTTCATTGAGACAATAATTTTACGTTATTATTAATTATGGTGTAAAATAGGCTCGCACGTACGTATGTGTGTGTACGCCTTGTTTACCCTGTTATATTAATAAAATTATTATTTTGATTAGTTTTTAACAACTACTTACATTTTTATCCCCCGGACGACATGTATGAAGAGGTTGATGACAGTGGACGAGGCGAAAGAGGTATGCCGAGACCGTAGCGTTTGGCGCTCCGTTCTCTCTGCCTACCCCGCTAGGGATATAGCGTGAAGCTGAGTTAAGCTAAATTAAGTTACTTACATTTTTAATAATATGTGCTAGTCAAGTGACGTTACCATCGATACGATTTAAAATTCATTTTTGTATCGAACCTTGAGCCGCCAACATTAATTAAATACTTATTATCAGATAACCTGTGCTATAATTAAATTTTAATTAATACTAATACTACTAACAATAACTCAAGTTGTCATATTAACCGACAACAAAAAAACATATTTTTAAAATCGCTCGAGTCCATCATACTACAGTCGACGCCTGACTGTAAATGCGACTGATGCTAGTCAATAGGTAGCAGCTACTCGGATTAAGAAAACGAATTATCTAAATTTTCTTGCTTTGTTAACAAGAAGTTACATTTCGAATTTATTTTTTTAATATATAATAGGAAATAGAGAAGGGATCAAACTTATTTAGTTATTTTAATTTATTCTCTATTTTCCGTTAAAGCGTCTCTATTATATTTTCTAAGTTGGAATTATAATTGAAAATGAAAAGAATATTACATGCTATCGTCTGATACCTTTAGTGTTATAATAAATACAAACAACTCTCCCTCGCTCCATTATCAGACAAAAATATATAGACTAATAAGCCACTGCTCTATGTATTAAGGCACTTCGTCATGTGCTTTCCGCCCAAGTTCAAAACACTGCGTGTTGCTCTCCGCCCATATGTATAACTAAAGCTGTTTAGTTACAGTAGGATGGTGTGCCAAATATTCGTACGTGCACGCTCGTTACATACAAAAATGTTATAAATAAGCCGTTACGTCATTAACAGCGGAAATTCATATTATTAATGCATAACGAATGAATTATGACACTTACTATTATAATTATATACAATCTCGGTTATTCCAATCAAGCGTTCGTTGTCCTGTAAATAATATCAAGTTATTATTGTTTTTATTTCTATTATATTTTTTTTTTTATGGACGAGCGGTAAGTGATCACCTGATGGTAAGTGATCACCGTCGCCCACGGCCCCGTGTGACTCCAGCGGAGCTACAGGAGTATTGCCAGCCTTTAAGATGGATGGGCACCGGGGCCCGGCATTACCCAATGCCAAACGCAGTGGCCGAAGCCACTACTGAACGCCGGTTTTAAATGCTGACGACACCATCAGTACCAGGGTGATTCTATTCTAAGCTTTCCAGCTTCACACGGCAAAAAAATTACACATTTCACAAATTTCTTATCATTGTTAAAAAAAACTGTATAATCATTGACTATATTATGTTTTATAGGTCTTTTTTTAATTTATATAATTTGTTGTAGGTAAATTTGATTGAAAGAATTCCATAAGCTTTCGGAATATATTTGTACTAACTATCACACTAGAAATACAAAATTTGGTATTTATTAATTGAGATTAGACCTCGAAGATTCAAACTCTACCACTCTCTACCAGGGTTGCATACTATGTGGACTTAGTATCTTTTCTTTTTCAATTTTAAGCTTTATAATGCATATACGGCATATAGCATATGTTTGTGCCAGGGTCGTGGGACAGGGGCACAAGCAAGCTAGTGTAAATTTTATAGAATGTGGGTTCAATCCCTATTCACCAAAAATAAATATATAAGGTTTTCAATTTGATATCTCCGCCCTGGTTATAGCCAGAGTTCCGCTCAATTCAACATTTGTATGTTGAATTGAGCGGAATACTTCAAATTTTAATTTACAATGATCAAAATTGTTTAAGGTTTGTCGTGGCGCAAGATTACTGGCTTGCGATTACAAGTGGTGGAAAGTCACGCGACAGTTTCGATCCTCACTCGAGAAAATAAGGTAGTAATGTTTTCATTTTTTCGTTCTGATAACAAGGCAAAGCGTGGCGTTCATTCCGCCACTCAACGCACCATGCCTCAAATTCAGTGGCCATTGGCAACAGAGATGTCTTATGTCTTGAGGCCTGTCGTGGCGCAGCGGCACAAGAGTGTGACTGTAACCGACAGGTTCTGGGTTCGATCCCCAGTCGAGGAAATTAAATATTTAATATTTTCAAATTAAATATTTAATGTTTAATTTCTTCGCTCTGGTAATAAGGCAAAGCGCGGCGTTGAGCTCCGCCACTCAACACGCAATGCCTCAAATTCGGCGGAAAGTGGGGAACGGAAGTAGACAGAGTGTCATAACACTAGGTTTCACTTCCGTTCCCTCTGCCTACCCTGCCAAGTGCGGGATACAGCGTGAAGCTGAAAAAAAAAAAAAGATGTCTTAATAGGCGCGTAGTGACAACATATTCATGAACCAGATACAGCGTGAAACTGACAAAATATAAGTTTTGTAGTTTTAATTTCAATTTTAGTATATCATTTTAGTATATCATTGAAGAAGTGTTAGTTGATTAGACATATATTGTTGAACAATCCAGCGTTTTTTTTCTAAGATCATTTACGCATTGAAAGGAGCTATTTGACATAGCGCTTTGTCGCGCCAAGGCGGTTAAACGAACAATTGTCCGTTTCTTATATGGGAAGCTATAGACGAACGTTCGTTTTAATTTCAATAAAGAGTGGACATACTTTCATTAGAAAATATATTATACATTATTTTATATTCCAACATAATAGACTCTAACAATGATTCAAGATTTGACAGGAAAATTTTGGGAATTTCAGAGTTTTCGTAGCAGAATATATCATGAGGATAAATTGAAATAGTATATAAATGGGGAAGATTGGTAGGCATATATCAGTCGTCATTGAGACGTATCTGTGTACATTACATTAATACTAAGAGAATAAGCTTCAAAATGTGTTCGAAGACGCTAGTTGTATGGTAAGTATATAATTTTTAAGAAACCATTACATTAAATGCACATTTAATTTCAATTATATTATATTTGAGACATAGTTTAGATCTATATGAAGGTTATACATAATAAAACTAATTACTGTTACAGCTTTTTATTCAGTTTCGTTGCTGTTCAGAGTTACAAGTTTCCTCCCGGCTTTAAGTTCGGTGCCGCAACATCGGCGTACCAAATAGAAGGGAGCTGGAACACTAGCGGTAAGTAAACCGACATTTTTATTGCGGATTAATTTTCAACATAAAAACATGTAAGTGTAAGTACAAGTAAATATTATCTACTATCTATATTTACGATCTCTTAAAATATTTACAGATAAATCCCCAAGTGTTTGGGATCACTTCATCCACTCGAAGCCGGAGAGAATCCAAGACTTATCATCTGCAGACATTGCGTGCGACAGTTACAATAACTGGCAGAGGGATGTGGAAATGGCCGAAGAATTAGGCCTTCACTTCTATAGGTGAATAATGTATATATAATTTATTCGCGTATATATCGTTCTTGACATGCATTTTATTCTATTGCCTCACTAGATTTTAATAAACAAATTATAATAGAGAATCCTTGATTTTTTAGGTTTTCGATATCGTGGACCAGGTTGATGCCGTTAGGTTACCCACACAAAATAAGCAAAGATGGAAAAAAATACTACAATAATTTAATCAATGCTTTACTTGCAAAAAACATCCAACCCGTGATAACTATGTACCATTGGGACCTGCCACAGTCTCTTCAGGACCTAGGTAAGTAAGATAAAGGCTACTAGTACGAAATAAGCAAAATTAAATGATATAAGAATTTCACTAAGTAATCATATGCTAAAAGTAATGAAAATATTTATTCACTCCAGTACATAATTTGTTTTTATCGCTAATGTCAATAATTGTTTCGCAGGAGGATGGGCCAATCCACAATCAATAGAATGGTTTAGTGACTACGCACGAGCAGTTTTCTCTTTGTTCGCTGATCGTGTCAAAACCTGGATAACTTTCAACGAACCAGTTGCCTTTTGTGACTTCTCCTTTAATAGCGGCATACACGCACCAGGAATTGTCAGTACAGGAATTGGCAGCTACGTATGCAATAAGAACGTCTTGATGGCTCATGCTAAAGCCTGGAGGATATATGATAAGGAGTTCAGACCTAAATATCAAGGTAATATAGAATTATGTTCGGAATTATTTCGTAATTTTTTTATTTTGTAGTCTTAGCACAATTATACTTTTGAAATTGGAACCGGATAAAGATTATTCATAAAGAAAAAATATTGTGTCACTTTAAAAATACTTTAAACATTGTCGCATCTTAAAATAATTATAAAAATTTTTACAGGTAAAGTATCTCTTGCAAATTTTCTCACATGGATGGAAGCTGAGAATGAACAAGAAGAAGAAACCGCAGAGCTTGCGAGAGAACTTGTGGTAGTTTAACTTTTTTTTTAATTTTCGATTTTTTTCTATTATTGATACTATTGTATTAATATCAAATATATTTATAAAAACAATTTATATTTTACATAATTAAATTTTAATTTTATTTGCAGCTGGGAATGTACACGTATCCCATATTTTCTAAGGAAGGCGGTTGGCCACCGCTGGTAGAGAAGCACATGAGAGAAAGGAGTGAGAAAGAGGGATGGCCCAAATCCAGACTGCCTGATTTCACACAAGAAGAAAAAGACTTTGTTAAAGGTATGTAAATTTTATAAGAAAAAAATTGAGTTCAACAACAATAGAAAAATCTCTTGATGACTCCATGAGTGACTCCATTATCAATTATTAATTCAATAGCATCTTTAGATTGGTTTTATCACGACACTAAACTACAATGTGGTTGACATTGTTTTGTGAATTCAAAACACACTAATCCTGTAGGAATTAATCTATTCCATTCTCATATTTATGTCAACTTTATGAAAATGACTTATTTTATATTTACTTTGTTTAAAACTATAACAACATGTAATGAATTTTAGCAACACATGACATCTCATCATCATTTGATGAATTTACTATTTGAAAATATAATATTATTTATTTTCATATACTTTAGGAACATATGACTACTTTGGTTTCAACTATTACACAAGTCGCACAGTTCGTAAAGCAAAACCCGGTGAAGCAGTTGGCATATGGCCTTTGGAGGGGAACTACGACTTCGATATTATATTTTCTGTTCGGCCGGAATGGAAAATAGGAGCCACCTGGTTTTATGTAAGTATTCAAATATTTATATTATTTCGTATAGACAATTTTATATTTTCAAAATTATGAAATAGTAAATTGTAAATTTTAACTTTACAGATATACCCAGAAGGTCTGCGTTACATGCTCCGTTGGTTGAAAACTAGATTTGGAGATCTGGAATTTTTCATCACAGAAAACGGTTACGCGGACACTAATCCAGAGTTAAAAGACGTAAATCGTGTTTTATATTACAAGGATCATCTAGAACAGGTACGAGATTCTTTATAATTTTACGAGGAAATTTAAATTCTAATTATAAACAATTAATGTAAACTATGTTTAAAGTATTACAATTGGGGTCATAATTTTTATGTTTTGTATATATGCAGGTTCTTCTCTCGATCAATGAAGATGACGTGAATGTGACCAGTTACACCGCTTGGACGCTGATGGATAACTTTGAATGGGCCTTCGGATACAAGTAATAATAATTAATCAGTTATTTTTCTACAAAGTCATAATTTACTTTGTTAAAATGAGAGAAACGAAATTTGATCCATAAAATAAAGGCGACCTAACTCAAAATATTTATAACACGTAATATTGGTAGAAAGTTGGAACTGCAATAAATATGACTTTTTTATTCAGTAACGTTAATTTCATCCCAACCCATCTAAAAATATTCAATTTGCTTTATTCAGTTAGGTCATTTTCAAAACTAATAAATTAAATAAATCTTTTTTACTTTTCTCCAGGTTGAAGTTTGGACTTTATCATGTGGATTTCGAAGATCCGAAGCGCACGCGCCGCCCTCGCGCCTCCGCGGAGTTCTACAGACGAGTTATTCAGAACCACTCAAAGACTAACCGCCGACACCGACACCGACACAGACATCTCTCTAGATCAAATCGCGTATTACAGCTTTAAAAAATAGTTTTATGTTTTATTTGTATGTTTTATACTGTGTATAATAAATGATATTTTTTTGTAAAATGACGTTATTATTTTACTTATTATTAATCATCATGTAACTTATACTTACATATACATAGCTTCGCGCTGTGGGATACAGCGCGAAGCTATGTATATGTAAGCAAGGCAAACACATGGCAAGGTAGACAAGAAAATCCAGTATTAAGGCACTCGAAGTGTTACCAGAGTGAGGAAAACGAAAACATTACATATTTCAATTGAAAATATTAAACATCTCATTACCTCGAGTAGTGACCGAACGTCGTAGTAATAGTCGTTACGTAAAATCTATATTTAAGTGTATAATTAGCTACACATACGCGTGAACAGAAATGTTTTATTTATATAAATTATACCAATTTAGTGTAATGTTTTATGTAACAGGACAAAGATAGTTTAACGTGGGAGCTACCTAACAAAACATCATGATGTGGCTATTCATTGAGATAATACTTGTCCGTTAATATTCATATAGGAATAGAATACTTTGGCACGTACGTTACAATTTCATTCAATGTACAAACTATGTAAATATTATGCCGTTTTTGAATGAAACAATATAGAAGTTTTTGTGGTGGAGTGGAATGGTTGTATTGTGAACACGTTGATTTTGGGTTTGATGCATATTAATCAATATGATTATGATATTTTTTTCCAATTTTCGTCTTCGTTCTTCTAGACTTCGTTTAGGTTCCGTATCTGCGTTAGTTTTTGTATCGGGATACAGCGAGTAGCTGATTTTTTTTTGTTATGAATTTAAAAAAAATATCAAAATGCTAGTAAAAAGCTACATAACATATTATTTATAAGTTTCACAAACACAATTAAGTATTCGAACTTCTGCATAGTGGATTATTTGATTGCAGTATTGCTAAACGAATATCATTAAGTTTTGTTCTTATTCAGTCAGAAAATTTTGATAGGAATTAAACATAGTGAAAAATAGAAATATAAATACTAATATACATTTAAACATTAAAGATGGTTTAACGATTCGTAACACTTTATCTACTTAGCTGGAGACAGATCATGTTTTCGTGTAAATATGCGCCCATTTCTTAACACACGTAGCGGATTTCCTTTTCTTTAGATATTAGTCTAGTAGGTGCATGCCAAGCCTTAAAATATGGAAAGAGGTGTACTAAGACAAATTATGTTCGATTTATTTACAGTATAACCTAAATGACTTGAGTTAGGCCGATTATTCGAGTTACTTTAGTTAAATTTAGATACTTCCACAACGTACTGAAATGCTTTAGGGAAAAATTGTTCATTAAATATTCACATTGTATAGAATTGTTTCTACTTACATTGACACTGTTAACTTAATGTTTTTTTTATATTTTAAGAAGTAATCACTAGATCTATTGTATATTCGGCAAGAGCGCCACTAAACAAAGAAAACTAAAGATAATCATCTTAGAATCAAAAATTTAAATGTATTTCTAAAGGTCTTATAGGAAAGGGCTAAAATAAAATAGATAGATTTCATAGATTTCATAGCTTTTACAAGAAAAAAATGTTATTAATTAGAAAACCGCTTAAAGTTCATTATGTATATAATTATGAGGCAATTCCGTACTTCTTGTACGTATTACGTTAGCGTAGTAGCGTGCAGAGTCGCGCGGCGTTCTGGTGCGTTCCGGCGAACTGAAATCCACTTCATAGAGGCCAAATTTGCTTCTGAAATATAAAATGTTATATTTAAATGAGGAAAAACATTAAGTTTAGGTTCTTTCTATCTACTCAAAGTGCATGCAGGCTAGTGGGAAGTAAATTTAAATTTGAAATATAATATACATTGGATAAAATATGTATAACGGTGTCATCAATTGTCTACACAACGTTATTGGCGACACACCGTTGAATATAAAAGGCAATTTTCTGTATGTTATTGTTTATTTTTACTATTTTGTACGTTTAGTACAGCTTGAAAATATATATTTTTCAAAATATTGCTTGCTAATTTATTTCTTTTTGGAATTTCCTCTGAGATATAGTTTTTTTAATATTTTCTGGGCGTATTTTATCCACCAACCAAATTAAAATATGCGCAGGAAGTATGCCCCGTTTTTGACATTGAACAGAGTGAAACAAACATCGTGAATCACCAAATACCGAGTTATGCGTAATCAAATTCATCAGATTTAATTTTTTGTTTGAAGACACGTCTTTTTAATTTTACTGGCATGTCACTTTTGAATATTTCTTTCATGCGCCAGTACATATTCCCGGTGATCTGTATTCTTCGTTCAATTTTTAGGTCATTATTTTTCTGTCGAACCCTATTTGTTTTTCCCAGGTATATGTATTTATCAGTGTATTTTAGTATTTCATTGTCAACTATTATTTTTATCTCAGTGCTATTCGTCATCACCATTGCTTTTGTAAAATTCATTTCTAGTACTGCTTGTTTGAAGGCTTTATTTAGTGACTGGATCATAAGTTGCAGTTGTGTGCCTATTTCTGAGAGCAGAACTAAATCATCAGCAAAACGGAGGTGACTTAGATATTTGTTGTTAATTTTTAATCCATATTGCTTCTAATCTGGATTTTTTAATATTGATTCTAAAATGGCTATAAATATTTGTGGAAAAAAGAGAAGAGATAAAGGGTGGCCTAGCTTTACCCCTCTGAAAATTGGGAAGCTCGGACCAGGTCAGTCTAGGTTTACTCTACCCTCGTCGTTTTCAAATATATTTTTGATTACCTGTATATATATTTTTCAGTGTCAAAAGCTTTCTTATAGCCGATGAAAGCAGTGTAAAGTGGCCTCTGTTGTTGTTGATATTTTTCTATCAGTATTTCCAGAGTGTGGATATATATATGGTCTAGAGTTGAGAAACCTTTTCTGAAACCTGCTTGCGGGTTGTTCATCTAACAAAAATAAAAATAACACTCGGTGTTATTATATATATTACTTATTTTTTATATATGAATGTAGGGAATAATTTGTACAGGCATGGTAATAAGCTTATAGGCCTATATATGCCTATATCGTATGGGTCTTCTTTTTTATATAATAATATTATATTTCACTCAGACCACTGAGTAGGGAGGGATTTCTGTAGTTTCAAGTATACGATTAAATACTATACGAGTAGTTAGCAGTATATCCAGTTGGAAATACGCATTTTTATAGCTTCATTTGTTATGCTATCTGAACCAGGACTCTTTTCTGAACTTAACGTTTTGATCACTTTTACAATTTCTCATATATCAAACTGGATTCTGTTTTTCACATCTTGAGGCCCAGTGACATTTAAACTTTTTTTTGCCTTGTTATGTTATAACTTTTAGCGCTGTATAATTTTCTATAAAATTTTGCTTTATAAAATCGCTTCGATTTTGTAGACTTTTCTATCCCTTTTTGTTTCTTCAATCCACGTTTTGTGTGTTCGTAATTCCTTAAATGCTTTATTTGAACTATATGTTTCTCAAAGGTGTTAGATATACTCGTATATATATGTTTTTTGTATTTCTGTTTTATCTTTTTACTTATTAGCTTAAGCAAGTTCATTTTTCATTGGTCTAGTTTTGGTCGGGGTCTTATGTAGACTCTATCTGTCTCTTTTCATAAGTGATAAAGTGTACTCTGAAAGTATATCATGACTTTTACGTGCGTTTATAATTTTATCATGTTAGGTTTGTACAGAGGTAGGATGCAAGGTATTCTATGTACATAACATAAAACATCTATGTTTTGAGTAGTTTTTGGTTGGTGTGTTAGTCAAGTTTGTGTTAGTAAAGTCAATTTCATTTTTTGGCCATTTAGTGAGCGTCATGTCCATTTTTGCTTGTTTTTTTTTATCTCGAAATTTCTTTATCACTTCGTAATGATGAGTGTTGACAACTTCTATAAGTAGATCTGGTTTTCTTATATTTTGTTAGTGTCGTTATTAGCGTGTTAGTTAAACAATTTCATTTTTATAAAACCAAGTTAATTACTTACGAAAACCCTGAACCCCATTCATAGTTATCAATCAAAGACCACACTGTATATCCTGTCACATTTACTTTATCCTTATGAATAGCTAGCAGAACCTGAAAGCAGGATTAATTTTTAATAAAATTTAGTGGTCTTTTCTATATAAGAATGACTTTTTTATTAATAAAGTGTTCTTACCGGATCTACCAATATTTTAAATGTATTCTTTTGTTTGCTTATATTGATTAATGAAGCGGACAGAGAGAAAAACCTGTTGTCAAAATATTCAAACAATTAAGATATTACTTTTTAAGTATTGTTTACTAGAGCGTGAAAATGAAAATATTTCACCCCCTATCATGGGGATCAAATCAAAAACTTTAAAGTTTATTTTTAAATACTGCTCCAATATAAAACTATAGTCAGATATTCTATCGACACAGATTTAAAGTATCAAATATTTTATTTTATGCTTGCTGCGCCAACATGGCCACTGAAATAGCTGTGGTGGCTATTTAGTATGTATTATATATTATTAATAATTTTAGGCAAGCTTATAATTTTTATTTTTATTATACAATTATATATTTGTACTCATTTATACAATTTATTAAATTTTATTGAGTTTTTGAATAACTTGTAAAAACCTGCAAAGTGTATGGATATTTTTTTTTATTAAAAAAAAATAACCTTAGTCGTAAAATAATTTAAAAAATTATAATAAAACTATATATTACCTGTTCCAGATGATCTTTGTAATAGTTAACTCTATCAATGTCGTGCAAATTGTATTCTGACGATGTGTATCCGTTCTCGTAAATAACGATTTCTATATCTCCAAAATTCTTTTTTACCCAAGATAGCACGTTTCGCATTCCTTCTGGGTGTACCTGAATAACAATTTTGACAAAGTGAAGGCACTTTATTTCCATTAATAACTTCCGATCCCGTTCAATAGTATATGAATTTATTATTTTTTCCCTTTTACATAGTTTTACGCTATATTCAAAATAATCCAAATACACACATATCGTTTCTTTCCAGATTCGTGATTGCCTACGAGAAAATATCTACATATTTTTCAAAATGTGTGTATATTTGCTGTTGTGGCTACTAAGTATGTAATATGCACGCCAAAATTTAACGGGTCAAAATAGAAAGACCAGGTTGCTCTGACTGAATATATTTCGTTCTGTTTATTTCTTATTCTCCCTTCTCATACCTTTCTTCTGATTTCTATTTGGTTTCTTCATTTCACGATAAATCTTAACGATCAAAAGCTAATCTTGCATTCAAATTGAATGACTCACAGATTTGGCTTCATAGTCAAATCGTTTGCACTTACCGGAGTCAGATTTTGTAACGACTTACCCGAGTCTACGAGAAAAGTTTCATCTAGCAATTCTTCAAGCGTCATGTGCAACAATTGTTGTTAAAAATCATAATAATTATATATACTAACTATTTATATAGTTTATTTTAATATATGCAGTTATCGTATATATGTAAAATATAATAAAATATTACAAAGTATTTGTATAGTATGAATATTAAATGTGACTGACTGTAAACCACAGGTTTTGGGTTCAATCCCTGCTCGAGAATTAAATATTTAATATTTTCAAATTAAATATTCAATATTTTTAATTCTTAGCTCTGAACTTAAGGCAAACTGCGGCGTTGAGTTCTGCGACTCAACATGCAATTCCTTAAATTTAGTGGAAAATCGGGAACGGAAGTAGAGCGGAGTGACTTAATCCTAGGTTCCCAAGTTCCCTTTGCCTACCCTTCTTGCTCGCGTGCGGGATACTGTGTGAATCTGAAAGAAAATTGACCGTTGCATCTCAATGCACCTTTGAAAATGTTATGTATGTTAAAAACATATTAATTAATCAACTAAAATTGGTGATGTACATAATTTAAATACAAGAATTAGTTAAATTAAGTGCATGTAACTCGATTACATTGAGTCCCTACTTATTTTATGGGACAGAGTGTACACTATGAGAATATCCGAGAATTTTCTATTTCATAATTTAATAAAGTTGTGTAGAGACGTTTGTATGTTAAAGGTAAAATTAATGAATTTATAAATGATGACACGCCTTGGGAATGTGATGCTCACTCCAGTCTATTTCAAAGGTATCACTGCCACTTAAATGTCAAACTATAAAAATTGAACAAAAAAATAATAGAAACATCCCACAGTGTTTCTTGCGCCGGTTCTTCTCAGATCTGAGGCAGTAACTTTAGTGACCGCTGGTAAATCTTTGACGTTCAAGTGTTGCAACTTCTTATGTTGAATAAAACATTTGAATTTGAATTTAACTGAACACCATATGTCTCGATGAAAAGTGGAAACGAAAATTTCTTGATGAGAGAATAAAATAAAACAGAAAATCGATCACTACGTACCCTCTATGAGTGTGAGTGAGCTCAAAACAAACACAGGCACTACTTACATACAACCAATCAGAATCAGTCGTTTTCCAAGAAGGACCTTTATCCAAATCTACATCCAATTCAGCTATACTGTGTAAAAAGTTTTTGGTTACGTTATCTTCTTTTGATTTTTTCACAAGTCTACTTGTATAGTAGTTAACCCCGAAGAAATCTGCGGAACCTGTGAAAATAAATGTTTAAATATTTATAATAATCACTGCACAGGAATATTTATTCCTTTTATGACAAATGAACTATGTACATTACACTAGAAGATTTTTAACTTAAAACAGTATTTTCTGAGATTAGTCTGTTCAATAAACCAAATTCCTTAGTATTTGTTTCATATAAGTCGATCATAGAGATACCTCTAACCAGCTTCTTTTCTTCGTCAGTGAAATCGGGTAATCTGGATCTTGTTAAGCCTTTCTTAAAACTGTTTTCTGCTATTACTTTTTCTATGGCTGGTGGCCATCCACCATTTTTTGAGAAAATTGGAAATGAGACCAATCCTGACTAGAAAAAAATATTATTTATAATCAATAGTATTGTTTTTACAGATGTGTCTTTTCTTTCAACAGTATTCTTAACCCCTGACGCAAAAAGAAGGTCGTTATAAGTTAAACCTATCTGTCTGTGTGGGTTTTTTTCTAAACTTAAAAATTAATAAACTAGTACGGTTTTTTATTGAAAGCCTTGTATATCGCGGTGATTCTTAACTAAGTATACATACATATATTTCTGTTGACAGCTGGGCGAGATTTTCGTAGTGTTCTGTTGCTGGTATAAAGTGTACTAAATTGTTTACAATTCCAATACGTCCTATGGACCAAAACATGTTTACATGATTATTATTAAAATTCAAGATATTTTTAAAAAAAATGAGAAATATGCCAACGGTTGAAAGGCTCGTGGAACGTTAACGAATTACATTTAGACCAAATGTCTAAATGTAATTTGTTAACTTTCCACCAGAACCGTTCAAAGTTTAATTTATTAGAAAACAAGACCGGTATCAACCAAAATTTATACTATACTTGTATTTTGCTTAACTTAAAATAAATTCATGTTAATTTTACTGATTATACTAGTATATGTAAAACTATATATGGATCTTTGATTATGGCGTTCCGAGTTTAACGAAGGAGATTGCTAAAGTAGCGCGAGGACGAGGAGACTGGAAAACAGTATTTTTGTTAGATCTGTTAGAAGTAGTAGGGGCTGATGTTTTAAATGCATAGGGAGTTGCATGAGTGAGCAGGGAGGATATATCTGCGTAGGGCTTGTGAACAGGAAGAAAACGAGCGGAAGCCAAGCGGAAGCCAAGAGTGTGTTTCTTATAGAGATATAAGAAACACACTCTTGTCACATGGTAATTTTGATGAACTATTGCCTTGCAAACTCACGACAGTCCCTAAAAGCATTTTCCCTATTATTGACACATGTGGAACTAAGAACACTTGTAGCACCTCGGCTTCGATCTACACTGTGATTTTATGTGACCAAACCGACAACAATTTAGGTTCTGGATAGTGGGAAATTTCTATGGATCAATTGGAAGAGAGAAACGGTAAGAGAAGACCCTTTCAGGCAACTTTTGACTACGAAATGTAATAACTGACTGAGTCGGAACCCATGTAGTCACATCCTTGCTTACACACTTTCTATAAATTTATTAATATACGTTATATATAATTTAAGTTAATTTAGATTCAGGTTGGCACTTAAAAAATAACTCTTTCTAGAACTTTAATTAATATAGAAAATGTCACGTAAGTCTAGTTTTAGTAATATTCAATAAAATATCAAAAGAATTGAATTATGTCGGAACTAGAGTAATTAAGCCACTTTCTTTATATCACAAAGATGAAGATATTGAGAGTTACAGAGACGTATAACGTATAAGAAGTCAAATATTTCTTATAATTATGCTTTCTGATGATTTTGTATACAGAACTGAAACAGCTACATAAAATATTAAGATTATAAATAATATTGTTAGTGTCAGTAAAGAGCACATGTTAGAGTGTAAGTGTAATATAACAGATTCAGGAAAGTCCTTAAATGTATGTGATCTTAGAACCTTTTCATCAGCATCATATCAGCTTATTAACTTTTTGTCCATACATAATCCTCATCTAAGAATCTAAGTGACGGATCGTATCTCTTTGATGTGTATATACCGTAACGTTGGTATACTTAGTGGAGTCTGCCTATAGAGCTCCGTTCTTTATACAACCGCCACTGTCGAACTGTTCCGCCTCAACACCCATCGGTTTTCCATATTACATTTCTCGCCTACTGCTACTTTAGCTGAGCAATTCTTCGAGCAATATCGGTAGCTATTGTTCTTTTACATAGACCTCAGTGCTGTATTCAGTTGCTTAAGAGCCATAGTAATTTCACACAACACAATGTATGTTTTAATCGACATATTTTTTTATATCTTTTTATTTCTGTGTTGTTTTTTATTCTATGTAAAGTCAACTTTGATTCAGTAAAATATTTTAACAACCATCACAAAATAGTTTTGTTTCAGGGCAAATTGTTCAAGCTGATTTCTAATATGTGCGCAAGCGCAAGAAATGATCCTAAGACCAATTAGCTTTTTAACCATTGATATTATTCGTAATTATTTTTTTTTTTTTACTAAATTACATACGCGTAAATTATTAACCATAACCAGCTAGTTCATAAGATCACTTCTGGTATATTATTATTATATTTTTACGCTGATAACTATCATTAGTACGAGATCCCACTACAGAATCTGCAGGTATATGATTTTTTAATGCAATTTATTTTTAAGAACATTATAGTAGTATTAATAAAAAATCCTGCCGCAGTCATTTATAAATGATAATGACTTTCTGTAGAGTAATTGCAGTAGTGAATTCAATGTCATCTAAAATTTGTTACTTGCCGTTTCTAAATCTGCCGCAATCCTAAAAATACCAGTTTTGAACAAGTCACTTAATGTTTAATATTTACAATCAGGTCTTTTTCGTATTCGTTATATTTCAAATAATGACGTTAATTCTTTTTTCGAGTCTATAACACTTGGTTAACTGTAAAACAAGTGCCGCAAGAAGAGATTAGGTACCATTGGAAATATTGTTAATTTAATTTTCCTTTTTTTAATAATAAAGAGTATAAAACGCGTGCGCTGGGTTGTGTTTTAAGCGCTGTGTTTTAAAGTAAATTCATGTAATAAGTGTTATCTATATTTATATCTGTGACATAATGATAAATAGGAAGAAAGCAAGGTTAACTTAAATTCTTGGTTTTTTCATCATTCTTTACTAAACCTGTTTTTTTTTTTTTAAATACATATGAAAGTTTCTTTTGATTTTTTTTTTTAAATTCAGACGTCCGTGCAAATTTTCATTAAGTTAGGTAAGTAAATTAATTATCATGTAGATGCAATTAATTAACAAAAAAACATTTTTATTTAAATTAAAGTTGATTGCGGCAGAATTTTTCCGGTCAACCACGGTGTAAAGTATTCTACTACCATGTGTCGTTCTTAAAATAATTTTAAGTTAAAACAGATACCTGCAGTCATTTACAGCGGGATCTTAGGCTACTATACATATATTTTCTCATGTATGAAACAGACAACTACTACAACTGCTCGTCGTGGTGAAGTATGTGTGTGTTTCGAGTGTAAATACGTTAAGTGGTCAATTGGAACAAACTTTTGAAATAAGTGAGAAAGATAATTGTATAAATGGAATCAAGTTTTAACACTAGGTTCCCAAATTTTATATATGCGGGATACAATGTAAAACTAAAAAAATCATAAATCTACGAGTATTCCCCGATTATTCCTATAAGATATTTTGTTTTATTGTACTAATCAATTTTAGTTTTTATGAATTTGAAATTTAAATATACATACATATTTTACAAGGCACTATTAATTGTAAGTCAGTGACAGTGACTCTATCAGCTATCGGTTCTTAAATTACTATAATCACTTACCATTATAAAAATGTTTAAATTCATCCCTATATAGCTTTACAACCTTTCCATGGGCTACCATGGTGTTTTTTATACACTGAAAGAAGCCAATATCATAATCTATTTCACCTGGACCGATATCTATGGTGTAAGCTAAGTTACACAATGGGAAAGGTTCATTAAGAGTAATCCAAGTTTTTACTCTATCACCATATAAGGAAAATAGAATCCTAGCGTAATCAGTCAGCCAATCGGCTATTAGAGAGTTTGCCCATCCACCTGGAAATATAATTGTACAGTTTTATATATTTTTTCAATCTTTTACATCAAATTGGTGAAATCTAAATTAATTTAATCTGTCTTTCGAATGGCCGAATAGAATAAATAGAATAAAAAATATAACTTACCTAAATCTTGAAATCTTTGTGGTAGATCAAAATGATTCATAGTGACAACAGGTTCAATATTCCTTTCCAACAAACCATTAATTAGATTGTTGTAATATTTATAACCAGCCTTACTCACATAATCTGGTGTACCCTTAGGTAAAATCCTTGACCATGATATGGAAAATCTGGAAAAAAAATACTTTTATAACAAATTTCAAAAGAGAGAGTCATATAAATTTATAATTTAATTTATTTGGATCGGGTCGCAGTTTCAAAAGCGAGCAACTTTTAATGCGGCTGATTGTAGATTCAATCCCTACTATATATTATATATATTATATAATATTTTCATTTCTTGCCACTAGACACGAAATTAAGCGCAGTGTTGAGTTTCGCCACTTAACACACAATGCATCCAGTATTTCAGAGGATAGTTCAATAGAAAGGATAGATAGTAACGAAAGTGTCTTAATGGGAACAAAATGTCCTTACGATTATCAGTTTCCTTTTGTGGACAGAGCCCTGTTGTGTGCGGGATTATAGTTTGAAGACAAAAAAAAACAATCAGAATATTGCATGCGTTTTGCATCTCAAAAAATAAAACAAAATAAATAAAATACCTATAAAAATCTAATCCTAGATCTGAAGCGATTTTTATGTCGTCTTGCCATCGGTGATACGAGTCACAAGCCACATCTCCATTTTCGTCATCGGTAATAGAATTTAGATCAGTGTGAAAATGTACATCCCAAACACTAGGAGTTTTATCTGTTATAACAATGGCACATTTCGTATTAATAAATTTATATTTATAAGGCTGAAGAATTTGTTTGTTTGTTTGAACACGCTCATCTATATATTAATAACATTTTATGGTATTATTTTATCACAATGTAGTATAGAAATAATAAATATTAAAAATACCGGCGTATTCGAAAACTTCCGTGTGTGCGCTGAGTATTCGGTTAAAGCTGCCCAAAAGTCATATATGGCCTACGCTGTTTCTTCTGCATAACAATGAAGTGTTGGAGTACTTAAGATACATTGTTGTGCCGATGGTAGCACTGTGGACGTTATATATTCCGGCCGTGCAAGTCTTTCTCGGGAAATCGTCAACCAGAGCCAAAGTCAGCTTGTGTTTTACACTAAGGCATCCCTCGAAAACATCTCCGTATGGGGTGGAAAGAACCTGGTTCTCTTCGACCCCGAGTAGACAAAAGTTTGCGCGTTAATCACCAAGCAATCCCCACTTTTCAATTAAGACCTCGAGAATTGAGCGGACTGTGTATATAGCACTTTTTACCACTTGATACTAACAGAAGAAAAACATTTATTTTTTAAAAAATTAAAGAAATCTTACCATCAGCGTTCCATCCACCTTCTATTTGATAAGCAGAAGTCGCAGCTCCGAACTTAAAGTGTGAAGGAAATTTCAATTCATCTTTTCCCGAAACTCCGCATAGTACAACACTGTAAAATAGATCTACGAATTTTGTGTTGTATATATATATATATATATATATATATATATATATATATATATATATATATATATATATATATATATATATATATATATATATATATATATATATATATATATATATATATATATATATATATATATATATATATATATATATATATATAATATTAATATTAAAAGTAATACACTAACGGCAACGATAGACCTTACAACTAAAATAAAATCAAACATAGACAAGGGAAAAGTAGCTCTCGGTATATTTATTGACTTGAGGAAGGCTTTTGATACAGTAAGCCACGACTTACTGTTGCAAAAACTAAAGTGTCTTGGTTTAGATGGTAGCGCCCACGAAATGTTTAAATCTTACCTCATAAATAGATTTCAAGTAGTGAAAATTGGCAGCGTTAATAGTACAAAGATTCCGATTACCTGTGGAATTCCACAAGGCTCAATATTAGGACCTTTGCTTTTCCTTGTATACATAAATAATATTCGTGAAATAGGTTTACATGGACACTTATCTTTATATGCGGATGATACATGTCTGTTTTACTTTGGCTCCAATATACATGAAATTATTACAAATGCTCAAGAAGATCTAAATAAATTACTTAATTGGTTTCAATACAATCTCCTTACAATTAATATATCAAAAACTTGTTACGTGATTTTTAAATCAAAAAATAAAATTATACTACCTCACGATCCATTAAAAATAAATAATTTAATATTACAACAGAAAACTTGTGAAAAATATTTAGGTCTTAGAATGGATAGCAGCTTAACTTGGAATGTTCAGATCGAACATATACGAAATAAATTGTCTTCTCTCACAGGTTTACTTCGACGAATCGCCCGGTGCATTCCACGTCGCTTACGTTATATTGTTTATAATTCATTAGTAAAATCTAACCTGCTTTATCTGATAGAAATATGGGGAAACGCGGCGAAAACAAGACTAGCCGATATCCAAATTTTACAAAACAAAATTATTAAAATACTTTTTCGTTATAACTTTTTAACTTCAAATTCGATTATATATAAAGAAACCAATTTAATGACACTAAAACAATTGTATATATATAGCACGTGCTTACTTGTTAAAAAAATATTAAGCAACTCGATCCATACTAACTTAGCCTTTGTAAAATTAAAATGTACAACAAAACGTTCTTTGCGATCGCCGCGTGCGAGTTATTTAGTTTTACCTAAAACCAGGACACAGTTTGGAAAAAAAAATGTTTACCTATGAGGGGGCACGAATTTATAATAATTTACCAGCTTCTTTAAAAACTGTAAGTTCATTTAATGCATTTAAAACACAGCTTTCTGAATACATATTTAAAAACTACCCACCTTAAGAAAAATAAGTAATAAATGCATCAGATGAGTAAATAAATAAATATATAATTTAGTATTGAATAATGTATGATCGACATCTATATATTATGTAAAATAATGTTTGCCATGTAAGTGACTTATGTCTGTAATGGGAAATAAAAATATCTTTAACCAGATATATATATATATATATATATATATATATATATATATATATATATATATATATATATATATATATATATATATATATATATATATATATATATATATATATATATATATATATAAAGCACTTTGCTGCTAAATAACATATTGAAACATTTAAAAAATACGTATAACAAATCACTTAACAATATATAGAAATAGAGAAAACAGGAAATGCTTCATCAAAACATTTATATAAGAAAAAAAAACACTTCACTCGAAATCATTTTCAAGAAAACGCTGAATAATATTAAAAAACATAATGTTTTGTTATTTTAATTATACCTTACCAAAGAAATATAGCGGTCGCCTTCATAATTGTAAAACCAATGTTATACATTTGTAAGAATCGTCTTTTTATACTCGCGTTTTTTTATGAATTATACAAGGCAAACAATCATACGGGTACTACTGGTGGTAAGTAATCAACGCAGCCATTGTGCACTCGAGAAGCAGCTTCAGATGGGTTACTCAAGGTAATAGATGCACTTTTTGAAGGTACTCTTGCCGTATCGACCTGATAACAGTTCGGCCATACCACAGTTTAAAACCGTCAAAAATATGGTTGTCGACCCGTTAAAAAAAATAATTTGTATAAAATTTTCTATACTTACAATAAATATTGATCTCTGTGGAAGATAAATTAAAATTGAAATTGAAAAGAAAAAAACATTATAGGAGTTTATTAATGAAATATTTTTTTTTTTTTTGTTTGTCTTTCTATTTTATTTGGTTTGACTATGCTTTCTACACGGTAATCTTAGGAATGGCTCATCACACGACACGACACAAACGACTCGACGAGAGGTTAGATACTATGAGACTCAATGGAAAAACCATTTCTACGAATTAAAACCCCCGTGGAAATCTTCTTCACGGGGAGTTAGAGACGCGTATAGCACCTTTTCAGCCTAGTTTAGGACGGCCGCTGGATCTGAGTCAATACCAGACTCACGCACCTCATCCATTTGTCATTCAATCTCTTAAGATAAGTCCCACGGGATGCCTTTTCCTATCAGAGCGTGAAAATCAAAATCATGTAAAAGAAAATAAAAAAAATAATTTGAATGGGGCCACACTCAGATGCATTTACATTCACAATGTGCTACGATGACCCCATTTTATTTCTGCTTCACGTTGTATCCTTCTCATTGGAGGGTAGGCAGAGATATTAGGAAACTAGTATTAAGACATTTCGTTCTATATTCGGCTTTCCGCCAAATTTGAGACATTGCGCGTTGAGTGGCGGAACTCAATGCGGTGCTTTGCCTTGTTAACCGATCAAGAAAATGAAAATTTGAAATATTATTTTTTTTCGTATGAGAATCGAACCCTAAACCTGTCACGTTTACTATCGCAAGTTTGTACCTTGTTTGATATATTCGATAGATAAATAGGAATTCTGGTCATAAAACAAACTATTTTTAAATTTTTACCAATATATGAATACATCAATAGTCAATAGTATTTGGGAATCAATAGTATTTGGGAAGTATATTTAGTACAGAGAGAAGATACGAAATGGACGTGGAAAGGCGTATTGCTGCCGGTAACAAAGTTAACGGTGCCTAATCCGCATTAATGAGATGACGAAACGTCAGCATCGCTGCACGTTTAGCCGTAGAGTTTTGGTATCGACGCTGTTATACGGTAGCGAAACGTGGATATTACAGAAAAAGAATGTAAGAAAGATGAATACTATAGAGATGTGATCTCTTAGTTGCCGCGGAGTCAGTATAGCTGATCGCATACCCAATAAAGAGATACTCAGAATGGTAGGTACTACGTAGATGTCGCAGGGAGAATGAAGAAGAACCAATGAGTGAAAAAAATGGGTTGCATGCTGCTGCTGGGTGAGAGGTACATACCGAAGATGTTAAAAGGATCCAAGGTTTCCATCCTTTTACAATAAAGGACAGGACAGAAAATATTACATTTAAATTTATATTAATGTCTAAGGGTGGAATAAAACTTAAATTTATGTTAATATCCTAAGTGTAGAATAACGCTTTAAAAAATAGAAAAAATATAATTTGTAAAAATCTCCCTACAAAGATGCTAACAAAATAAATAAGTTGTAACAAGCGTATAAGAATTGCGGCGTAGCTTCGTTGGTCAGAGCGCTCAGACGGTATGCAAGAAACGCGGGTTCAAATGCTGCTACGTTCAAAATTTTTATACGCTTTTTAAAATTAAATGTAATATTTTTTTCCTAACTGTGGAATAATACTTTAAAAAAATAGTAAAAATATTAAATATGTAAATAGCATTCTCTTTTGCCAAACGATATTACGCCTCTTACGAATTATCTTTGGGTAGCGCAAATTTATAAAAATCTCCCAAAGTAAATAAATTGTAACAAGCGTATAAAAATTTCGATAAGAACATAGAGGCCTGTCGTGGCGCAGCGGCACAAGAGTGTGACTGTAAACGACAGGTTCTGGATTCGATCCCCAGTCGAGGAAATGAAATGTTTAATATTTTAAATTTAAATATTTAATATTTCATTTCTTTTCTCTGGTAATAAGGAAAAACGCCCGTGTTGAGTTCCGCCACTCAACACGCAATGCCTCAAATTCGGCGGAAAGTGGGTAACGGAAGTGGAACGGAGTGTCTTAACACTAGGTTCCCGGGTTCCCTCTACCTACCCTGCCTCGTGCGGGATACAGCGTGAAGCTATAAAAAAAATAAGAACGTATGGCTTAATAGGTCAGAGAGGTCGAAAGGTTTCCTAGAAGCGCGGGTTCAAATCCTGCCACGTTCAAAATTTTTATACGCTTTTTAAATTTAAATGTAGTATAAGGTATCAAGAAGCTAGTACAGCAAGGTTTCTACCCCAGTCTATTTATAGCCAGACCCAGAAGCGCATCACTAAGGTCAATGAGAGATGCCAACTTTTTCTGCTCACCACAATTCAAACACTTTATCCAAAATCAAAAAGAAAGGTAAAGACTATTATTGCCATACAACAACAAAAGGATTTATCACCATCACAGTCATTGCATTTATCATTAAAGAAAGAGAAGAAGAAATAGTAACAGACCAAAAATGTCATGAAAGAAATAATTGAATAGATTAGAAAGCGCAAAATTTAATTCAATTAAATATTCAGCTCTACCAACACATCAACAACAAAACGATGATACGAAAGAAAAAATATATCGAAACGCAAAAACTCAAGATTAATATAACAAAAACCTAAAAGTGACAACAACATGTTGAAATACTTACACAAAGCAAAATAGAAAATATTATCCTTATATAAGTAAAAAAGTTTAATATAATGTTACAACAAATGAGCACTTAGATAACCTCATAAAAACCGCAGTACAGTCACGCAGCAACGGTTGCTATATCTTAATAATAATAATATTTTTATTTATTTTCTTTCACAATTATTTACGAGGTTGAATGGCTCCTGTTAAGTCACCAAGACACTCATTTACGAGTTTGAATGCCTCCTGTTAAGTCACCAAAGACCTGTATCAGGAGGCCTCGCTCTTCTTACAAGTTGTCTTAGGGTAGCGGAAACTTGTAAAAAACTCCCTACAGAGATGCTGACAATATAAATATGTTGTAACAAGCGTATGAGAATATTGACGTAGCTTGATAAATTTAGTATTTTCTGTCCTAAGTGTAGAATAACACTTTAATTATTTAAATAATAATAGTAAAAGTATTAAATATATAAATAAAATTCTCTTTTGCCAAACGATAATTCTTACGAATTGTCTTTGGGTACCGAAAATTTGTAAAAATCTTCCTACAGAGATGCTAACAAATAAAATAAGTTATAAGAAGCGTACAAGAATCTCAACGTAGCTTGATAAGAATGTATGGCTTAGTTGGTCAGAGCGATTGGACAGTTTCCAAAGGCGTGGTTTGAAATCCTGCTACGTTCAAATTTTTACACGTTTTTTAAATTTAAATTTAATACTCCTCTCCTTATTCCCTTATCCCTATCCCTACTCACAACCAACAGAATAATGCTGTTGCTGTGAGGCTTTAAATATCTCCTTCTAATCAGTTTATATCCCTCATACCTCTTTCTTATGTAATTTTTTATGTATATTTAGATATAAATTAAATTGTAGACCAACATGTGTGTGCATAATGCATATATTTATTTTAGTATATTTTTTTTGTTATAGGTGAATACAATTTTTAACTAGGTCTTCTTTTTTTAATATGCATTCTACGAGAATTGTGTAATATTATTTTTTTACCGTACTATCTCCTTTGTGTCTTTTCCATTCAACGTTCCGAGCGTGCCAGTTGAGCACATAGAGATATGTGCTCAACTGGCACGCTCCGAACGCCATAATCAAAGAACCATACCATACAAAATAAATCTCCGATGCTTTCGGTGCTATCAATTTTAATCACTCCAATGAATAATAATCAAACCAATGACATTTTATTTTTACTTTTTTTAATAGACAGAAAATACTAAACTTTAATTTAAAAAGCGTATATAAATTTTGAACGTAGCAGGATTTGAACCCGCACCTCTTGGAATCATCAATCGTCCGAGAGGCGAGGGTTCAAATCCTGCTGCGTTCAAAACTTTTATACGCTTTTTAAATTTTAGTTTATTAAACCAATGACTTATTTAATTGTAAAGGATATAATCTATAATTTGAGTAATTTACGAGAGAAGCACAGTATAATTCTGTAGTAAGATAACGAACACTATATTTGCGTTATTGTGTAAATCCTTTTGTTATCATCTTTAATGGCTCAAATCGTAATTTAGGGGTTGAAATAAAGAAAATTTTAAAGTTTATCAGTTATTTTATTGTCTATATTAAGGTCATGTTGTTTGATTACAAGTTTGTAATATGTATTTTGCAGAGGCACGAGGACAAGAATTGCGTTGCGGATCGACGAAATTCACGGGGCAAATTTAAGCCCAAAAATTATTATAGCATTAAATGTTATTTGAAAAAAGTTTCTATTAATTATGTCCTTAATATTTTAAATGTTGGTAAGATTTTTTTTATATAAAAGATCTACGGTGCAACTGACACATAGGCAAATAGCCAATAAGTTTGACGAACTTACACGTACCTGCCGTTATCTGTTGATGGTACGTGAAATTAGGGTATGCTAATTTCTAATAAGAAATAAGCATTAAGTATCAGCTTTACAGAAGACCTTACTCAATCTTTAACATCTTTCAGGATTTCATAAAAACACTCTCATTACCTGTTCTAAACGATCTTTATAATATTTTACGCGTTTTAAATCCTCCAATCCTTCCAAGTCCTTATAAATTGATAATTTTTCAAATTTATCTCACATGCAAGACGATAAGGCGAAGGTTCTGATATTTTACCGAAATGAGAAAATGACAGAATGCACCATCAGTCAAAATGATAAGATATTAGAACAAGTGAATGAGTTAGCATATCTGGGAAGTACGTTTAGCAGAGACGGAAGATACGAAATGGATGTGAAAAGGCGTATTGCTGGCGGTAACAGAGTTAACAGTGCGTTTGTTGCACTTTTGAGACGGTGAAACGTTAGCATAATTTCGCGGTTAGCATAGTTTCGCGATGGGCGTACACAATGCAGTGTTGCTACCAGCGATGTTGTACGAGCGCGAAATGACGAGCGAAGTTACAAAAGAATAATTTAAGAAAGATAAATAGATGTGATCTCTCCGTCGAAAATGCGGAGTCAGTTCAGATGATCGCATGCCCAATGAAGATACACTCGCATACCCAATTTTTTGTAAAAATCTCCCTACAGAGATGCTAACAACATAAGGAAGTTGTAACAAGTGTATAAGAATTTCGACGGAGCTCGGTGAGAACGAATGGCTTAGTTGGTCAGAGCGCTGGAACGGTATTCCAGAGGCGCGGGTTCAAATCCTGCTTCGTTCAAAATTTTTATACGCTTTTTAAATTTAAGTTTAAGACTTTATGCATAGACAAGAATTTATGTGTACGTACATACAATCAATATGCACCCTTTTCCATTCTGGGTGAATGGAGAATATAAAGTCAAAATCACATTTTTTTTCCTGCAGAAATTCATCAACAGGCTTGTAATCCTTTGTTTTACGAAGCGTTCGAGATGTGTTGTAGTTAAAAGCGATGAAATCGTACATTCCTAAAATTAAGATAGTAAGCTAGTATTATTCAAAATCAGCTTCTTGTTCTATCCCACACATCGCAGAGAAAGCAAAAGGATCTTGGATGTGGGAAACCTGGAGTAGGGATCGAACCCACCTTCTGCCGCACACTTGTGCCTCTGTATCATGACACGCCCCAAAGAACTAAAAGTGTCCTAATAATTCTAGCTAAAAGTAAATATTTACCTAAAATTCTAATTTAAAATAACTGTCCCGAAACCTGAGAAGGAACCTGAGAAATTCGACGAGACTTTATTCATATCATAAATATATAAAATTACAAGTATTTATTAATTAGATTTTTTAGCACAATAATTTAAGAAATATCTATAAAAAACTATTATCCACTTTTATTCAAAGTCACAAAGCTTTAAAAAAAATTAAAATTTTTGCAATTTCTTACCCCAACCAAACATTAATGGAAATATTTGTATCAATTACCTTTAAAAAGGTTAATTTCTTTTTGTTATTTCTCACTTCAATGAAACATTGATTAAAAAATATTTATGTCAATTGTAACATTAATGAGAATAAATTTTTCTTGACTTAATTCGGGCAATCTTGACTTTTCGAGCATTAACTTTTATATCCTTCTTATATATGCTTTTTTATTAGATGTGGCCCACCTTCGAAATATATTGGATAAATGTACATTCCAATAAAAATATAAAATTTCATAAGTATACAGAACAAAACTTACATTAAAAATATTTACGAACCCTAAATTCCATAGCAAGTGTGACTGCTCTTTCCTCGACTTTGTTTTCCAGTTTCAACTATAAAAGAGTATTCCTATTTTATATCTTACCTAAAATTGTATAAGTATAAATTATGAAATTACGTATACGAACCTATATTATTTATATAAAATATGATACAGCTATTTATTTATCTCTTACCGTCGTATTTTTTTTTAAATTCTTAATCGTTATGATTAATTGCCTTTAAATGAACCAACAAAACGTGCTTATTACACAAGCAATTTCCAATTCCAATACTAACACCTTGTGCATGGACTCCCGTGTTGAAAAAACACAGAAGTCATTAAATTAATTAATGTCATTAAAAATCTTGACACGATCAGCATAAAAGTTGGACACAACTCGGGCGTAGTCGACAAACCAATCTACAACGGATTGGCCCAAAATTCTGTAAAAATAATAAAAAATGGCAGAATTGTTTGTATTGTATGTAATTAAGCAATGAATTATTGGATAATCTTACCACTTTCGTTCCATACTCCTTCTTTTCATTTGGTCGGCGGATGTTGCAGCACCCAATCGGAAATCGGCTGGAACAACGTATACGCCTATAAAAATGCTGAAAATGTACAATTGTTAATTAATAGATTATTTTTCAAATAGAATCCTTATTAAATTTTTCATAGCTTCTTGTGAAAACTTACTGAGTTGGTGGTCCCGACTAATTAAGTATTTGACTTGGTTTTTTTTCTTTTTAATCTTATGCACTCGGATTTTTAGTTTTTTATAATATTACTGTTTTGTATTTTTAAATTTGTATCTTCTTTCACTGACTTTGTAATTTTTGCCATCTTGATATAAGCTTGTTGTTTCTACCTTTTATCCTTTTAATAGCCAGAACTGTAAATTCGTATACACAAAAATCGAATGTAAAGCATCAATTTTATAATATTTATTAACAAAATCAATAATAGCTATTATTGTTATTATGCACTGTATTCAAACTTATGACAATGAGATAGAAAAAACGCATAAAAACTGTCTTTACTTACGTAAATATAATAATTTCTATATTTTAAACTATTATGAATGCAAAGAAAGAAGACTGAAACCATTTTTTAATATTATTACCGTCAAGAATAAAATAAATCTATATAAATTACATTTTTATCGCGGAAGATGAACAGGGGGTGCCCCCTATATAATTATTAGTTACTAAACTTAAATTTTGAAATTTTAAAAAGCGTATAATAATTTTGAACGAAGCAGGATTTGGACCCGCGCCTCTGGAATACCGTTCCAGCGCTCTGACCAACTAAGCCATTCGTTCTCACCGAGCTCCGTCGAAATTCTTATACGCTTGTTACAAGTTATTTATGTTGTTAGCATCTCTGTAGGGAGATTTTTACAAATTTCCGCTACCCAAAGACAACTCGTAAGAATTATCTTTTGGCAAGAGAGAATACTATTTGTTTTAATATTAGGTGTGGAATAACACTTTAAAACATAGTAAAATTAATTATTACTTGCATATTGACTTACATCAATATAATAGAAAAATGTCGTGTGCGCGTGTCAATTTTATGGGATATCTAGTCTAATACAAACTCAATAATATTTTAAGTTTTTTCTGAATCGGAAGGGAATTGGAGTGTTAGATATTATTGAAACAAAACACACGTAATTTGAACACAAATTAGACAAAATAAAAATTAATTACTTATAAATGTAAATAATTAATTTTGATTCTTATAATAATGACCTATAATTTTGCTGCTATTCAGTCAGTCATTTTGCTATTATTGGCGTAAAATACAAAATTTTATTTCATAATGTAAAACAATAGGTATGTCTTATTCTGTATATCATTTCATAATTGTAAAGCGATATGAAATAACGTGTCAGAATTTGTAGTACTTAAATTTTTGAACGAATGGCTTAGTTGGTCAGAGCGCTGGAACGGTATTCCAGAGGCGCGGGTTCAAATCCTGCTTCGTTCAAAATATTTATACGCTTTTTAAAAATTTAAGTTTAGTATTTTCTGTCCTAAGTGTGGAATAACACTTTAAAACATAGTAAAAATTTGTAGTACTATCCGCACGTTTTGAATAGGCGTGTGATACTATTTTATGTCATTTAAGTTCATTAAACTCAGTGGTTTCTAATCCTTAAAATTATCTTAATAAATTAGGTATGCATTTTAGTGAGCTGTTATCACTTTTTTCATTTTTAATAGCAAATTGAGTAACCAATATTTTTTTATTACTACTTGCGTGATCTTGAAAACCAATAACAGGAAAATAATTTAACTCCCGGCTGTATAAAGCTAAACGGCAGCTACCATAAATAAACATGGATTTAAAAATGACAAATTAAATATTAATTTTATCTGTCTGTATGTCTGTACACATACACTGGACTGATCGGTTATTTTTTTTTGTTATGCAGCTATTCTGTTCTGGTTTGGTGGCTTAGTTAGGATCGAGGATATGTTTGACTTGATAGCCCTACACACCTGATGCAGGATCATAGCAATCCAGCCTTTTTATAATAGTTTATAATAAGCTAAGTTTTAAAATTTAAATATCCGGTCAAGGACGCAACTACAAATGCTGCCTTACTAGCATATCATAGAATTGGTACGACAATTTAATGCGTGCTAACAATTGGCCACTTTGGAAGAAAGGCCAGACTACCATATTTGCCAAACATGAGAAGAATGTACTTCTTTTGGGAAGCTACCGCCTCGCCAATCTTCTGCAGGAACTGGCTAAAGTCCATGAGAAACTAATTCTGGACCAGTTACGATTTTTCTCTACCTATATTATAATAAATAAATAATAAAATAATTTATTTTAGATTAACATCCATATATTGTTAGTTTGTTAGTAAAAATTCTTCTTATAAATTATGTTACTCATAACTAGTGGATAATTTTATTTTATTTGACGCGTTATTAATTCTATACAATGCTTTTGGATAGAACAATCTAGACGAGCCGTTATTGTCTTCAGAATGCTCTTGTAGCTGCCCATCGTGCGCTGCAACAAGGACAATGTTTTTTTATAGATTATAGCGTAAAATCCGTCAACCCGCGCATTTCGCGAAGATTCCTGAGGCGCTGCATAATAATGCCTTCAGCATTCTGAAGACATTATTATATTTTACACGTATTGCGTTTTAAGCTCGACGCGTATAGTTGAGAAGACATTTGGCACCAGGAGAATGACATTTGGATGTTTCCAAATGTCAGCGCCAGCTGGTCAGAGTAACCACGTCTAACCTGATTCAACGAGCTTTTTCTGTTTTAGGTAGAGAATGTAGTCTCCAAAGAATATGCAATCACACAAGGAGTCTTCCAAGGACCTGTATTTTTCTAATGCTTTATACTATATACGCCATCAACATCCCTGTTCACGTGTTGGGAGTATTTGATGACAACATGATTTTAATGAAAACATCCTTGAGGCCGCCATCAAGATCCAGTATGACCTTGTAGTTTTCCAAGAGTGGTTTGCTTATTTTAAGAACATTTTAAACAAAACAATTTTAACAAGATTAATAGCGTATATTGATTTATAAATATTTTGGAAACTCGACATTCCTGATATCTTGCAATAGTATTTGTGGAGTAGTCCTTGGTCACGGTCAGACTTTCAGTCTTCTACTGCTATATACATATTTATCAGTTGAAGTCACTAGCATAACTAGTTTTAAAATAAGTTACAACAAATTTAAATTATTAATTGTATTGTCTATGGCGTATTTAATCTATCTTTTTGATTTAAAAAACAATTGATTTCGACATTGACAGTGACTTTGACAGCATATAACAAATACGATCGAAAGTTTTGATGAATAATTCGAACTTGCACTAAATTGCAACATATGTTTATATAATTTATAATTTAATTAAACGAAAGTTGAAAACTATAGTATTTAATAAAGGATCGTACATTATAAATGATTAAATTGACAATTTGAAAGTGAAAATGTCGAAAATCAAGAAGCTAACAGGCTCGTTCCGCTATACACAGTGGGATCCTTGTCTTATTTTATCACAAATAGTGGCAATGCAGTTTGTTTTGTATCTCACACTTAGTGTATTAATGGCTATAATGCAAGATTTAACTTCTTCGACGCGTACTTTAGATCACTTATTTGAATACCATGTAAGTATTACATAGATTATAATGTTTACTGAAGTAAATACACAACAAAATACATAATGTATTATTCATTATTTATATATCATATACTTTATCAAATAAAAGAAAAAAATATGTACTTTATCATTTAAAGCTGTGGCACAGTGACACAGTTGTTAACAGATTCTTAACAGTTAGTTCTTTTTTATCTTACTTTATGTGAGTTATTATGGTAACT
Source organism: Eueides isabella (assembly GCA_019049475.1). Taxonomy (NCBI): domain Eukaryota; kingdom Metazoa; phylum Arthropoda; class Insecta; order Lepidoptera; family Nymphalidae; genus Eueides; species Eueides isabella. Next base: position 8,749,397 of record CM032407.1, read on the forward strand.
GAAAAAGAAGTTTATATAATTAGTAAGTAAGTTAGGAGTAACTACTATAATTAGTAGTAGAATTCATTTTACTTATTGAAAGAGGGCTAATTATTAACTAAGTGACTTAACACTAACTTAATTACTTTTCAGGAAATCCATGTGAAAGACAATGAGGGCAGAGCTGTCATATTAGCTTTTGTGCTAAATTCTATTGTCGGAGCCTTCATGTTGTGGATGCTAGTGGGAAGGACGAAATTGTGCTTGGATTTTAGGTAATATGTCATTATTATAAATAATTATACACACGAGTGCTCAGTACAAGCATTTCATTTGAACCAATTTTGATAATAAAGTCTCTTATTTGGTGTAAACTGCCTAATATTAATAATTTTCAAATTTCTTTTAGAATGAACTAACTATGACCACATTGTAAGACATACATTCTCCATAAAGAGACAACATCCAAATACTTATAAATGGGCCTATATGTTTTTTTCATCTTTACACTGTATCCGGCACATGGCAGGGTAGGGAACTTGGAACTTGATGTTAACACTGTTCCATACAAAAATCAGTTACTTACATAGAACAGTTGATTTAAATTACTAGAAGACTTAAACAAAGTATATTAGTAAATCTTTTCCATAAATAGGCAAATAAAAATTATAAAAAAAGCATATATATTTTTTTTAATATGAATATATACCTTTTTTTGCTATGGTAATAAGGCAAAGCGTGGTGATGAGTTGTGCCGCTCAACACACCACTTTTCTGATGTGTCTCTGTAAGTACTTATTCTGCTACTTACAATATAAAGCATGAAGCTAATCCCAATTTTTATATATTTTCAGCTGTACATTCTACGTCATACACTTATTATTTTGCTGGGTGTACAATGGCAGATTTCCCACTACCTTCTCGTGGTGGGCACTAAATGTGGCCTGTACTGCAATAACATGTGTTTCGGCGGAATTTCTGTGTTTAAGAACTGAATTACAGGCGATTCCCCTAAATATTGGTGCCAAAGTGGACTTATGAAAGTTAAAAGTTACATCAATTACAGCTTAGTATATGTTTCTTGACTGTGAATCAGAATGTGAAGTGATTTTTGTTGTATTAGTAGTTATATGTTGTATAGAGGTCTTACGTGGAGCGAGGCCTAAAGGGTGTGACTGTATACACGAAAGGCTGTGGGTTCGATATCCACTCGAGGCAATTGAACATTTTATGTTTTCATTTCTTGTCTCTAGTAACAAGGGAAAGCGCGGCGTTAAACCCCGCAAATCAACCTGGGAAAAGGAAAGTGGAGCAAGAAATGGAGTATCTTAACAGTAGGTCCCCAAGTTTCCTCCGCCCTGCCATGTGTAGGTTACGGCTAGAAACTGAAAATATATATATTTATATATGGCATATAGTATGGTCGATAAATAGTGTTCACTTTGTAAATTGCTGGCTGGTTTTTTCTTCCTTATGAATATTTGTATTTATAAGTTTAAAAAATACATTAATTTTAGCCATAATTCACAGATCATACTATATATTAGTTATGTATTTTATTATAACAATTGTTCATGTGACATTTAGTTGAAAATGACTGTTACATGTGGTAATAGGATCAATTTTAATATGAATATGTTTTTTTTTTATTTCTCTAGTCTGGTAAATAACAGTGTTGTGCTGAATTGTGTTATGTAATCTGTTGTTTCTTAGTAAAGTAAGTGAATGAATAAGAATTTACTGTATTTTTTTTAATTTGAAATTATTTCATTTGAAATGTCCAGAGTTAATTGTAGATAAATTAAAACAATATGGACTGTCAAGACGCAGCGGTAGAAGCGTGTGACTGTAAACGACAGGTTGTGGTTTCGATCCTCACTTGAGGAGATTAAATATTTAATATTTTCATATTAAATATTTAATGTTTCCATTGTTTCACTTTGGTAACAGGCCAAAGCGCGGCGTTGAGTTCCGTCACGCACAACACGCAATGCCTCAAAGTAGGCGTAAAGTCGGGAACAGAATTGGAACGGAGTGTCTTAGCACTAAGTTCCCAACTTCCCTCTGCCTACTTCGGCATGTGCGGGATACAGCGTGAAGCAGAGTTAGAGGAGATGAAATAATCAATATTTTCAATGCTTCCGTTTTGTGCAAAGTGCGGTGTTGAGCTCCGCCAGTTAACACTTTATGCCTTATACGAAAATAGGCAACTCAATGTCTTAATACTACGTTCTCGAGTTAAAAATAAAGTTAAAATAAGTTTAAAATAAAGTGCAAATTAAATTTAAATATAAATATATTTAATTCAAGATTACTTAATAGATGTTTTTTTTTTTTATGTAATTGTAATGTGTATGTATATAACTAGAACGTATACACTGTGAGTGGTGGTGAGGTGTTCATAGATGACATTGATTCTCAAACCGATTGATATCAATATTAAAACATCGATTTAACCGTACAAAGATCGGTACTTTTAAAGTTTTTTCTGTGGTAATTTTTTTTTTTTTTTTTTTTAAATTATCTCGATTTTAATTCGTCAGATAGTTCATTAAAAAACTATAATTTATATGTATGATTTGTTATGGAAATAATTAAAATAAATTAGTTTAGTAGAGTGCGTTTTTATTGTCGCCGCGTCCAACGAGAATTAGGCGCAGATGTCAAATATCGATGTTCAAATTTTAATAGATATCACTCAGCTTCACGCTGTATCCCGCACATGACAGGGTAGGCAGAGGTAACTTGGGAACCTAGTGTTAGGACACTCCGTTCTACTTCCGTTACCCACTTTTCGTCGAACTCGACGCCGCGTTTTGTCTTGTACCAGGGCTAAGAAATGAAAATATTAAATATTTAAATTGAAAATAATAAATATTTCATTTCCTCGAATGTGGATTAAACCCACAACCTATCGGTTACAGTCACACGCTTGTGCCGCTGCGCCACGACAGTCCTCATGGATATCAACATTCCTATATACTTCTTTTTTGTCATTTTTCACATGGTGTATAGCAGTACCCGTTCCACAGTATTTATGGATACATATCAGCATGGTAACAAAACAAACCGCGTTGAATTACGCCACTCGCCCGCGTTGAATTACGTTGGTAATAAGGCAAAGCGCGGCGTTAAGTTCCGCCACTCAACACGCAATGCCTCAAATTCAGCAGAAAGTGGAGAACGGAAGTGGAACGGAGTGTCTTAACACCAGGTTCCCGGGTTCCCTCTGCCTACCTATATTTTTGCTAATAAAAACAAATCTATAGATAATATGTAGTTAATTTACAATAAATATTTTTGTTCAAAAATAAAGATTAGTGCATCCAATAAAATATGAACGCCATATTGCAAACCAATTTATGGAACAGCTATTATATTTTGATTGGTATAATTCTTAGTATTAAGATAAATTATATGTCTTTATGCTAAATTTAAAAGTGTATAAATATTTCAAAGTAGCAGACTTTAAACCCGCGCCTATTGGAAACCGTCCACGCGCTATGACTACCTAGGCCATACGTTCTCATCAAGCTACGTCGAAATTCTTATACGCTTGTTGCAACTTATCTATGTTAACATCTAGCTTTAACGATATATTTTAATTTGCTTTTAAATTTAGTATTTTCTTTTTCAAGTATGGAATGATACATTAAAAAATATTAAAATTATATTTTATTAATTTCCAAAACAATTGAAAAATCTTTTTAGAAATCACTCAAGTAACCCAAATATTGTTATCATCAATCAATCAAAGAATTGACTTTTATGTTTCATTTAAATTTAAAAAAGCCAATTGGATTTTTTTTATATGAATTCAGTGTGTGCGTGTGGCGAAACCGCTAGATTTCATAATTTACCTGAGCTACCCCGGTTCTTCAATGCATATTAATCTAAAATTTTTATATATCAATGGAAAATACCTAACTCCTTGAACATTTTTTACTACAGTAACATTCCATTATTTCTTATAGTTTAGGTGGACCGCTATGGTTGTTCGTGAGATGATCCAGTTCTTCATTTTTTACACCTCGTTGAAAAACTATCTGGATCTTTAAAAATTACAATTATATTATCTGAATTATTATTTGTCTGGGCCCCTGTGGTTCTGCATCGGGTGTGGAAGTCTTCGAAATTTAATATAACCTAAATCCTAGATCAGAAGGTGTACCCGTACAATTAGGCAAAAATTCTAAAAATTATAGATTTATGTTCTATTAGTTATTTTAAGCCACTGTTTAAACATTACTTTCGTAAATATAATAATTGTAAAGGCACATCTTTTTTTATCATAGATTTCTCTACCCACTCGGGGTAGAGTCCATCGAAGCCATTTATATTGAGGCCTGTCGTGGCGAAGTGGCAAGACGTGACAGGTTGTGGGTTCGATCCCCAATCGAAGAAATGAAAATTGTAATATTTTCAAGGTAGTTATTTTAATTTTTCAGATCAAAAACTAATATTTAAAGTGTTATTTTATTTCTCACATCGCTATTTGACACTTGTTTACCAGAAAGATCGATACCTTATAAAGCAGCTGTATCACGCGGGCTTCGCCCACTTAAGTATTTTATTTTTAACCTTAAGATAAAATCCGATTTTTCTTAACTTTAAGATGAAATTAAATTTTTATCTAAAAGAAATAATGTACCTACTTAATAGAATAATATTATATTTTCTATGTTGCAATAAAGTACAAGCGCACAACTAAAGACTACATTCAATTATATCTTATGGAATATTTGTTATGAAGTTTCAATCAAATTAGACGAGTAGTTCGGAAGATATATCTACAAACAGACAAACTGAGAGACAGATAAAAATGTCGACAATCAGAGATACATATTATATTCCTTATTTTTACTTATCTATACTTTATTTAACCGCCATATACTTATATTACGCCTTATACTTATATACCTTATAATAATTATTAAAAAAAATATATTATTTTATTATAAGTAGTAGATATAAATTACAGCAATTCATAACAAATCATTCGTATAATTATTAAGATCGTATCTCTTAAACTACCTATGCAATGATTGGTATCAATTAATGAATTAACCTTGTTTATAAGATATAAGGCTAAAATAAAAATATTTATTGGAGAGCGGAAGTATTTTAATACGAACGGTGATATAACACTAGGTTTCTAAATTACCTCTGCTTATCACGTCATGTGCAGGATACAGTTTTTTTTTTTATGGAAGAGACGGCAAACGAGCGTACGGGTCACCTGATGGTAAGTGATCACCGTCGCCCACGGCCCCGTGTAACTCCTGAGGAGCTACAGGAGCGTTGCCGTCTTTTAAGTTGGATGGGCACCGGGGCCCGGCATTACCTAATGCGAAACGCAGTGGCCAAAGCCACTACTTAACGCCGGTCTTAAATGCCGGGGGTGGTAATAATCCGGTCGAGTCTGCCCATGCGTGTTGCCATTACTGGCAACGTGACTCTACCACACGCACTTTAGTCGCCTCTTACGACACCATCAGTACCAGGGTGATCCTATTCTAAGCGGGGATCACACGGCAAAAGTGTGAAATAAAAAAAAATAAAGACAAATCATTGATAAAATCGTCTGTTTAGTATTTTTTTGAGAATACAACCAACTTCACTCGCCATTCTACTCAGCTTCACGCTGTATCCTGCACTGGGTAGGGTAGGCGGAGAGAACTTGGGAACCTAGTGTTATAACACTCTGTTCCGCTTCCGTTATCCACTTTCAGCCGAATTTGGGGCATTGCGTGCTAAGTGGCGGAACTCAACGCCAGTCTTGATAAAAATTACCTCTGCTTATCATGCCAAGTGCAGGATACAGTGTGAAGCTGAGTAGAATATTCTAAATAATATCCCTACGTGACGTTGGTTATATTTGCAAAAAAATATTGAACATACGATTTTATCAATTATTTGTCTTTATTTTTTTTTTATTTCACACTGTATCCTGCACATGGCATGATAAGCAAAGGTAATTTAGAAACCTAGTGTTATATCACCGTTCGTATTAAAATACTTCCGCTCTCCAATAAATATTTTTATTTTAGCCTTATATCTTATAAATAAGGTTAATTCATTAATTGATACCAATCTTTGCATAGGTAGTTTAAGAGATACGATCTTAATAATTATACGAATGATTTGTTATGAATTGCTATAATTTATATCTACTACTTATAATAATATAATAAAAAAAAAATTATTAATAATTATAAGGTATATAAGTATATTGCGGATAAATAAAGTATAGATAAGTAAAAATAAGGAATATAATATGTATCTCTGATTATCGACATTTTTATCTGTCTCTCAGTTTGTCTGTTTGTAGATATATCTTCTGAACTACTCGTTAATTTGATTGAAACTTCATAACAAATATTCCATAAGATATAATTGAATGTAGTCTTTAGTTGTGCGCTTGTACTTCATACCAACATAGAAAAAATAACATTATTCTATTAAGTAGGTACATTATTTCTTTTAGATAAAAATCTAATTTCATCTTAAAGTTAAGAAAGATCAGATTTTATCTTAAAGTTACAAATAAAATACTTAAGCGGGTGAAGCCCGCGTGATACAGCTGCTTTATAAGGTATCGATCTTTCTGGTAAACAAGTGTCAAATAGCGATGTGAGAAATAAAATAACACTTTAAATATTAGTTTTTGATCTGAAAAATTAAAATAACTACCTTGAAAATATTACAATTTTCATTTCTTCGATTGGGGATCGAACCCACAACCTGTCACGTCTTGCCACTTCGCCACGACAGGCCTCAATATAAATGGCTTCGATGGACTCTACCCCGAGTGGGTAGAGAAATCTATGATAAAAAAAGATGTGCCTTTACAATTATTATATATATTTACGAAAGTAATGTTTAAATAGTGTCTTAAAATAACTAATAGATCATAAATCTATAATTTTTGGAATGTTTGCCTGATTGTAAGCGTACATCTTCTGATCTAGGATCTAGGGTATACTAAATTTCGAAGACTTCCACACCCGCTGCAGAACCACAGGGGTCCAGATAAATAATAATGCAGATAAAATAATTATAATATTTATTTTAAGTCCAGATAACTTTTCAATGAGGTGTAAAAAATGAAGAACTGGATCATCTCATGAACAACCATAGCGGTCCAGCTAAACTATAAGAAATAATTAAATACTACTGTAGTAAAAAATGTTCAAGGTGTTAGACATTTTCCATAGATATATAAATATTTAAGATTAATATGTGATGAAGAACTGGGGTAGCTCAGCTAAATTATGAAAAACTAACAGTTTCGCCACACGTGCGTGTCGCGAAGCCGCTAGTTTTTCAAACACTGAATTCATATAAAAAGAATATCCTATTGGCTTTTTATATTTAAATGAAGCATAAAAGTTAATTCTTTGATTGATTGCTGATAACAATATTTGGGTTACTTGGGTGATTTCTTAACAAATTTTTAGTTGTATTTATAATTATTATTATTATTATAGCTTTATTTACATACATAATGATTACATTTCAAATGTACTTAGGCAGTATTGTTAAGTAGATTAGTTACTTATATTATATGGTTGGCTTGTATGGTCCCTTTTAAGGGTAAAAGCCTCCTCAATCTTTTTCCATTTTTCTTTGTTTTTTGCTATATCATCAGCCCATCTTTTCTTTTGTTGCACCACATTACTCTTTCCAACCGGACCTCGATATTTAGTTACCAAATTTGTCTATCTTTTATCTGTGTTTCTAGATATATGTCCTGTCATCTCCATTTTAGCTTTAAAGCTTGTTGGAGAGCATCTGTTAGCTTTGTTTTCGTATTTGTCTCTGAGTTTCTTGTTTTTTTGAAAATTTATTAGCTTTAGGATGCTCCTCTCCATCGCGTATTGACAGGACAAGATCTTGTTCTCTATTTTTTTAGAATAGACCCATGTTTGACTTGCGTATGTGAGGCTGGGATGAATAGAATACAAGAATCTATTATTCATCTTTAGACTATAGTTTCTTTTCGATATTTCTTTTTGGGCCAGAATTTCTTCCACTATATATTAATTCATCAATTTACTTCATTCTCATTGTTGTTGCTCCCGAAAGACACTAGTTTGCCTAAGTATGGCTATTCCTGCAGATAATCTGTGACTTCTGTTTTAATTGCTCTCTGGTGATACATATACATATACATATATATATATATATATATATATATATATATATATATATATATATATATATATATATATATATATATATATATATATATATATATATATATATATATATATATATATATATATATATATATATATATATAAATAAATAAACAATAGTAATAATGTGGCTAGTAGGCCACACGACAACTGGATCGAATCAGTCCAATAGTTTAAAAGATATGCGTGCTAGATAAAAAATCTAAAAATCGTAGATTTACGTTCTATTTATTATAAAGCCTGGTTAATTATATTGGGTAAATAATATTATTATTAATTTTATTATACTGGGTTAAGTAATTTCGTTTTTTTTTTTGTGGAAATGAAAGACAGTTTTGTATAAGAAATCTCGCATTATGTTGGTGGAACACTACACCGTTCTCGTTAATTAGTTCTGACCTTTTCTGTTGAAATACATCATTCAGTTTGTCCAGCTTAACATCTCATAAAACAGACAGCTTCACCTTTTTTGGTGAATATCGACCTTGAAAATGGTGTGTGTCGGTTTATGTTTTTTGCACCATGGCCTCTGGCGTTTGATGTTTTTTTATACAACCCATTTTCGCCCCCAGTGATGATGCGCTTCAAAAACGAATCATTTTCGTGACGTTGGAGAAGTGAATCGCAGGTATTAATGCGGCAATACAATTTTTTATCTGTGAGGACATGGAGAACCCATACATCAAGCTTCTAGGATAATCCCAGGCCTTTCAAGTGGTCATTAAATGTTGAATTTAATAAATTTATACTCAATCTGGTCCACGTGTTGTTATTCGCCGACTCGTATCAACTAATGCCTTTATCGCGACTTTATCAGCTTCAACCTGTTTTTGAAACGTGATGCATCTACGACATCAAAATCGCCTGATCGAATTTTAGCGAACCAGTTCTGGCACTGGTATATTGTCAACCTTCTCCATACACATCGGCCAATTTATTTCTAGCTTAAACGGAATAATTACCCTTTTTGTAGTAAAACAGTAAGATATGTCAAAAATGCTGTTTATCGCTCTCCACATTTAAAAGGGCACTAACCAAAAAACACTGTCGAATTAATTGGATTTTGTCACACACAAGTCTTGTTATATGATCTCTCAAAGTATATAAAAATTATACATTTTAAATGTAAACTTGGGTACAAAAATATACAATTAAATCATCAAAAAAAGGAATTACTTTCCGAACAATCTACTAGAAAACATAAGTTATAGCAATTCATAATGAATTCATTCGTACAATTATTAAGATCGTATCTCTGAAACTATCCATGCAAAAATTAATATCTATAATTGAATCTTATACCTATATAAAGGCGTTAGCGTTTCATCCAAAATGATTATGGATTCGATGCAATTAAGTTAAAGGATCATTAAGTTTAATTCTGTTTGTATACATGTATAGTATTAATATTGTGCAATGTTATTATACAGGAAAATTGTGTCTGCACTTGTACAGACACAATTATTCTACTATTTTATTATAGTAGATATAAATGGAAAAGAAAAAAAAAAATTACAACAAATTACTCGTTCGTAATTATTAAGATAGATATCTCTGAAACTGCCCATGAAAAGATTAATTGAATTTTCCTTATTAATAAATTGTAAAGCTAAATAATATTTTTTGTAGTAGGAAACGGAAGTGTCTTATTAAGAATGGGTCTATACAATAGGTTTCCAATGCCTGCCATGTACAGCGTTAAAGTCAAAAGTAAACGTCAAATTATTTTATTCAAAATAAAAAGTTACGGAGGTATTTATTTTTTTTACGTCAAAAAATTTGACACTGGCTTATTAAAATAATACGTCAGTCTTGAGAGAAACCAGGGTATTTTGTATAATTTTAACAAATTTAGACTTTATACATATGTATTAGGATTGTAAGATTGATTATACACGTACTTATGTACTCGTATTAAGATTTAGTACAAGAATTAATAATAAATGAATTATTATGATATGCCCTCAATTTTACAATAATAATTATAGAATTATTCATTTTAAAGGACAACTTAGTTTAAGATCGTTCCGTTCGTTCCGTTACTTAACACGCAATGCATCAAATTAGGTTCACAAGTGCCTGCTTCATCTCCTGCCATGTTCCGAATACGAATACGAAAATGTCTTTGTTTTTTAATGTACTTAAATAAACTTACAGCTTAAAAACTAATTTTAAATATATAATTATAGCTCTCAAACGCTATTTCATACTTATTTAGCAGAAAGATCAGTGTCTTTACCCCTAGTCTTACCCTACTAGCCATACAAAAAACCCCTACCCTACTAGCCATATAAAAAAAACGATTAAATTCAGTAGTTCAGTAGTTCAAAATTATGATTTTATTATATTTATGCCAAGGATTCTTCCATAACCTTGACGGTGGGAGCCTCGTGCCTAGCACGTCTTGAAGTCAAGGTTGGTGGGTCACCCTCGACGGCCTGCTCTAAGTAACGCGCTGAAGCAACTTGTATACACTTACTTGGGCCAGAATAGTAGGCGATCAGCTTCCCTAAGCTGACCGCCGTCTACCCTAATCGGCCGGTGGCAGGCGGCGATCCGGTGACGCGGTCTTTTGCGGCGCATGGTGAATTTGGAAAAAGCCTCCTTCGCCCGTATCGCTGCCTTTTTCCCGAGTACCACTGCCCCGCAGAAAAATGAGACCGCGTCCCACGACGTCTCGCTACCGGTTGTATCTTCTCGAAGCAATGCACCTGTAGCTCCCCTGGTGTTACACGGGGCCATGGGCGTCAGTGATCACTCACCATTAGGTGACCCGTACGCTCGTTTGCCTTGTTTTTTCCATAAAAGTGCTTGCTAATCAATACAACATAGATATTTTAAATAAGCGCGTCCACCTTAAAGCCCGGTAAGGCATCTTTACTTCGTCAGGTGTTAAGTTGACAGCGATGATATCTTACCAAAAATCGTACACTCACTCGTTTACTCTAGCCTTGATTTCCAAAAAATATTTCTGCGTAGAACATGAAAGGAATTTGTGGGGGGGGCATTTATCTATACAAAATCACAATGATAAGTTGGCTAATTATTATCTCTCAATATATCAATCTACGAGTATGTCATATAGTTGCGCATTTACACAAAATTTTGTTGTTTTTAAAATTTTATACAAAATGATGATTAAGTTTCAGTGGATTAATGTAGCTATTTTTGTTCAACTATTTACGCATTCATATAAATAAAACTGCGTGTTTAAAAAACACACAAATTAACTACGTAGATAAAGATCTTAAGAGATAACGATATTTTTCCCAGATAAAACCTATCTGCCAGTTGTAGCGCAGAGGCACTAGCGCACCTATAAACGTGATAGGGTAGGAGTTTGATTCCAACTTTATGAAATGAAATATTTAATAATTTCATTTCCTCAGTTTGGTAACATCAAAAAAATCATCATGAATTTAAAAAAATGGTAGGATATATTTTATTATAAACTTATTTGCCTTTAAACTAAAGTTATAACACACAGATTTCAAGAAGTGAAAACTTACAGTAAATAATCATAAAGACAAATAAAGTTATTACAAAGTTACCGTTACAGTTTGTTACTTTCAAACTAATAGCATACATATAAGTTGTTAACTTTTTTAAGTTGTGCTTCTTTGACAATCTTGTAATTAGTATCTCTCGATGGGCGAGTCCGACTTGAACTTGGCTGACGAGTCCGACGAGAACTTCCGGTACAAATTAAGGAAAAAATCAGAAAATAAAACATTTACAGTCATAGAAGAAAAAAATTACTGACTATTTTTGTAATTTACTTCCCTAATAATAATTTAGTACCTTTATTAACTTTTTTTCTATAATTTTTACTGTTTTACTAAGGAAAACTCGATATCTGTAAAAGATTTTATTAAAATTGGACAGATGTTTAATTCACTTCGCTGGCGTTTGTTTTGGTTAAAACACGAGTTTGTGAGGGTTTCTTATTTTTAAGTATTTAAGGGATACTTTTATATAAATTTTGAATGAAAAGTGTGCTTTCTTAAAAAAGGAGATCGGTTTTATTAAGGTGTTTGGTTTTTATGAGTGATTATGGTGTTTGCTGCATTAAAATAGTTAATGCTGTTCCACAACCCCCGTGACCTTGGCCAATTTCTCCATATAAATAAAATAAATAACATTACCGGTGACGGTTTCAAAAATGTTGGTCGCAACAAAATCAGTGTTGAATTGTCAAGAACTACTGCAGCAAATTTATTTTTGTCCAATATCATTCTAAATCTGTGTATGTATGTGGCAGTTATCCCTACATTTAATATCACTCCAATTGATATCGTAAGAGATGTTCCAGTTGACTTTTCGCTGGATGAGTTTGTAGACTCTTTGGAATTTCCCTCGGCTGGTATACAAGTGATGAAATGTTTGTAAACGAGGGTGTGACTACGTGAGTTCCGATTCAGTCAGTTGTAGCTAATTATATTTCGGGTTCAAAAGTTGCCTGAAAGGGTATTTTCATATTTTTCCTCTCTCCCAGTTGAACCATAGAAATTTCCCACTATCCAGTGCCTAAATATTACAAGAAGACTGTTTTCCAGTCTCCTCGTCCCCGTGCTCCTTTAGCAAAAAGACATAATGGATAGACATAAGGAATAGACAAGCTTATCAAGTCCTATGCCAAATGCCCCTCTACCCTTTCTTATGGTTGCGCTTTAAACCAAGGTGTTGACAGTCCAATAGAAATTATAAAAGGTCTATTGGCTGCACTTACTGTAACCGTTGTAAGTACCTTCAGAACTGCTGATGAACTTCCTATACCGTCCAACGTTGTCCAAAATTTAGTAACAATCTTTAAAATATTAAACAATGGCAACACTGAACTTCGTATAATGGAATAGTAAAATATTTGTGCCAAAAAAAACGAATTACTTAATATTATTTCTTTATAGAACTCTGTCATTATTGCCCTCTCGGAAACATGGCAGGTGCCTAATTCCCGTTTTAGGATATCAGGTTTGTCTATCAATATCTCCTTCTCCTTTATATCCCTCATCCTTCTTCCTCTCCTTTCCTTGAGCTTAAGTATATTATCTCTTTGCTCCCTAGCCCTATCTTGGTCCTAGGTGATTTTCATACTCATCATTCTTTGTGGGGGTGCCTTTGTTGGTATACATTATTAATGATGTATCTCTTTGCAATATCAATGATGGCTCTCCAACTAGTAGGGCGAATCCTAATCAAAATTCCAGGACTGCTGTTAATCTTTCCCTATCCTCCTCTTCTCTTGTTTCCCAACTATCAATGTCTGTTCTACCTTCTACCCATGGTAGTAATCAATTTCGTTTACTTATTTCAATGCATAATAGACTTCTTTCTTCCTCCTTTTTTAATGTTTGACAATATTATTAATTTTGAGAATATCATTCTTTGCTTTGCTTGTTTTGTCTCTACCATCTTGTCTGCAGCTGACTAACACTTCCCTAGAAAACACTCCATTCAGAATTGGATGCATTTCAATCCTTGGTGGGATCGAGAATGCTCTGCTTCTGTCAATCGACAAACATCGTCCGAGGAGACATATGCAGCCTGCATGAAGAAGAATTTTGTTGAGTACAAACGCATTGATGTGAAGTTTCGAAAACTGACCAGGGAAAAGAAAAAGGAATGAATGGTCTAATTTTTATGAATCCCTTAGTCCTCGTTCGCCTTCGTCACTTGTATGGATAAATGTTAGGAGATTTCGTCGTTCTCTTAGCTATGATTCCAGTCCTAATTCCAATAATCCTTTTTTATGGGTGCGTTATTTTGCTAAAAAAACTGGCTCAAATATCAAAAATTATGGAAAGGATTTTAAAAAATCGTCTAGAGTCGATAGTAGAAAGCAGAAATATCTTAGCGCCCCCTAAATTTAGCATTAAAAAGGGTTAAGTACCACGGATAGTCTCAATGTTTTTGCCACAAACATCAACGTGCTTTCGCCAAAGGAGAGTATTTGGTTAGAGTTTTACTAGATGTCGGTTCTGCACATGATAATTTCCTTCTTCTGGTACTCAGGCAGAAACTGCAAAGTTGTCTCATTTCATTTGTAATCTGCTCACCTGACCGATATCTGTAAAACATCCGCTTCTTACTGTACCTCCCAAACTAGACTAGTAGTTCTAGACTAGAAGGGGTTGCCTCAAGGCTCAGCTTTTAGTCCTTTGTTGTAAAACCTATACTCATGACCTCGAATTGTCTGCAAATAGCTTTTGTATTATCATTCAGAACGCTGATGACATCATTCTTTACTACAGCTCAAAATCTGTGAAGGACTTAACTTACCGTTTAAATACTACTTTACACTATCTAGACCAGTGGCTCTTTGACCATGGCTTGGCATTATGAGTAGCGAAATGTCGGGCGGTAGTATATTTAAAAAGAGCCGAATGCCATGTGATTCCGGCTTAGAATAGGGTCACCCTGGTACTGATGTTGTCGTAAGAGGCGACTAAAATACGTGTGGTAGAGTCACATTGCCAGCAATGGCAACACGCATGGGCAGACTCGACCGGATTGTTACCACCCCCGGCATTTAAGACCGGCGTTAAGTAGTGGCTTTGGCCACTGCATTTCGCATTACGTAATGCCGGGCCCTGGTGCTCATCCACCTTAAAGAACGACAACGCTCCTGTAGCTCTTCTAGAGTTACACGAGGCCGTGGGCGACGGTAATCACTTACCATCAGGTGACCCGTATGCTCGTTTGCCTTCTTTTCCATAAAAAAATAAATAAAAGAGAGTAACTCCTAATTTTGAAATTTATTGTGGTACGATACAATTAGTAGATTGTGTTAAATTCTTAGGCATAGTCCTAGATAAAAGACTGAATGGAATTGCTCATGCTGAACATGTCAGCAAAAATGTGAAAAAGGCATTAGTGCTTTAAGAGCTGTGTCTGGTGTGTGATGGGATGTACACTCTTTTACTCAAAAACTACTATACAATGCAATAATTCGTAGTCATATTGACTACGGGTTATTTGCTTTAGACCCCTTTAATAAAGCTGCTACTGACACTTAATAGAATTCAGTACAAATACTTTCGAATAATGTTAGGTGTTATGAAGTCTTTCCCTACTAACGTATTACAGGTGGAGTGTGTAGATCCACCTTTTCCCATCCGTCGTCAATTTTTATCTGACCGATTTGTTGGTAAAATGCTACAGTTTTCTTCCCATTTCTTGCAGTCTAAGCTGTCTGAGTCAGCAGACCTCATGGCAAGCTGTTTCTACCATAAATTTACCTCCCTACCTCACTCTATGTCCCGCTATCCTACTAACCTTTTATTCTGTACGCCTTATTCGGCCCTCTCTCTTCTGTCATTACTAATCTTGGCCTGATCAAGGTAATTTCTGACACTAACACAAAATTGCAAGCCATAGTAAATAAAAATGAAAATCATATCCCTATCTTTACAGATGCATCAAAGCTTTCAAAGGTAAGCTAAGTTGTTCTAGCATGCTGGATACGAAAATTCAAAATGATTTTACAATTTAAGTGTCCTCCCGAATCATTCTTGTTCACTGGTGAGGCTGTTGCTTTGTTAGAAGTAATCCAGTTCATACTCTCTCATGACTTTATTTTTTTTAGCTTCACGCTGTATCCCGCGCGAGACAGGGTAGGCAGAGGGACTCCGGGAACCAAATGTCAAGACACTCCGTTCCCCACTTTAAACAGATTCGTGACTTTAAACAGACCGTTATTTGTGCTCACTCATTAAGCTGTGTACTAGCTGTAAAGAGAAATCCCTTTCATAGTAAATTAAGATCTTTAAGAATTTTTGAAATTAATTATTTCAAAGATTCGGTAAAAACTGTACTCGTGTTATTTAAAGTGTTTGGTTGATACTTTGGCATGGATTCCAGGGCATTCTGGAATCAGTGAGGATGAATCTGCAGACTCTTGCGCGAAATTAGCCATCCAGTGTGGTAATTTAGATCACCTTTCTATTTCGGCCCAGAATCTATTGTCATCTAGATGTGTCAAGGTATGAATTTTGGAAACTGTCAAAATCTCAGAAAGGTAAGTTCTATGCTGCGATTCAACTTAATATCCCCAGGCGGCCATGGTTTTATTCTCAAAACATTTATTGAACACATTAAAGTTGTACATCTAGCTAAGATCAGGGACCACTCACTGTGTGAATGTAGCCTGGTTTCCTTTCTCACATCCTTTTTACATGCCCCAAGTTAATCCATCCCTTATATGATGTCCTTCCTTCCAAAGTTCCCCGACCCCGTAATGTTCAATATTCGTTAATGTTTGTGTTTAGTCCATTATGTAAATTTTTATGTAAATATATTAGATATAACAATATTAATTTGTAGATTAACCTTTTATTATAAAGTTCTTATTATTAACCCTGTGTGTACATAATATATATATTTTTTTGTTATAAGTGAAGACAATGTTAACTAGATCTTCTCTGTTTTATATGCATTCTCCTATTGTGTAATATTATTTTTTTTACCGTACAACCTCTTTCGTGTCTTCTCCATTCAACGTGACAATGGCGAAGTGATATGTGCTCAACTGGCACGATTGGAACGCCATAATCATAGAACCATGCCAAGATGTTTAATATTAGTAGAGATTACTATTATCATAACATGTAGTTCTTTTTTCCTATTGCTGTATTTACATAATTTGAGTTATTACGTATATAGATTCAGTTTTTATTAATTTTATTTTGACTTAAAAATTTGATTCATATAAACATTCAATGTATTTCAAATAAAAGAGAGCTAGGCATTGATAACCTAATATTAACGCTGCTACCTACTTTCAAACTTATTTTGACTCAACATTGTGTGTTGAGTCGCGAAATTGAGCACAGCTCTTTATGACCAAGTAATCTACCATTATCACATTTACAGTTTAGTGACTACGGCATTAATTCAACAATAATCCTTACCTAAAATCGATGAGTCATAATGAATTCTTATTTTGTCACATTTTTTTATCTTTTTAATGATAATTGGAAGGTAAATGCACGTTTATCAAAATGTTTTTGTTGTTTTTTTTAATTATTTTAGCTTGTCACATTTTGTTGTTGAACATTAGCGTTGCCAGCCACTTTATTTAAATAGTATTTCGAACATGTTACTGAGGCTCCTAAACTAAGCTGCTGGCGTCGCCGACATAAAGTCGTTGTAGGGCATCGGCTATTTCTCTAAAGCGATAGTTCGACTCTCATTCGGACGAACATCTTATTTTCAATTTCTCCCTCCGTTACCTAGATTGAGGATTCTCTCACGTTGAATTCCGTCTATCAACAAGAAATGTCTTAAAATTCAGTTTAAAGTGGACAACAGAATGTCTTAAATCTACGTCCCCTACGCCTACCTTGTTATAGAAATTGTAAAATAGTGGCATTTATAACTACTATTCAGGTTAGAGATGTGTCGACTAGCCAGTAAAGGCCACTTACTTCACTTACTACACTTCGTAGCAAGTATGCTATCATATATTCTTTTTACTTTAGCCAATACTGTGGCTATAGAGACCGCTGTTCCTATTGTAACAGTGTAATTTGACATGGTTGCAATCTGTTCCAATTAATTTAAATTAAATAAAAAGCAAACAAAGGTCATCTCTCAAAATATGTCTAGTAACTGTAAAAATAAAATTAATAATAATGATAACCTTTTTAATCCTTTGTAATCCGGTTTCCGTCCTGGTCATAGCACGACTATAGCACTTGCAAAAATAACTGATGACATCCATGTGAGCATGGTTACATAACAGGTCACGGTATTAGTGTTGCTAGATTTTAGCTAATAGTAATGCTTACACTGCAGACTTTGATTTTATGCTCGCCACTTTAGCTTCTCTCCTAACGTTATTGACTGGTGGCGTGTTGTTTTCCCTTTTATTCTCACTTTTTATTAATAACATTTATAAACTCTTTAAATAATGAATTGGCAACTATATCTATGTGGAGTAAGTCGTTTGTAACTATATCTATGTGACGTAAGTCTCAAGCAATAATCGCGCGCAGTCAAAATCTGATGTCAAGAATTAACAAGTCCTCATTACCAGCTATACTTTTGAGCGGACAGATAAGTTCATACAGTAAGACTGGTAAAAATCTTATTTATTTATAAAACATACCAACAATACAATGTAATATGATATATAATAAGATTTGTGAATCGGTCACGTTCTGATACATGTATCACTAACAGGCATGTGCAGCATTTATAAAAAAGATCCAGAGATTACCGGCGGAAGGGATAACTGGAATATTAACGTTGTGCATTTTTGATATTTTGGAATGGTTAGGGAATTATTTCGTACGAATTGCTTTAATTATCAACATGAAAGTACTATCATGTGTGTGGTAGAATATAATATTTATTTATTGCGCTATCGTACACAAACATGACATTTTATATTACATTAAAAATTTAACAATTCAGAATTATTACAATTATTTTACATTAAAAAGTTTATCTCTTAGAAAAATCAACTTCCATCAATAATTTCAATGACTTTTTATACATTATTATTACCTGGTTTATGATAGCTGAATTAAGAAACAAATAGTTTTGATTTGAATCTATTTAAATGCCTAATAAAGACCGCGTCAATAGTAGTTTTGTTGTGCTAAGATTACGATCATTTGACATAGTTAAACCAAATTCATTATTTAAAAATTCAATTAATAGTTGATTTTTATCGTCTGCATACAATATTCGCGTCAGCCTTCACGCAAGCACCATGCGCCGTCTAAACGAAACAGCAGGCGCAGGAATACATTTTCGGCGCGCCCTTGAAAGGGAGCGGGATACTTCCTCTTCTACGCCGCGCCGGCTGTGTACTCTCCCCGTCTTACGAATTTTCGATCAGGGCACGTGAGCTTAGAAGTTTTACCCATTCCAAAAAAAAGTGCACAACGCCGCTAAAGAAATTTCCACATCAAAAAATATTACAAATAATGAAGAAATTACAATCAAAATGAATAAAAAATATAATCAAATAAAATGTACAATAATTACAAGTGATGTTGAAGAACATTTACAATATAAAGGTTACAAAAAATTCTATAATAGTTTTAAATCAATATATGTAATATAATCATTTTTAATATCTAAATATATATATATATATATATATATATATATATATATATATATATATATATATATATATATATATATATATTATATATATATATATATATATATATATATATATATATATATATATATATATATATATATATATATATATATATCTATATATATATATATATATATATATATATATATATATATATATATATATATATATATATATATATATATATATATATATATATATATATATATATATATATATATATATATATATATATATATATATATATATATATATATAATATATATATATATATATATATATATATAGTGTAATTTAAACGGCCGAAGCCGCGAGCAGATCAGGTATTATTAATAAAATAAAACAAAACCACTGGTCAGCAAGTGTATAGGCCTTTAGGGTGGAGATGGATGCGGTTTTTGAAGGTTCTTCAACCTAACACAATGTTGCAGGTAGGGCCAATCCACAGTTACGTGGCCCACGGAAGGAAGTTCTTATGACACTGGATACTAGTGGAGTATCACATATCTAGATGGTAAGGATGCAAGTGACAGGTCCCAGTTTCCTATAATATGTCCTTTGATAAATACGGTAGAGAGCGTACAGCGAGGATACGTCTCTACCCAAAGCTTAAGTTTCAAGATATGCACAGATTATTGGGTCACCAACGATTTGAAGGCTCTACGTTAAATGGAATCAATTGATTCAACCTGATACTGAGGTGTACTAGGTGCCAGGAGATGACAACAGTACTCTACATGAGGCTGAACCTGGGCACTATATAGAGCCATACAAATGTTTTGACGTGTCCTGCTGTGCCGATTACCCGCAGTTTCTGTGAAGTCAACTTGGGCTTGATTTTCAAATAATTTTAGATTTTTTATAAATTCGAATTATCTATCTCCATATACTTACAATTCCTCTACTGTCTCCATATAATTACAAAGGATCAATAGAAGAGCAGAGAGACTAAAAATATTACGAGAACAAACAGATGAAACAGGCGGAATTAAGAGAGGTCTAAAACAGCTAAGAGAGTACACGCAATGGATACCAAACATGAAAACTCATAATAAGATGAAAAGTGAAAAATTAACAAGAAAAAGGATATCAATAACTAAAGTTGCGACAGAATTCTACAGATCATTATACATGGACAAAACAATATCAGAAGAGATAGGGAAAAGATACTTACGAGGAAGAAATACCTACGATATTAGAAAGCGAAGTCATAAAAGCTTTAAAATCACAAAAACTGGCAAAGCACCAGGAGATGACAAAATTTCAAACGAATTACTAAAAGAATCTCTAACCCCCCCGCGCAGCGGCCGTGTGAGCCGGACGTCTATTGCTAATTACTCCGTGTTAAATATTCTTTTAAAATTGAAAATGTCGACAAATGTTAACAAAATCGATATAAGTGATGTGTATAAACTTGTGTTAGAACTGCAGAACAAAGTGTTATCACTGGAACTGACTATTTTGAACCAAAGTGATTTGATCAAAAAGTTATTAAAATCGTCAAATGTAAATTGTGGCGAAACGTTGGATTTGAACGATGATACATCGGACGCGTCTCAGCTGCAGCGGCCAATCCGAGAAGCCCGTCTTCGTGCGACTTCGGCCCTTTCCGCGAACGCTCGGAAAGGTAAGCGAAGAGGCGGTGCATCACCAAACCCGCCGACTGCGCCGGCCAGTACAATGCCCGAGCGCACTGCGCATGCGTCCGCCGGCGATGTATCGGCGGAAACGAGCCGTGCTAAGCAGCCTACGCCGCCGCCGCAAAGCGTGTTAACTCATGCGCAAACCGGTGACAGTGATAAAGACGAAATTGGCTGGAATAAGGTGATCGCTAAACGTCGCCGTTCGGTGCTGGCAAATGCTACCCGCGGTACGGCCGCGCCAGGATCCCTAGAATGTCACTTAGCAGCCTCTGAACGAAAGTCGTACTTGCATTTGTATTATGTAAAAGTCGGAACTACAGCCGAAGAAGTAGTCGCATATTTGCAAAAAATCTGTCCTGAGGATCAATGTGCCGCGGAGGCCCTTAAGTCGCGCGGAGATTACGCTTCGTTTAAGCTGACCGTGCCTAATAAAAACAGAGATAGATATTTGTCTGCTGATAAATGGACTGACGGTGTGTATATCAAACCGTGGCGATTTCGAAAACCAGCAACAAACGAACAAAAACATAAGATATAAATGTTACGCTATAATTTATCAGAACGTTAGAGGTCTGCGTTCCAAACTCGACGAGTGTATAACTTCCGTGCTAGCTGAATCAGCTGATGTGTATGCTTTTACCGAGACATTTCTGGTAAACTCCGTGAGTGACGCGGAAGTGTTTCCGGCCGGATACAGTGTGATACGCCGCGACCGAGCGCACGACGCGGGCTGGGGAGGCGTCCTGCTGGCGGTGCGGGACGTGTACCCGGTTAAACAGATCACCGATATCGACGGATACAACACTGACGTCGAACTTTTAATTGTTAGCGTTACTTTAAAATTTAATACTATCATTCTTTGTGTTGTCTATATACCTCCAAATTCCAATGAAGACAAATATATAAATACTTTGGTGGTTATAGAAAATATGGTTGCTAGATATTCAAAATTAGATATTGTTATAATTGGTGACTTTAATCTTAATTCGTGTAACCAAAATGTGCACATGCAATATGAGTGTATGTTGAATTATTGTAAGTTAAAACAGTATAACACGGTTATTAATAGTTATGGTACGATGTTAGATTTGGTGCTGAGCAACCTGAGTGATGGGTTAATTACGGTAAGTGGGGATACGGAACCCATAGTAAAGGCCGACAAATACCATCCCCCGTTGGCTCTGGCGGTTAAGAGCGTGCGGCCGGCTGCAATGTCGCAAAATCACTCTCCGTGTAAGTCGCGTTATTCTGACTGTGATCGGGTACCGCGACAGTGGAATTTCCAAAAAGCCGATTTTCATATGCTGTATGCCACCATTGCCTCTATAGAATGGGATGAGCTATATTCGTCAATAGATGTCAACTCTGCTGTTAGTGTTTTATATAAATTAATAAATAAATGTCTTGATATGTACGTCCCGATTAAACAGTCAAGAGTGCTGAACTCGTCATATAGATATCCCACTTGGTACACATCTACAATTATAAAAATATTAGAAATAAATTTTTCCATTTAAAAAAATATAAACAACATCGTCTGGACTTTAATAGGGAAATGTTTAGGTATTACAGGACTCTTGTTAAAAACCATATAAGAATGGCTTACAAAAACCACGTACAAAATACAGAACGCGAGTTAAAGGATAATCCACCCTTATTTTGGAAATTTATAAGAGGGCAACAGTGTGCAAGGCAATCGGTTGCAGAATTTGACTATCAAGGCAAAAGAGTAACAGGTCTAGAGGCAGCCAACGCTTTTGCCAATTATTTTAAGTCTGTGTTCCTATCTCATGCACCTACGCTGTCAGCGGCCGACGCGCAGCGTGAGACAGCCAGCTCGTTGTGTTCCTCGCGCGTCGCAGTGGACAGTGTCGACTCACGTGACGTCTTATATGCTATTAGCAGACTTAAGGCTCATTCCTCTGCAGGTCCCGATGCCATACCTCCTTTTTTGGTAAAAGATTGCGCAGGTATTTTTGTTCAGCCTCTATTATTTATTTTTAATTTAGCCCTAAGGTCTGAAATCTATCCCGCATACTGGAAAATTTCACGGGTTACTCCGATACCTAAGAATGGCTCCAGATCGGTTGTAGAGAACTACAGGCCGATAGCCATATTATCTGTATTTGGAAAATTACTGGAAACAATTTTAAACCGTCATATAACAACACAGGTAAATAATCAAATATGTAACGAGCAGCACGGATTCAAAGCGGGAAGATCAACGGCTTCGAATCATATTAATTTTATAGACTATGCGCTGACACAAATGGAGGACAAAAAGCAGGTGGACGCGGCCTATTTCGATTTCAAAAAAGCATTTGACCGTGTTCATAATGCCATTTTACTTAGCAAATTTTCAGCTATAGGTTTCACTCCGAGACTTCTAAATTTATTCGCCAACTATTTTTCGGACCGTCTGCAGTATGTGCAATTTGATGGTTTCCGCTCTGACCCGTATAACACCTGCTCGGGTGTAAGCCAAGGGTCTACGCTTGGGCCTACGCAATTTCTAATTATGATAAATGATTTGCCAAGTGTTGTAAAGACATCGGAATGTCTCATATTTCCCGACGATCTGAAGCTATTCTTGGGTGTCGGTAGTATGGCGGATTGCGAGGCACCACAGAGGGACATCGATAGTGTAGTAAAGTGGAGTAAACACAATCAATTAGAGTTCAATGCGGCTAAATGTAAGACTATCACCTTTACACGATCCCGCTCACCTATACTTCGCACCTACTATATATGCGGCAACTCTATTGAGCGCGTGTTGAATATTAGGGACTTAGGCTTGACGTTAGATACGGAACTAACACTTAATACGCACATAATTGAGCTCTGTCGCAAAGCTTATAAATCCCTTGGCTTTGTTATGAGGCAAACGGCCAGGTTTAGGGACAGAGAGACCATTTTCTCCTTATTTTATTCTTTTGTACGGAGCCTTTTAGAGTATAATGCAATAATATGGAATCCTCATGAGACGAAATACAAAATAATGGTTGAAAAAGTTCAAAAAAAATTTGCTCGATATCTATATAAAAGACTATATGGATACTATCCATTTTTATATCCATCCCTTTTTGTAGGGGGTATGGTCGGAGTTGACACCTTGGAATTAAGACGAAAACGTGCAACGTTGTTACATTATTACTTGCTGCTTAATGGCAAAATTGATAATCCCACGGCCTTATTTCGCTGTGCACTGTATGTGCCGGACCGTCTGGTGCGCCTGCACCGGCGACGGTTGTTCGAGCCGCCGTCGGTGCACACGCAAGCGGCCCGCTCCGGTCCGACATACCAAGCTCTAAGTCTGCTCAACACTTTGATTGCTCAGTATCCGGAAATAGATCTGTATAATATAAGTGTACAAACTTTCTTGAATGTATGTTTAGATTTTTTAAGTTCTTAGTTTAAATTCGTATCGGTTTGTATTTATTATTATTCTTTTTTTTTTTTAATACTTGTTATTATATATACCTTATTGTGCGGTTTGGCTACGCTGTTAGTACAATAAGAACCTGTTTGAATAAATAAATGTGACATCTATTTAACGAAATAGTGAATACTGAACAAATACCAACACAATGGACGAAATCCACTATAGTTTTGTTACACAAAAAAGGAGATAAAAATGGAATGAATAACTACAGACCTATAAGCTTAATGTCCAATCTATACAAAGTGTTTTCTAAAATAATACTTGGACGAATAACGAGACACCTTGAAGAAAACCAACTTAGAGAACAAGCGGGATTTCGCGCCGACTACTCTACTGTTGATCACATCCATGTCGTGAAACAAATCATCGAAAAACTTAACGAGTATGGGCAACAATACTACATTGCATTCGTCGATTACAATAAGGCTTTCGATTCCTTGAGTCATAACTATATTTGGAAAACGTTGGATAATCAAGGCGTAGAAAGCAAATATATAAAAATTATTAAAGAAATCTACAAAAATATCGTGGCAAAAATTCAACTCGAAGAACAAGGAGAGGAATTTAGGGTTCAGAGAGGCGTCAGGCAAGGTGACCCACTGTCGCCAAAATTGTTTACAGCCGTGTTAGAAAATATATTCAGGGGTATAGACTGGGAAGAATTCGGAATTAATATCAACGGATCAAATCTAAGTCATCTAAGATTCGCTGACGACATTGTGATATCCTCTGAGAGACCGGATGCACTACAAACTATGTTACAACAATTAGATTATGAAAGTAGGAAAGCAGGTTTAACAATGAATACTACGAAAACGAAAGTAATCACAAATGCGCTAATGAAACATATAGTAGTTGGACAAGAGGTTATAGAATATTTAACAGAATATATATATTTGGGACAACTAATATCAGTTAAAGATCAGTACTCCAAAGAAATCGATAGAAGAATTAGTAACACTTGGAAACGGTATTGGTCACTAAAAGAATTAGTTATGAACGAAGCTGTACCAATGTCAGTGAAATGCAAACTTTACAACACATGCATTCTTCCATGTCTTACTTATGGATGTCAAACATGGCCTGCTACAAACAAAAACAACTAAAAACTCGTAGTTTGTCAACGCAGCATGGAAAGAAGTATGCTGAACATAAAGCTAAGGGATCTTTGGACAATTTCTAAAATAAGGGAAAGAACAAAAGTGAGCGATGTACTAAAAAAAGTAAGAAAACTTAAGTGGAATTGGACTGGTCACATAATGAGGTCAGAAAGAGAAAAATGGACGAAAGACGTAGTGGAATGGTATCCCAGAAATGGGAAAAGACATAAAGGACGTCAAATCAAAAGATGGGAAAATGATTTTCCAGCAGGATGGAGAAAGATAGCTCGAGACAGAGATGAATGGAAAAAACTGGGGGAGGCCTATATCGAAAGACAACCTGATCAACAAACTGGTTGCTGAACAATATAATAATAT
Source organism: Eueides isabella (assembly GCA_019049475.1). Lineage (NCBI taxonomy): Eukaryota > Metazoa > Arthropoda > Insecta > Lepidoptera > Nymphalidae > Eueides > Eueides isabella. The sequence continues at coordinate 8,775,259 of CM032407.1, forward strand.
ACATATATACAAGTACCTAATAATGTAAAATAACAAATTAAAATTATCAGAACTAGTTATTTAAGAATAAAATGTAGTAAGTAAATTAAGATCAGCGAATAAAGGCTTTTATTATTATGTTTGAAGGGGTTAGATATCTCAGGTAATACCTGGTACTATGAACCAGCACGGGTATGTACTAAGTGCTGGATCAGGTCTGGCTGGTTGGGTTTATAACTGCATCACTATCCGAATCTAAATGCAAAAATTTTCTAACTATCCTACATGTATTTAAAATAGCCGCCTTTTGAAGAGTCAAGTAAGTAAATTTAGGTAAATTAAGAGTTTTCAAAGAACTTAACAAATCTTTCGGAACGACGCCCGTTGTTGATATTACTATAGGAACTATTGTAACATAATCCATTTTCCATACTCTTTTAATTTCTTCTTGTAATTCTGTGTATTTACGTATTTTCTCACTTATCGTTGTTTGTAAATTGTTAGTATTAGGTACTGCTATATCTATTATATATGTATGTTTATTTTTTTTTATCTGTCAATGTAATATCTGGTCTATTATTATAAATAGTATGATCCGTTAAAATGGTCCTGTCGTAGTATAATCTATAACTTTGATTTTCTATTACCGGCCGAGGTGTGTATTTATAGTACGGTGTATGTGGCTCTGATGTAAGTTTAAATTTGAGAACGAGTTTCTGGTGAATAATATTTACTAATTGATTATGCCTGTGTGTATAATCATTTTTGTTAATGACATGCACGCACCGGTAACATGTTGTATGGTTTCTGGTTTATTATTGTATTTACGACGCATATCACTCTCCAATGTTCTGTCTTTTATAATGTATTTTCTATACTTTTTAGTAATAATAACCTGGTCTTGGATTGCTAATATGAAACCTTCTGTTTCCGGAGATAATCCACCTAAAGATAGCCATTTATTTGATGCCTCCTTGTCTATATGTGACTGTTCTAAATCATTTGGGTGTCGGCCATGGAGTTCTTTCTTGGTCCAGTAATACATTTTTTCCTCGATACTGTCAGGCTTACTAATCAATTCAATAGTTTCGTTTTTAAGATTCAATGGCGTAAAGTTATTATATATTGCATTTATACTTTCATGTACTTTACTTTGAGATATTTTACTAAGGAAAAAATGTTTTAGAATGCTTATCTGCTAATTATGTAAATATTAAATATCAAATAAACCTCTTCCTCCATTCTTTCTGGGTAAATAGATACACACAACACCGATATCACCATCCAAAGTCTGCTATAGATACGCTCTATAGCAGACTTTGGATGATGATATCGGTGTTGTGTAAGTGCCGTTCTTATTTTACTTTCTAATTGTTTTATATCTGTATTTGACCATTTGATGACACCGAAGGAATAGGTAAGTATAGGTATTGCATGAGTATTGATAGCCTTAAATAAATTTTTACTAAATAAGTGCCGTTTACTCAATAAACAAATTCTATTAAAATATTCTTTTCTTATTTCTTCTTTCATATGTTTGTGTTCTAATTTCCGTGCCTGATTGTACCCTAAGTATTTATATAATTAATTACCTTTCAAAGCTACTATACTATCTTCTTCAGTAAGTCTGTAATTTCCTTCTCTTATTTTACCTTTAACTATATTTAATTTTCTACACTTATCTAAGCCAAAATTCATTTTAATATCTTGTGTAAAATTCGATGTTATATTTAATAGTTGAGTCATATGAGTTTCTTTGTTAGAGTATAACTTCAGATCGTCCATATATAGTAAGTGACTGAGGTGATAAATTGTTTTCCTATTGCTTTTTATATCAAAACCTAATTTACAAAATTTAATTGTTTAGAAAGCGGATTAAGAGCTAAGCATAACCAAATTGGACTTAAAGAATCACCTTGAAATATTCGTCTTTTAATATTTATTGTATCAGTACTGATATTGTTACAATTTGTTTTTAGTGTAATGTAGTCTGCCAATGTTGCATAGTGTTTTTAAGAAAATTTATAATCGTAGGATTAATTTTATAAATTTGCAAGATCAAACGCCTTTTTGTAATCAATATATGATACAAAAAGGCTTCTTTGATTTTTTTGGACGTACTTCAGTACAGCGGAATCGATAATTAATTGTTCTTTACACCCTCTATGTAATTTTCTGCATCCTTTTTGTTCTTTCGTGATGATTCTATTGGCTTCTAAACGAATGTTAATTCTATGTGATATACAGGAAGTTATGATCTTGTAAAGTGTCGGTAAACAAGTTATCGGTCTGTATTGGGATGGGTCGTCTGTTTTATTACCTTTTGCTAACATATATGTAATTCCTCGAGATAAGAAATCTGGAAGAATGCTGTTGCCCCTTATGATATCTGTAATTTGTTGAGTTAATTTATTATGCAGTATGTTTAATTTTTTTATCCAAAGATTTTGTACATGATCAACGCCGGGTGCCTTCCAATTATGAGTTTTATTTATAATATGTCTAAACTCTTCTAATTCTATGCTTTTAAATTCCATTTCAATAATAGTTTCTGAGCTAAGTTTTTCTTCTTTAATCCATTCAGCATTTTTGTTGTGTTCTATACTTTCAGTTCATTCGTTTTGCCAATATTGTTTCAGAGATTCTGCGGATGGTGTGTGTTGTAACTCATTATTACATTTTAATTTACGATAAAATTGCTTTTCGTTATTAGTAAATAGTTTATTATTGTTTTTTCTATCTTGTGCTTTCTTATAGCGTGCTAACCTATGACATTTCACTGCAAGTTTTTGTTTTAAAGTATCTAAATATTCACTTAAATCTTTATTATTATCTTCATGTGAGCTGTGTGTTTTTATGGTTTCTAAGATATTACTTACCTTTTTAACTAAACGTTTACTTCTATTACCCTTTTTATACTGTGTTAGCCTCCCAATATGTCTACGTAACTCATCAATGTCTGACTTTAATCTTATTAGCCACGCAGGTTCGGATCTATGAATGTTCTTATTTGTTCTATTATGTACCTTAAATTTTAAATACGTTATAATAGTTATAGCCGTACATTACATAAGAGTGTGTGTAGCAAGTATATTATCTAAAGAGTCTATTTTTTCCGGTAATATAGAATTATTAAAGGTTTTAATAATATTGGTAGTTTCGAGCTGTTTTTTATTCTTGGGAGACTTGGACGTAATGTTGGATCGCAATTTGTAAATTTACTTAAATTTTCTTCTAAAATCTTTTTAGTTCCAGTTCGAGGTCTATACTAGATGTTTGTGTACTTAAGTTTTGTGAACAATCTTTTTGTGTATCTATTTCTCTCGAAAGTTGCTGTTTATCAGAAGATTCAGGAATAGAACTGTGACGCATATCAATATGTAAAGGAGAATTTGTAGGTGGTTTTGATTGAGCATTCGATTTATTAGTAGGCACAGTATTTCTCGTATTATTATTAGTAGTTGATTCTAAAACTCTTTGAACATCTTCGCGAATTACTTTTATCTCGTCATCGGATAAATATTTGTTTCTGATTATGGCTCTAAGTTGATCTGATAATCGTTGTTCAGAAACATGAGTATTTGAGTATTTATTAATAAAATAGTGATGCAGTTTTTGTCGATATTGTGTCAAATCAGTTTCTTAATTTGTTATTTTGTTATCCCATTTCATGCGTACCGTGGTTTACCAGCTTTGGTGGTCTCTGGTCTCAGTGCCGAGGCTACCGTCGAAACATCCAAAGCTAGAGGAGTTGAAGACTCATGAACCGGATTCCTAAAAGTGTGGCTAGACGTGACTTCTTCGGGTACATTCCCGGTAAGGGTCCGTCTGCTTGTACCCTCACCACCGACGGCTCGTATACTGTGGCACCCAGCGTCGGCTCCAAGTGCGCCCCGGCGCTCACCCCCGGGAAGCGGCATTAAACGTTTAGCTCTGCTTCGTAGTTCCATTGTCGCTGTTGGGACCGTTGGTTGGGAAGTTTTACCAAGATATTAATGGTTCTTCAAAGTTAATTAGTGATTTTGTCCAGATCTTCAGACTAGATAGCACAGTTCCCTTAAGCCCCCCCACCACGTCAAGGTGGTCCCCTGGGGGGGTATTATTATTATTATTATTATTATTATTATTATTATTATTATTATTATTATTATTATTATTATTATTATGTTTCTCGGCTTAAGTTCTCGGGTTCAAAACTGAACCCGGTCCTTTGGAAGGCTTGCGTGGGGACACAGGTCCAACACGTAGAGGCCCCTTCGAGAATATTAAAATAATTTGCTGTGACGCATTAGCCGGGATCCATCTCTGAGTAACCAAAGGTAATTGCCCAGAGATGGTCTCCGGATAATGCGTAGAAACTATATAAAATATGAAAAACTAAATTGGGTCTATGGAATGTAGTTTGGATGGATCGGGAACTGGGCTATTGGAGGAGACTATCGGACGTCCGCCTTTTCAACGTCTCAAATTGAATGATTGGCGGACGGTGACTCGCCTCCCACTAGATGGGCCCCCACAAAGCGGCATAATGCCTCGGGCGCAACATCGGCGTGGTCGGCTATGGGTGTAGAGAGGTGTGCACCGGTTTCACCATCACGAGAAACTCGTGAGCGGGTTTCCCCGTTATTACGCAGATTGAGCACTTCCACCCTTTCGAGCATATAGCTCTTGCGCTCCACTCTGCCGGCCAATAAAGGCAAGCCAGAGGCGGGGGATAGATTACAATTCCCCTCTGGAGGACTCAGGTCCGTGGGGTCGCCACTCCCCAACAGCTCGCCACAAGCTGCCCTGCGGGTTTATTATTATTATTATTATTATTTATTCTTATTACCGTTCTTTACTTTCTTTCATATATTATTTATTTACATAACAATCTATACAATTTTTACTTATATTAAAATAAAACCTTTATAAAATTGTGTTCACAGTAGTTCGTGGATATTATAGAACTTACTCGTGACCACGGACAAAGTTTTGGAATGGTCAAATGTAATTAACCTGTTGAAATAGTTTGATTTCACTTTTAATCAAGAATTGCAAATTTACCGCTAATGAATTTGCCCGATTAGACAGTTGTAAAAAAAGAAATTGATTAAAGTGAAGGTTACATTGAAATTTAATCATGCCAAAGAAGAATTTAAAATTCTTAAACACGTTCATATTGGCAAAGTGCTTGTAGTAACTAATTTTACTAACTTAGGAGGCACGCTGCCATAGACAGACACTAGGACAGACAGATCAAATTTATGTCGTCATTAAACATAGAAATAAAAATGTATGTGCTGTTTGCCAAATAGACTAAACAAGTGACCAACTATAAATTCAAATATTTTTATTCAAAAAATAAAAATATACGTGCAATATTCATCATAAAAAGTACATACATACATGAAGACATACATAGATTAAATAGTAGGAAATGTAGTATAACAAAATAAAAGATTAAAAGTGACAAGAAATGTTTCTTTAAGCCACGCTTAAAAGAGCAAAATATTTTAGCTTTTCTGATGTGCAATCGTAGGGAATTACACTAACGACACGCCGTTTCCGCCGTTACCGCCTGTAAAAAGCAATCGTATGGGAAGAAATATTTAAGATAAGGTTACGTTCCGAGCGAAGAGATCGAGGATGTGACTCGTCAAAAAACTCGAGACGTTCCTTGAGGTAGAAAGGAGAAGTAGGTTTGAAAAGGATACAGTAAAGTAGATGAGTATTTCTACGAAGGCGGATCGGGAGCCACTTGAGTTTTTACGATAGTCGGAAAAGTGTTCAAATTTGCGTAAATCAAATATAAATCGTATTAATATGATTTGAAGGCGCTCTAGCTTATTTAACTGCTCCTCTCTTAAGTCTAGATAGCAAATGTCAGAGTAATCCAGAAATTACATCGATTTTTGATATAAGCTTATTACTGCCAATTAAGATGAGTTGAGTTTTACTTCAATTGAGCTGCAAACCAAATGAATTACTCTAGGTGTTTATACTTTCCAAGCTACTGTTTAATTTATTAATGGCATCATCTAAATCCGATACATTTGCTTGATTGTAGATCTGAAGATTGTCTATACAGACATATAGATGGTAGAGAGAAGAAATTGAGTCGGAAATTGTATTAATTAACATGGAAAATAACAAGGGAGACAACACGCCACCCTGCGGAACACCAGCAACGACAGTAGGCCAGTCAGAGTACGAATATTGTATACGTTAACGTTGCCGGCGCCCATACAGGTGAATGAATCCAGTCAATTGCATGAGGAGATATGTTAAGAGACCTTAGAGTAGCTAGCATGACATCAAAATCTACAGAACCAAAGGCATTGCTGAAGTCCAGCAAGGCTAGGACTGTGACTTGTTTCATGTCTATGCCTTTACGAATGTCATCTGTAATTTTGACTAAAGCTGTTGTCGTACGACTAGGACGAAAGCTGGATTGTAAAGGATCCAAAAGATTACGAGTGATTATCGGCACCAACAGCATCAGAGATAATAGCTAGAATGGTCTTCTTAACATCACATTCTGCAAATTGACTAAAGAAAAGCAATTGAGAACCAGGAGTGGATAAAGCATTGAGACTATTTTTTGAATTGTAGATAATTTCGTTGTGTCATCAATAACACTTGAAGATGAGAAATGTTGATTAAGGTCATTTAAATTAATACTTTGAGGATTTATATTTTGTTGCGCTTTACTAATTCCAATAGATCTTAAGAAGTTCCAAATTTTGAGGGAGTCTTTTTCTTCAGAAACAGATTTGTATATATGGTGTCGTTGGTTATCTCTACAAACCATATTGCATCGATTTCGAACTATTGTGTAGTTTTGTTGATTCGTACCGTTGGGATTCGCTTTGAATTTCATTTTGGCAATATTTTTTTATGTTGTAATTTTTTAACATCATCTGTTAACCATGGAGCGGGAAGATGTTTTATTCACACAGGGCGCATTGGCGCATGATGATCATATAATTTAATTCATAAAGAGTTAAAAATAGTAAGCTGTTCATCAGTTGTGGTACAATTTAATACATTGGACCAGTCAATAGCAAACGCATCCTCACGCAAGCAATTCAGATCCATTCCACCGAAATTTCGTTGCAGAAGGATTTTTGATTTAGCTTTTGGGGGTTTAATTTTATAAGATAAATATATGAGGTCATGGTATGAAAATGCTAAGGCAGGATATTGATCATGCTTTTCAACATGGTCTTCATGGAATAGAAGAAACAATCATAAGATCAAGTAATGACGGAATACAATTAGGAAAATTATGAGTGGCGGATAGAGGAAGTAAATTTAAGTTAGCTCCACTTATCAAAGATTTTAAACGGGAAGAGCGATAATTGACTTTTAAAATGCAGGTGTTAAAGTCTCCCATTATAATTGTATAATCATAGGACGGCTTGTAGTGCTCAAGTAGGGTTTAAAATAATAAAAAGTAATCGATCGTTAGACTAGGGTTGTAGTAGACGCCAAGGAGGACTTTAGTATGTAAGAAATACACCTCAATAAAGAAATCCCCAGATCCAGCGTTAGGCTCGTTTTTGGAAAAATCAATTAAACTAAAAGGAATGTGTTAGCGTAGGTTAATGGCAACACCGCCACCAGCTCGGCCAGTACGATCGTTACGGATCAAATGAAACTCAGAAAGAGAGTAAGATGTCGAAGGCATGCATAGTTTTAGCCAAGACTCCGACACTAAAATAGCATGGATATTTTTATTATTGAGTAAAGATATGAAATCAGGAAAGTTTTCAGAAATACTCTGCGCGTTCAAATTAATTATATTAAAATTTTTCAAAACATTTGAAAAAGTGCAATGTAGTATTTCACTAATGCCGGAATATTAAAAAGACTTTTATCACTGTTCAATTCATCAAAAGTAGACGGAGGGGAGAGAAAGTATCATCAGTTAAGTTACTTCTACTTAACAAAATAATATGTAATAACAAAAAATATATATATTTATCTGTGTAAACTCTGTTAAGAATAAAGAAAAATGTATGTATATAAAATATAAATAATATATTATAGTATAATAAATATATATTATATTAAAAATAATTTGAGGCCTGTCATGGCGCAGCGGCACAAGAGTGTCACTGTCGACAGATTCTGGGTTCGACCCTAGTCGAGGAAATGAAATATTTAATATTTTCAATTAAAATATTTAATGTTTAATTTCTTCGCTCTGGTAATAAGACAACACGCAATGCCTCAAATTCAGCGGAAAGTGGGGAACGAAAGTGGAACGGAGTGTCTTTACATTAGGTTCCCGGGTTCCCTCTGCCTACCCTGCCTCGTGCGGGATACAGTATGAAGCTTAGTAGTAAGTAAGTAAAAATAAATAAATGATTTATAACTATATGAAAAGATATGATTACCTTTTTATATATATATTTGGGGTGTACAATAAAGAATATTATTATTATTTTCATGAATTTCTTCGCCCTCCCATTACTGGGGACTTATTCCCTAACGCGGACTTTTAGTCAAACATTAGGAAAGTACTATCTATGATGATCTATTGTATAGTTAAAAATTTCCTAACAATGCGACAGGTGTTTAAAATAACTGCTTTTTGTAATTGACGATAAAGGAGTGGGTGAATGTTAAGTTGTTTGAGACTGGAATGTAAAGTAACTGGTATAACCCCTGTAGTGGAAAGTATTATTGGGACCATTTTTACAGTGCTAACTTGCCATTGAGCTTTGATTTCTATCGAAAGGTCAGTGTATTTAGTAATTTTATCGGAATATGTTGCAGCGAGATTATGTGTGTTAGGTATTCCTACACCTATAACGTAAACTGTTTCGTTTTTATCATGTAAGTAACTATACTAGAAAACGTATTTATATATTGATTATATATAATGCTCATGGTAGCTTGGTGTTCTCTGTAGTGGGACTAAACGTCTTAAAGCAAACGACTATAAGTAAACGAGTAAAAGTTAAATTAAAAGATATTAATAAGCATTTATTCTTCATATATGTGCAATAAATGAAGTAAAAACTTTTATAAAATAATAATAACGCTCAAAGTTAATAAAAGCTCAGCAGATTAATATATTCAAAAATAAAGTTGGAAAGAGAAGATGGGCGGATGGATGGTGGTTTGTAAAAGGCAAATTTTAAATTTATTGTCACTTGAGTATTTTATTCTTTATCAAATGCCTTCTCTTATATCGTTCCTTGTAAAAAAATAATTGGTACATTAAAAAATATAAAAAAATAAAAAAAATAAAAGTATATGTTAGTACATTAAGCAAAAAAATTATCAGGATATTTTAGTTTGAATTTAGGGGATTTTAAAGTATGCTTTTGATCAGTTGGCAACACTGTCTAGTCTGCTTTTGCTAGCAGAACGTGAACATTTCTCGATATGGCACTTTCACTATCAAAAAATTACATGAAGAAAAAAAAAACTCATTACAAGCATATTCATTGTAGAATAGCTTATGTGCTGTATTTCACAAACAAGAAAAATCTTTATATAGCTCCAAAAGGTTATATAACAGCCGTCTTTTCTGAAACAATATTATCGTCTAGGTGCTCTGAATCCATAATTGTTGCGAACATGTTGCGACATGTAACGCTTACAGTCTACGTCTAAGTACAACCAGTAAACGATAAAATATTTATTACCTAATAGTTATTGCGCGTAGTAAAGTGTATTTTTGGATAATGATAATATATAGAAAGTATATTTAGATCATAATGCAAACTGAAAGAAAAAAATGAGTTTATAGAAATATGAACTAAAATAATAAAAATAAATCAAAATAAATAAAAAAAATGAAAATATACAAAAAGTAAAAAATAAAAAAAGAAACAAAATAATTTCAAGAATTTGAACATGGTCATTGATACACTGAGTCCGCCGGATGCCAACTGAGCTATTACAACTTACGAGATTATGGCAAATATAATATATTTATATTAACTTTAACATATTCAATATGTTAATACGTCCAATATATTATTACGTCTAAGTATAACCATAAAACGATAAAATATATATTACTTAATAGTTAATACGCGTAATAAGGAGTATTTATGAGTAAGCATAATATATTTATTTATTTATTATTTATTTATTTATTTATTGATCCACCAACGCTTCTTTACATCACTTCATACAAAAAATGGATAAACAATACACAATATTATATCTAGATGCAACAAACACTTATAGGCAGATACACCATGCTCAAAAAAGACTAAATAATACTAACCTACTAAGCGCCGCCAACAACATACAAAATAAAAGTAAATAACTAACAAATGAAAAACAAAAACCAATCAACTTTAACATGTACCTACATGCTTAAGACGATCTGAGTTTTGTCTTTAATATTGATTTAATTTTGCCGGTAGGATCTTTATTGATTTAATTTTGCCGGTAGCGTTAATATCAAAAAGGTCACTGTACTCATTAACCAACTTGCAAAGTCTAGGAACAGGAGAGTTCGATCCAAACACTGTTTTCCGGGGCGGTGGGTAAAGGAGGGTTATTTTATTACGTGGATACCTCATTGGTACCCGGAAATTAAACTTATTGAGTAGCTGAGGACAATCAATTCCATTTGTGAAAATTTTCGATATAAAAAATAGATCTAGCTGCCTTCTGCGTTCTTCCAACGAAAACATATTGAAATATTGTAACTACTTATCATAGGAAGGAAAATTATTTTTTGAAATACCATTAGAAAATAATAAGTAACGCAAGAATCTTTTTTGTATGCGTTCTATAAGTAAAGAATGACTCGCATTATGAGGTCTCCATACCACTGAACAATATTCTAGGATGCTGCGAACAAGAGAGTTGTAGAGCAGTATATGAACTTTATTATCCCGCAACCCTTTAAGATTTCTAAGAACAAATCCTAGTAGTTTTGAAGCTCTGTTCGTCATTTCTTTAATGTGAGGTAAAAATGTTAACTTTCTATCAAATAATACTCCCAGATCACGCATTTGCTCGAGTTCCTGGACGATATTTTGAACGATATTATAATGAAATTTGACGAAATTTCTTTTTCAACCATAACTTATGTAGAAGCACTTTTATAAAAAAACTGGAAGGAAAAGTAAATTTTCTAAATTTCTATAAATACTAAATAAAAAATGGAATATCAGAAACAAAATTAAAATAAATAAAAAAAAAAACTAAATAACAAAAAGTAAAAGATAAAAAAAAACAAAATGATAACCAAGGTTTGAACAAGGTCATTCGACCACTGACACTGCCGGCTCCCAACTGAGCTATTACATCTCTCGAAAATATTGCGAATATTATATTTTTATATAAATTATTAATTTTTAAATATTAGATGTTTTTACGCGTTTTTAAACAATAAACAGCTTTAAGCGGATTTATTCTATTTATTATTGTGTAACTTCTATTTTAATACTTTAAAAGAGTATGTCATTGTCAATTTAATTTTACATAATAATATATAAAGTACTTTAATTTGTAAATTTTAAATAAGTGGATCATCAATTATATTCATAATTTACAAATTAAAGTATCCTTGCTTACTGTAAGTAATTAGGATGAAGAATGAAATCCGAAGTAATATTTATTATTTAATATTAATATACCTATAGAAGGGATAAAAATCCGACTTAATATTTATTATTTAATATAAGTATACCTACCTATTTTTATGATTTTTTTAGTATAACTAATTTAAGCATTCACAAATATTATAGTTCTTATTCGATGGATTTAGAGCATAACTTAGAATATGACAAAATATACAATATTCCCTAATATACAAATTACATAATATATATGACGTATTATTTACGATCCTTGCATACAAAAGACGAGACATGAAATTAGATTTTATATACCTCCTATTCTTATCTGAAATAATGTTGTCGTCTTAGCGGTACTAATTTATTTTCATTACGACGTGTACCGCTTACAGTGACCTAAAAGCAACTGTATCAACAATTAGTTCGCTTCGCCGTCCACACGATCCGCACCATTTTTTTTTTTCGGCGAACCGAACTACGTTACGGCTATAAGAGTAGAAAAAGTTTATACGAAATTTATAGTGAAAAAGCATATAACCACAGTAAATTATTTGAGGCCTGTCGTGGCGCAGCGGCACAAGCGTGTGACTGTAATCGATAGGTTCTGGGTTTGATCCCCAGTCGAGAAAATGAAATATTTAATATTTTCAATTTAAATATTTAATGTTTCATTTCTTTGCTCTGGTACTAAGGCAAAAAGCGGGGTGTTGAGTTCCGCCACTTTTTTTTTATGAAAAAGACGGCAAACCGAGCGTACGGGTCACCTGGTGATAAGTGATCACCGTCGCCCACGGCCCCGTGTAACTCCAGAGGAGCTACAGGAGCGTTGCCGTCCTTTAAGGTGGAAGAGCACCGGGGCCCGGCATTACCTAATGCAAAACGCAGTGGCCACTACTTCACGCCGGTCTTAAATGTCGGGAGTGGTAATAATGCGGTCGAGTCCCGGGTTCTCTCTGCCTACCCTGCTTCGTGCGGAATACAGCGTTAAGATAAAAAAAAATCATTTATTAATTTTGTTAGAAACTATTCGTAATTGTTAGACAAAATATGTTCCATGGTAAAATATTTACATATTATAAACAAAATAAAAAAAAATCCTCTGACTGCCAGTTGAGCACATATCACTTCGCCAATGTCACGTTGAATGGAGAAGACACGAAGGAGATTGTACGGTAGAAGAAATAATATTACACAATAGGAGAATGCATATTAAAAAAAAAGAAGATCTAGTTAAAAATTTACTTCACCTGTAACAAAAATATATATATTAAAATAAATATATACATTATGTACACCCAGTGTTAGTAATAAGAAATATATAATACAAAGGTGTTAGTCTACAAAATAATATTGTTACATGTAATATATTTACATAGAAATTTACATAATGGACTAAACACAAACATTAACAAATACTGATCATTAAGGGGACGGGGAACTTTGTAGAGAAGGATATCATATAGGAGATATAGGAGATGGATTAACTTGTAGCATGTAAAAAGGATGTGAGAAAGGGAACCATCGTCGAGACCACATTCACACAGTGAGTGATCCCTGACTATGATCTTAGCCAAATGTACACGCATGTCTAAGGCGCAACATGGTAGATATTATCCTCCGTTCAATAATTTCGAGAATAAAACGATGGCCGTATGGGGATATTAGGTTGAATCGCAGCATAGAACTTACCTTTCTGGAATTTTGGCATATTCCAAAATTCATTTAATGCTAGGGACAACAGATCAAATAGAAAAATGATTCAAATTGCCACACTGGATGGCTAATTTTGTGCAAGAGTCTGCAGATTCATTCCCACGGATTCCAGAATGCCCTGGAATCCATGCCAAAGTAACAACCAAACCCTTTAAATAACATGAGTACAGTTCTTCACGAATCCTTAAAATAATTGAACACCTTAATTTACTATGAAAGGGATTTCCCTTTACAGCAAGTATGCAGCTTAATGAGTAAGTACAAATAACGGTCTATTTAGAGTCATGGGAGAGTGTGAACATTATTGCTTCTAACAAAGCAACAGCCTCACCAGTAAACATGGATGATTCGGGAGGACCTTTAAATTGTAATATAATTTTGAATTTTGGTATCCACTAAGCTGCACCAACACAGCTTTCCTTTGAAAGCTTTGACGCATCTGTAAAGATAAGGATATGATTCAACCAATTTTCATTTACTATGGCTTGGAACTTTGTGTTAGTGTCAGCCGCTCCCTTGGTCAGGCCAAGATTTGTAATGACAGAGGGATGATGTACTAAAGCCTTATAAGGCGTACAGAATAAAGGGTTAGAAGGATAGCGGGACAGAGGATAAGAAAGGGAGGTAAATTTAAGAAAGATAACAGGCAAGTAGGGAATCGGCTTGCCACAAGGATACGGTCAGCTAACTCAGACAGCTTAGACCACAAGGGATGGGAAGAAAATTGTAGCATTTTACAAACTGATGACGGATACAAAACGGTGGAACAACACACTCCACCTGTAATGCGTTGGTAGGGGAAGACCTCATTGCACCTAAAATAATTCGAAGGCATTTGTACTGAATTCTATTAAGTTTGTCAGTAGCAGCTTTATTAAAGGGGTCTATAATAATTAACCTGTAGTCAATACGACTTATGAATTATTGCATTGTACAGTAGTTTTTGAGTAAAAGGGTGTGCACCCCATCACACGCCAGACACAGCTCTTAAAGCATTAATATTTTTTTCACATATTTTGCTGACATGTTCAGCATGAGCAATTCCGTTCAGTCTTTTATCAAGGAGTATGCCTAAAAATTTAACACTATCTGCTAATTGTATGGTATCATTACCACAATAAATTTTAAAATTAGTTGTTACTCGCTTTCTGGAGAATACTACCGCCCGACATTTCGCTACTCATAATGCCAAACCATGGCCACAAGAGCCACTGGTCTAGATAGTGTAAAGCAGTATTTAAACGATAAGTTATGTCTTCCACAGATGTTAAGCTATAGTAGAGGACGATGAAGGAGCTTTTGTAATAGAGTAGCTTTTGTAATAAAGCTGCTGACAGACAATTCGAGGTCATGAGTGTATAAGTTATACAACATAGGACTAAGAGCTGAGTTTTGAGGTAATCCCTTTAAGACCAGTCTAGAAGGTACAGTAAGAAGCAGATGTTTCACAGATATCAATCTGCTGGTCAGCAGATTACAAATGAAATGAGACAACTTCGGCAGAATATTCAGCTGTTGCAGTTTCTGCCTGAGTACCGGAAGAAAGACATTATCATATGCAGAAGCGACATCTAAAAACTCCACTAAATACTCTCCTTTGGTGAAAGCTCGTCAAATATCTGTGGTAAAAACACTGAGACTATCCGTGGAACTTAACCCCTTTCTGAAGCCAAATTGAGAGGGCGCTAAGATTTTTCTGCTTTCCACTATCCACTCCAGACGATTTTTTAAAAGCTGTTCCATAATTTTTGATAAAGCAGATGCTAGGGCAATGGGTCTGTAAGAATTGGAATCTGAAGGACATTTTACAGGTTTAAGGATGGGAATGATAATTTGGGATTATTGCCTGATTGAAATATTGCGTTGATTAAATTTTAAAAAATAGCTTAGACTTCTTTTTTACTATGTTTTTTAAGTGTTATTCCACACTTAGGACAGAAAATACTAAACTTAAAATTTTTAAATTTAAAAAGCGTATAAAAATTTTGAAACGAAGCAGGATTTGAACCCGCGCCTCTGGAATACCGTTCCAGCGCTCTGACCAACTAAGCCATTCGTTCTCACCGAGCTCCGTCGAAATTCTTATACGCTTGTTACATCTTATTTATGTTGTTAGCATCTCTGTAGGGAGATTTTTACAAACTTCTCATTTAGTCTAGCAATAAAAGAGTATGAGATACTATCCTCACCTGGACTAGTGTCTCTTAGATCCGTTAAGACGTTTTTGAGTTCTTCAGACGAAAAACAAGCGTCCAGTTCATCCGATGATTCAATCAGTGGGAAAATAAATAAGTCATGAGATAGTACAAAAGGAGGAGCCTATTTGTTTGCAAAATCACACAGCCACAAAGAAGAATTATTGGAATTAGGACTGGAAACATTGAACAACACAAAAGAACGGCGAAATCTCCTAGCATTTGTCCATATTTTTTTTTATGGACACGGCAAACGAGCGTACGGGTCACCTGATGGTAAGTGATCACCGTTGCCCATGGCCCCGAGTAACTCCAGAGGAGCTACAGGAGCGTTGCCGGCCCTTAAGGTGAATGGGCACCGGGGCCTGGCATTACCTAATGCGAAACACAGTGGCCGAAACCACTACTTAACGCCAGTTATAAATGCCGGGGGTGGTAAAAATCACCGGTTGAGTCTGCCCATGCGTGTTGTCATTGCTGACAAAGTGACTCTCCCACACGTACTTTAGTTGCCTCTTACGTCATCATCAGTACCAGGGTGATCCTATTCTAAGCCGGAATCACACGGCATATGAGTGACACATATGGCACATATGAGTGACGAAGGAGAAAGAGGACTAAGGGATTCACAAAAATTGGCCTATCTAAGTTTTTTTTTTCATAGTCAACTTCCTAAACTTCGCATCACTGCGTTTGTACTCAACAAAATTCTCTATAGTCATGCTGCCAAGAAGTCACATTACTCCTTGGCAGCTGTTCGTCGATGGACAAAATCGGAGCATTCTTGATTCTACCAAGGATTGAAATACATTCAATTCTGAATGGAGCGTTTTCTAGGGATGTGTAAGTCAGCCGAAGACAAGATGGTAGAGACAAAACGTTCATAGCAAAGAATGATATTCTCAAATTAGCAGACTCAGGAAGATTGCCCAACGTGCAATCCACAGAATCGGTGTACTTATTTCAGTTGGCTTGTTTTAGGTTAAATTTTGAAGAAAAATAAAGAGAGGAAGAAGGAGGAGGTCTATTACGCATTGAAATAAGTATAGGGAAATGGTCACTACAATTGGTAAAAGATAAAACAGACCTTGATAACTGAGAAGCCAGAGATGGAGGGGAGGGGGGGGGGGGGGTGATAGAGAAAGGTCAACAGCAGTACTAGGATTCTGATTTGGATTAACCCTACGAGTCAGACAGCCATCATTGAGAATGCAAAGAGATACAGCATCAATCATGTCTGCCAACAAAGGAGATAACCCATCACAGTAATAACACCCCCACAAAGAGTGATAAGTGTTAAAATCACCTAGGACCAAGAAGACAGGACTAGGGAGCAGAGAGATCAAGGCTCAAGCTCAATGAAAAGAGAGGAAGCAGGATGAGGAATATAAACAGATAAGAAAGAGATATTGAAAGCCCTCACAGCAACAGTATTAATCTGTTGGCTGTGAGGGGGAGAGGAATACGGGAATAAGCAGAGAGAGTGCTGGATGAGAATAGACAACAACCTCCATACCCATCATTTCTGTCCTCCCTTAAACGGAAGAAACCTGATATCCTAAAGCGGGAATCAGGCACCAGCCATGTTTCCGAGAGGGCAATATTGACAGGGTTGTACAAAGAAATAATATTACTTAATTCGTGCTTTTTGGCATGAATACTTTTACTATTCCATTATAGGAAGCTCAGTGTTGCCATTGTTTAATATTTAATAATTGTTAGGAAATTTTGGGCAACGTTTGAGGGTATAGGAAGTTCATCAGCGGTTCTGAAGATACTCACAAGAGTTTCAGTAAGTACAATCAATAGATCTTTTCTAGATTCTATTGGACTGTCAACACCTTGGCTTAAAGCACAACCATTAGGAAAGGACGACGGACATTCGGCATTTAGGGCTTGATGAGCTTGTCTATTATATACCTTTTCTAAAGGAGCTCAGGGTTGAGGAGACTGGAAAACAGTCTTTTTGTATGATCTGTTAGGGGAGGCGGGGGCTGGTGGTTTAGAAGGATAGGGAACTGTTCAAGTGGGCGGGGAGAATTTCCTTAGCCATATCCGCATAGGATTTGTGATCAGGAAGAAAACGAGCGGAAGCCTCTATATTAGAAATATACCCTTGCGAATTAAAAATTATATAGATTGTTATGTATAAGAATAATATATAAAAGAAAGTAAAATACGGTAATAAGTATATGGAGACAGATAATTCAAATTAATAAAAAATCTAAAATTATCTGAGAAGCAAGGCCAAGTTGACCTCACAGAAACTGCGGGTAATCAGCATAGCAGGACACGTCAAAACATTTGTTTGGCTCTATATAGTGCCCAGGTTCAGCCTCATGTAGAGTACTGTTGTCATCTCCTGGCACCTCGTACACCTTAGTATCAGGTTGAATCAATTGATTCCATTTGACGTAGACCCAATATATGACCCAATAACCTATGTGGATCTTGAAACTTAAGTTATGCGTAGAGACGTCTCCTCGCTTTACACTCTCTATCGTATTTATCATAGGACATATTCTAGAAAACTGTGGGACCTGGCACTTGCCGCCAATTCTTTAATCGGACAGTACGACATCATTACCATCTGGATATGTAGTCTTCCACTTGTATCCAGTGTCGTAGGAACTTCCTTCGCAACTGTGAATTGGCCTACCTGCAACAGTCTTTCTAGGTTGAAGAACCTTCAAAAACCGCGTCCATCTTCACCCTTAAGGCCGAAGATACACCTGTTACTACTCTGGTGTATTACGAGGTCGTAGATAGCGGTGATAGGCACTCACACTCAGATAAAGTGTACGGTCGTTTGACTTTTCTTGTTCTTAGAAAAAATATATCCTGCTTATAAGCAGCTCATCTCTGGAATAGCAGAAAGAATATAGTGCTCAAACTTTTCATTGTCCACACAGCGCCCAATCTTCAAAACAAATGCATGTTGTGTAGCAGAATATAACGTCACGTTACATCTTTTTATTTTGAACGAGGAAAATGAAATTCTCCCGAAAATGAAATCAATCCACTGATCTGATAATCAAAGTGTGGTGTTCAGTTTCGCCACTCAGCTCGCAATGTCTTCAGAATTCGGCGGAATACATGTCTATGCCTTAACGGAAAGGAGTGGAGTGTCTTAGCAATAGGTTCCCTTTGCCTATCCTGTGATGCCATGCCATGGTACAGCGGATTAGAATATTTTATATATTATTTAAGTTTTTTTTATACATTATTTATATGTATATATTTTTATTTATACATTTTTTTAACATTACTCCAATCGAAGTATGGGTAATTTAAACCCATAACGATTGCGGCTAAAATCAGAAAATTTTCCAATGCGCTATGACTGTCTCAAAAGGTCTTTATCCGCGTCATGCCCTGTCACCTTGCTTAAGTTGATGAAAGAAAGCACGTCGGTATATATTCTATAATAATCAATAAAAATAGGATTAAAACGATTAAATAATTAATTGATCATAAAATCTTATCTCACTGTGAAATACTTAGGTCTGATTACTGATGTGTGATGCCATGCCATGGTACAGCGGATTAGAATATTTTATATATTATTTAAGTTTTTTTTATACATTATTTATATGTATATATTTTTATTTATACATTTTTTTAACATTACTCCAATCGAAGTATGGGTAATTTGAACCCATAACAATCGTGGTTAAAACCAGAAAATTATCCAATGCGCTATGACTGTCTCAAAAGGTCTTTATCCGCGTCATGCCCTGTCACCTTGCTTAAGTTGATGAAAGAAAGCACATCGGTATATATTCTATAATGATCAATAAAAAATAGGATTAAAACGATTAAATAATTAATTGATCATAAAATCTTATCTCACTGTGAAATACTTTGGTCTGATTACTGATATATTTCA
Organism: Eueides isabella; assembly: GCA_019049475.1. Lineage (NCBI taxonomy): Eukaryota > Metazoa > Arthropoda > Insecta > Lepidoptera > Nymphalidae > Eueides > Eueides isabella. The sequence goes on from CM032407.1 coordinate 8,794,575, forward strand.
TAATTTTCCTGTCTATTCCCCAGGTTTTGTTGTGAAACAGTTATGTTGACCGAGCCCACAAACGACCGCCCTTACAGTCGCACGCTTGTATCACTGCAGCACAACCGGTCAAGGGCAAGGATGGTTAAAATTACGATAAGACTACATTTTATAACTTATCTATATTTAAAGTGAAATCTAAGTATGTACTCAAACACTCTATCTAGTAGATTTCTAAAGAATTTACGAGTATATATACAATATAGATCATTTTTTTGTACGTAAATAAATGAAAATAATAGAGTAATAGTACAAAATTTTATTTATTTTTATACTAATTATTCCATTCGGAATTGGACGATGTTGAAATCCAAAAAATCAGTCCGTTTAACGTAAACGTCCTAACAAACTAGCTAGTCTAGTTCTATTCGCCTTTTTCAAGACAAGGCTATGCGCAGTTTGGCCATGAAAATTTCACCCCGTCCAATTACGTTGATGAAGAAATTAAGTTTTATTTTTCTTTTTTTTTAGCTTCACGCTGTATCCCGTACACTTTCCGCTTAAATTGAGATGATCATATAAAAAAAATGTGTACTTAAACAAATGAAATATTAAAAATAATGATGTTTATGTATTTTTTATATTAAAATTTTAATAGTATAGTGTGGCACAATTGATTAGCTATAGCTGATACAAAAAGCGACATTAAGCCAATCAGACTTGACCGGGCGAACAAAAGAAAATAATTACTCCGAGTGGGTATCGAACCCACAAGTACCAGACAGACGCTGTGTCTACGGCCTAAACGATAAAAAAAGAGAATAACGATATTAATCTACCACAAATGATATTATTTGACGTAATCATAGAAAGGGCCTAGGGATATTTATATTTATAAAACTACTTATTTTGGTATGTTTAAACGATGACTAGTCTACTTTTAAATATAAGCGTATCAAGGGTAATTAGAAACAAAAAAACTTTTTAAATTTATATAATTGACATCCTTGACAGTGATCCGTTAATAGACACACTGTATATGTAGTAATCAATGGACTTTAGAACAGGCGGTTATAATGTTAATTTCTTGGGCTTAACTTTGAAAAGGTTGAGGATATTTTGCGACGCTTCATTTAATACAGCAAACGTGACCTGGCCAGATACGACACGGCGCAACAATGCGTTATACAATATTATGCTTACACTTCAATGGTATGAGTCATTATAAATTATATATTTTATTTTTGTTTCAGCTTAAATCAGATTTTTTTTTCAAGATCAAAAATCAAAATATTCTTTATTTAAATAGGCAATTACAAGCACTTTTGAATCGTCAAACAACAATCGTTAAACAGTTGCTCTTTTCAAAATATCAATTAAAGTAGATATATAACATAGATCCTGAATGGATTGAATAATATGCTTTGCCCAACAATATATTTTTAACTTTCACTTTGAATTTTTTAAGTGCCAAATTTAAAATTACTCGTGGAATTTTATTATACATACCTATACCATGTCCCATAAAAAATACTAATTTTTTGAAGAAGAAAATTATAAGTTATCAGCTTGTTTTTACTTCTTGTATTAATATCATGTCTGTCACTGTACTTTAATAAATTGTGGCTATTTTTCCGAATAAGTATTATATTATGATATATGTACTATAATGCCACCGTAAGAATATCCGTTCCTTAAAAAAATCCGGATTCCCGAGCTCCCATGCTGTAAATGGGCCGAACTGCTCTTTATTGAATTACGAAACTATGAGGCAATGCTGAAGATATCGAACCTATATAGGTTCGATATCTTCAGCATTGCCCCAGAGTAATATTCTGTAGGACACTATGCTATGAAAATAGCTAAAGTAACGTGCAATATCGAGATCCGTAAGTTGCCTCAGTTTTCTAATAGCATATGCAGCGAAGCTCAGTCTTCCCACAAGAGAAAACAGATAGGGGCTCCCTTGTAGTTTCGAATCTAAGGTTAGTCCCAAGAATACCGCGGTATCACAGAGATGGAGATTTATTATCCACGCTTAACTTCTCTTTCCTAACATTCAGCATAGTAAATTCTATACATTTTGTTTTCTGTGCGTTTAATACTAAATTCTTAATATTAAACCAGTGAAGTATTTTTTTTTATGGAAAAGACGGCAAACGAGCGTACGGGTCACCTGATAGTAAGTGATCACCGTCGCCCACGGCCCCCTGTAACTCCAGTGGAGCTACAGGAGCGTTGCCGTCTTTTACGGTGGATGGGCACCGGGGCCCGGCATTACCTAATGCGAAACGCAGTGACCAAAGCCACTACTTAACGCCGGTCTTAAATGCCGGGGGTGGTAACAATCCGGTTGAGTCTGCCCATGCGTGTTGCCATTGCTGGCAACATGACTCTACCACACGCACTTTAGTCGCCTCTTACGACACCATCAGTACCAGGGTGATCCTATTCTAAACCGGAAACACACGGCAAAAATTATTTGCGACAGAGCACTATTCACTTCCTCATAGTTGTTTTTCTTACGATCATCAGCAAATAGCATAAATCGCATAAATTATTCATGCAAAAGGAGAGATCATTTATATAAATTACAAACAAAAGAGGCCCTAGAATCGATTCCTGTGGAATACCCATCCTCAGGAAGCTACCGGAAGACTAAACGTTATTTAAAGTCACGTGGTGAATCCTGATGCCGTCGCTCTCATAAAAAAAAACTATGCAGTTTAAAAAAGCCCTGTAAGGAAAAATAACTTGCATAAAATGGATTCCAAACTCATTCACGCTTACTGTATGGGCCCTCAAACATGTATAATTATTTAGTATCGGTTCTTAAGGTATTTCTCTGCGATAGTTAGACCTGATGACAGACGGAGAAACAGATGGTGAACAAATGGACGAAAAACAGCGGACTTAGTAATAGGGTCCTGTTTTACCTTAAAAATACGGAACCCTCAAACAATTAAAACTAGGTACAATAAAATTTACCGATTTTTGTATACAAAGATAACACCAGATAAAGATATGTGTTTATAAATAAGATTAAGTCGTTAATTATTTCAGTATATAACATGATTGTGAATGAGACTTGTCAGTTTATTGAATTTAAAGTGATCAAAATGTGGTTGAAAATTATTTTATTATGGTCAGTATTTAATAGTAATAATTAAAAGAAAATGCCCACCCATGACTGTCATGGCGCAGTGACTGTAAACGCAACTGCTTTGGGTTCAACTCCCACTCTCTGGCAATAAAACATAGTGCGGCGTTGAGCTCCGCCACTTCTCAATTTCCTCTGCGTATTGCTGCGATTAGATACTATACTGTATTACTATTTGCATAAAGATGCAATAGAGTCTGTAAGCGCATTTACCATGGCTTCAATTTCCACCTGTCTAAATAATTGTATTATAATTATTATTATAGGCAGAGGGCACCTGGAAACCTAGTGTTAAGATACAGTGTTTCCAAAAAGGCATATCCGTTACCCACTTTCCGTAATATACCTAATATTTAAGGCCTAACTTAAAGCAGGGATATAAAGCATGTGACTGGTTCTGGGTTCAATTCTCACTTGAGGATTTAAGTTTATCGCACTGTTAATGAGTCAAAGCGCGGCGTTTCCACCACTCAACACACAATAGGAAACGGAAGTGGAAACTTAATGGGGACAGAGTGTCTGTATATTCTGCTATATGAGGATACAGCTTGGAACCAAAAAAAAATCAAGTTCGTATTGATAATTTAATGTAAACAATTATATAGATAGACATTGTTTTATTATATAATATATAGCAAAGGGGATTAGTCGTTATTGTTATTAATAATATATGTGTTTTATCTTGACGCATTTAGATACTGAGAACCTCGTGTTAATACACTTCCGTTCGCCACTTATCAACGAACTGGGGCGTTGCGTGTTGAGTTGTAAAACTCAGCGCCGCGTGTTACCTTTTTGCCAAAACTAAGTAATTAGAACTCACTCAGTTTCACGCTGTATCTCGCACATGGCAAGGTAGGCAGAGAGAACTTGGGAATCTAGTGTTAAGACACTCCATTCCACTTGCGTTCCCCACTGTCCGCCGAATTTGAGGCATAGCGTGTTAAGTGGCGGAACTCAACGCCACGCTTTGCCTTATATCCATAGTGAAGAAATGAAAACATTAAATATTTAATTAGAAAATATTAAATATTTCATTTCCTCGAGTTAGAATCGAACCCACAACCTGTCGTTTACAGTCACACACTTGTGCTGTTCCGCCACGATAGGACTCGTTAAGGCATTAAATATTTAATTTGATCATTTTAAAAACGGAACGGCATGACTTAATACTAGGTTCCCAATTTTTCTCTGCCAACCCTGCCATGTGCAGGGTTCACCGAGAAGCATAATATATATAAATTAATATATAAACAAAAATTATCGGCTAAATATGTGCCTTATCTAACTAGATACAAGAGTAAGGCTTTATTTACTGAATATTAAATCAGAGAAAGGATTTATGCCCCTCGATCATTTTTACTCAGGTGTGGAAAGTATGCTACAGTAGCGTCATTATACGTACATATGTTACAAACGTGCGGACAGAAAGTAAAGATGTTGCGACTTTCTTACTTCCTTGTATTTTTATTGCCTCAAACGGCTTTTGTTGAAATTCGATCACTAAAGGTGTGTTATAGAGGTTGACAACTGTCAACCAGTAGTATAGTAACAAAGCTTCATACAAACTTGTATGAAGCTTTGTTACTACAAGTGCTTAGAATCAGTTCAGTTCTTTTAGTTATGGCGTTCCGACCGTGCCAGTTGAGCACAGAATCACTTCGCCAATGTCACGTTGAAATGTGCCTAGAGTTTCAAAATTTACTGAAATATTCTTTCGTGAACGTATTTATGTATGTATGTAAGCGGTAGGAATTGCAAATTTTGCATACATTTTCCTTAAATTTTAATTTTTAAATCGGATTACATATACGAGTAGTTTCTGATAAACGAGGCCTGTGCAATAAAACAAAATATAATGTTTCTTTATAATTTATGAGATTTACCTTCAATAATTAATGTTTGTTTTATTTCAATTGGTTCTTAAATAAAAAGGTTTAGCTTTTAATGTATTGATGTACTTTATAATGAGCAGGAGTTTAGATAATAGAAGACTAAAGCCTACTCTTATTCGTTAATAAGTAATTGAGTAGGCCGAGCAGGCGAAGTCGCCGGCGGATCGCTAGTTAGGTATATAAATGGCTTCTTCAATATTTCTGTCTTATTGTTTTTTTTTTTATGTTATTGTTATCGTTTTATGGATGTACAATAAAAGAATATCGTGATTCATTTTATAATCTATAAAATGATAAAATTATTATTTTACATTATTTATTACTTTACGTATATTTAGGAACGTATAAAAAGTGTACACAATTTTAATTGCAATGTGTGTATATACGAGAAGGTCAAGCTCTCATATCAACGCACAGTATTTCATCAATATCGTGGTAATTACCGATAAAATGGTCAAAGTATTGAGAGATTTAGATAGTTTAATATCGCATCTACAGATTTTCTTTATAAAACGATATGATTTATTACGTGTCTTGGAAAGATTTGTGATGATGATCAGTTTGTTCCCCTTAAAACTTATGTTCCCCATTTTTCGCTGAACTCTCAACGTATGGAGTGAGAAGTGGCAGAACTCACTGAAGTAAAATAACAATTTGTTTTCATTCCGTTCACGACTGTTTCCCCATTTCTTGAATATAAAACATTGTGTGTTAAGTGGCGGAACCCAACGCCGCGATTAACCATGTTACCAGAGCAAAGAATGCTTCAAGTGAGTGCATTTGTAGCGTGTTCAAAGAATATTTTAAAGGAAAGCCTTACCTCTAATAACGTACTTTCTACAATATAATAGATTATATGAAAAATAATGATAAAATCACAATTCGTAAATTGATACGTTCTTATTATTATTTATAGGTATAAATACTCTTATCACTTGGTCTATCATCGCAATGGAGACTGTTTATCTATCATTAAATTAAAATCGCACAAGTCTTTTATGAGTAATAAAAAAAATAAGTAACAAAAATTCCGTAAGTGCGAATTTGAGTCGCCTACCGAGGTATAGGTACCAATTTGATATTTATCAACGGGGATTTACAAAATTTGGCAATCTTAATTTTGCAGGTGTATGCACTTGTTTTGTAAGTGATGAGCTACGATTATAAATTTGTAAAAAGTTCTGTGATGCAGGAATAGATTTCTATAATCAGGCTTTTTCTTTTAAATCTGAATTTTGTTAATAATTTCAAGGGTTTAAGATGGCTCCATGATTAGCTTTTCGTTATATTTTGCATTTGGCAGGGTAGGCAAGGGGAACTTCAGAAAATTTTATTAAAACACTCCTTCCTGTTCCACGCTTTCTGCAGAATTTGAGGTATTGTGTGATTAGTGACGGAGTTTAACGCCACGCTTTGCCTTTTAACCAGAACGATGAAATGAAAATATTAGATAATTCATTACCTCGAGTGGGGATTGAACCCACAGCCTATCGCGTTTACAGTGACACGTCCCGACAGGCCTGTACCTCATACACGAATTGAACGGACAGATGAGCAAACAAAATGATTATGTAAAAGTTATTGTGTTGTTGTAGTACTTGAGTGCCTTTTATTCTTTAGATATACAACATCCAAAATTACGTAAAGACATATTATTATGTACTACCTAATACTTATGATGTCACGTAATTAAACACGCGTATCTTCGTGTATCTTATATTTGATTGCTTAAACATTGTTATATTATGTCTATATTTGGATATATTTCTTAACGTATAACTATTAACTTCTACAAATAGTAAAAAATATTCACTCCGATAGTGAGGTGCAGCGTGCCGTTAAGCTCCACTCAAATGTAATGCATAAAAAAATTCGACGGAAACTGGGAAACGGAAGTGTCTTATTGAGAACAGAGTGTCTTAACACTAAGTTTCCAGGAATAAGTAAATAAAAATAACTGAAAATAGTAATAATAATTTAGACTTTGATCATGCCTTCTATTTCCATTTCTTGTAGGTAAGCCTTTTTTTCTGCCATTCAACCCAAGCCCATAATAGGATTACGGCTTCGCCCGCTTAAATTGATCATTACTTTTTATAAAAATTATAGACAATATTTTGTTCTGACACAAAACCTATATTGCTGTAAAGTTTCATCCAAATCCGTTCAGTGGTTTTTGCTTAAAACTGGAACAAACATTCTTACAAAATTCTCATAAAGTTGATAGGATTCTATCTCGAGAAATTTATGATTGATTGTCTGTGAAATGTCAAATTATTAACGCTTCATTGCTTATAATTTGATTAAAATCAAATGAAAGGATTACATTTTTAGATATATATATTTGTTAATAAGGAAAATTCTATAATTTACGATATAAAATATTAATTAGTAGATTTTCTACGTCAATTAAATTCAATAACATCAGTAAAGATAATCTTATCGAATACAAAACATGTCTTTAGTAAATATAAATAAATAATATTAGTGTAAGTAACAAGTGCTTGACGTTAGTAATTATTTTTTAGCTTCACGTTGTATCTCCTACGAGAATATTTTGTACCATCTAGCTTTGATTGGGTCCAAGGTAGCATCCCCGTATGCCGCGCTGTCAACATTCGAAACGCGTTCGCGTACTTAATTCTGTTTTTCACACAAATTTATATACGAAAAATTGAAGACATTAGTACTAACATAACGGCACAAAAAAAATATAAATTCGGATATACGTAACCCGCGAAAATTCTAAATTCACGATACTTTTTGACCACACCTCATATATACTCGTATAGCGGGGTAGGCAGAGAGTACCTGGGAGCCTAGTGTTAAGATATTCCGTTTCTGTTTGTTTGGCTGACTGCCGTAGAATTGATTACTCCTCCAGAGCAAACAGAGCGAAAATATTAATTATTTCACTACCATCAGTGGGAATCGAACCCACAACCTGTCAGACGCTTGTGCCGCTGAGCCACGACAGGCATCAGGCCCCATATTAAATTTACCATTCTAAATATTTTTTATATAAATTTACAGTAACATCGTTATCTGCGCAAGCGCATTGCAGAGACTAGATTTTCCTCCAGGATTCAAGTTTGGTGTAGCCACTTCGGCATTCCAGGTGGAAGGTGCTTGGAATATTAGCGGTAAGTTTTAATAAGTTACTCACTAAGCTTCACGCTGTATCCCGCACATGGCATGGTAGGCAGAGGGAACTTGGAAACCTAGTGTTATGACACTCCGTTCCACTTCCGTTCTCCACTTTCCGCCTAATTTGAGGCATATTAAATTAATAATTTTTAATATTTAATTTCCTCGAGTGGGGATTGAACCCATAACCTGTCGATTACATACAGTATAAATATAGCCAAAAATATAACTTTGATTTCATTAAGAATACGTATATTTTTATGTATACGTTTATGAAAAGTAATAATAAGTATGTAATAAGTATGGGTTATATAGAAGAGATTTTCTCCACATTTTATTTAATCTATAATTTTATTTTGTGTATGGATAATACAAAAAATTATATCAATTCTAAAGTTCATTACTGCGTTCAATATATCACGTATAGAAGAAGAAGAAAGTAAATATTTTGTTTCCTCGAGTAGAAGTCGAACTTACAAACATTCGTGTTTATAATCGCACCACTTTGCACCTGCGTGTAATTATTTTTTTTCTTTCATTTTTCAGGTAAATCTCCCAGTATCTGGGACAATTTTGTCCACACAGACCCTTACAGAGTAAAAGATTTGACAAATGGAGATGTGGCTTGCGATAGCTACAACAATTGGATGAGGGATGTAGAAATGGCGGATGAATTGGGCCTTCATTTCTATAGGTGAATATTTAATAGCAAAATAAACTGCAGCGTTAAGCTCCGCTGCTTAACACATAATGTTTCGATATTTTTGCGGAGAACAGGGTGTCCAAATACTCCCTCGTGTCCTTAATTACCTTGCTTTGGAAGGCACTCATGGACTCAGGAACTTAATAACACACTTTTATTGTGGCGAAACTCAACGCTGCTCTTTACTTCGGTCAATACAGCAAGAAAAATGAGAGTATTTAATATTTCATTTCCTCGAGTAGGAATCGAACCATAGTTGTCACGTCACGCGCCACGACAGGCCATATATTTTTTGTATCGTTGCTATTTAATGTAATAAAACAATCTTGTAAACTTGAACTTGTGAAATTTAATAAAAAAAATCAGATTAAATTGAAATCAGGTCAGTAATTATGTTAATTTTACATAATATATAAAAATCTAGAGATAATCATGACTTAAGCATGCAACTGTAATAGCGACGGTTGTTGTTTCTGTTCTCACTTGGGAGCATAAAATACATTTTTACTTTAGTGTTGTCGCTTCGGTCATGAGGCGTGGTGGACGTGGCGTCAAATGGCGCCTCAACACGCAATGCCTCAAGAATTCTGCGAAAAATGAGAAATGCATTATCGTAATAGGTTACAGAGTGTCTTAACACTTAGTTCTCAGTTACAGAGTGTCTTAACACTTAGTTCTCAACCCTGCTATGTGCGGGATACAGTGTGCAGCTTTTTTTATGGATAGACACGGCAATCGAGCGTACGGGTTATCTGTTGGTAAGTGATCACCGCCGCCCACGGCCTCGGTCATTTAGGTTAATGGGCACCGAGGCCCGGCATTACCTAAGTCGAAACGCAGTGGCTGAAGCTACTACTTAACGCCGGTTTTAAATGCCGGGGGTGGTAATGATCCAGTCGAGTCTGCCCATGCAGGTTGCCGTTGCTGAAAACGTGACTCTCCCACACGTACTTTAGTCGTTTTTTACGACAACCATCAGTACCGAGATGATGATATTCTGAGCCAGAATCACACGGCTGAAATAAGAAGAAAAACTATTTACGCTTTTATATAAATTTTAGGTTTTCTATAAGCTGGACTAGGTTAATGCCAACCGGCTTCCCAAATTATATTAGCGAGGATGGAAAAATGTATTATAGTAATTTGATTGACGCCTTACTCGAGAAGAATATACAGCCATTAGTGACTCTATATCATTGGGATCTGCCGCAGTCATTACAAGAATTGGGTATGTTGAAATTTACTTCTATAAAAAACTTGGTAGAGTTTTTGGACTTGTATTTGGATATTATTTTAGTATTTCCGTCTTTAGCCTATTTTCAATAAAAATATAAAGGGTGGTGTACCGAAATATTATTTCGAGGATTTTATTATATAGCTAAAATATTTAAAGAGAAAAATTGATATAACATAATAAATAACTTTTATAAGTAGGTACACCACATCAATTAACTTTATTTTTTAATCTGTTTAAAAATATATAAATTTTAATAGACTAGGAATATTGACTGACATATGTATATACGAGTACGTAATGTTTTTATACCAACTGTATAAAAATTTTGACTTGTACCTACTTAAGTTTTATTTTGTTAAACCAGTCATTTCTATTTATTCTGAACTGTGTTTGTTTGGGTCACTTCGACAAGTGACCCAAACGTGACTTCGACCGCTTGAGATTTTTGTTAATTTAACTATAATACACAAAATATACAAAAAGTAAACCTTTTCCAATTAATGTAAAAAATCTTATTCTTTTCTGATGCTATTAAAGCGCGGAAAAAATAATTTTCCAGGGTATTCTGGAAGCTTTTAATTTCAAAATATTAGTTTGTGTAAAGGTTTCATTCGGAAATTATCGATGTAATTTTTATATTATTTAACTGCCCTGGGGTTGCACGGCCCCCTGACGATAAAAGTAAAGTTTAATCTTAATCCGTTCAGTACTTTTTGGATGAAAGTGGAACAAATAACCATTATGACTAAATTCACATTTATTAGTACAATTTGTTTAATAATTATAGTTTTTCTTAAACATATTTATTTTACAGGTGGATGGGCAAATCCGTTAGTAGTCGATTGGTTCGGAGATTACGCCCGAGTAGTGTTTTCTCTTTACGCCGATCGTGTCCAAAACTGGATAACCCTGAACGAGCCGAGTGTCTTCTGCAGTTTCTCATACAATAGCGGTGCCCATGCCCCGGGGATAGTCAGTACGGGTATTGGAACCAATTTGTGTAACAAGAATGTGTTGCTTGCTCATGCAAAAGCGTGGAGAATATATGATGTACACTTTAAGCCCATTCACTATGGTTAGTGGTACCAATTTATCATGGAATTTGTAATTAATTTTAACAGTGTGTGACTGAAAATGCGACACGTTTGTCGTACGATATTTGTTCGCGGGGATGATATCTAAACCTACTTATAATAAATCTGTAACCGATAACTGTCTGTATATGGAAGATATAATATTTAAAAAAGTTTACAGGACTTTTGTTTTAATATTTATTAATTAATTTTAGACTGTAACAAAATAAAGAATTTATTTATTTTTTCTTTGTGTCTGTGTGATTGTACACACACCGTTAGCGTATAATATATTCATTTCCTCGCTCTGGTAATCAGCCGTTGAGTTACGCTACTCAACAGGGAATGTATCAAGAATTCGATGGAAAATGGGAAACTGAACGTCTCATTGAGGATTGAATTGTCTTAACACTAGGTTCCCATGTTTCCTCCACTTACTCTGCTACATGCGGGCTACAGGGAGAGGCCAAAAAGGTTTTAGAAGTTTGACTACTAATGGTTTTTCCGTCCAATTATCAAGTACTGCATGTAAAGTGGCAGAGCTTAACGCCGCGAGATTATTTTCATCATCCCGAGTGGAATTCGAACTCTCAAGGTGCTGTCCCAAGGCGGCCTCCATAATTAATTATTTTTAATACAATGTATTGGTATTTTAGGTAGAGTATCTTTCACCCATCATCATCTATGGGTACAAGCTACGGACGAGGAGGAAGAAGGTGCTGCTGAATTTGCGAGAGATGTCCTAGTAAGTAAACATTTTAAACTATTCTATTTCTTCACGCTGTGCTGTGCACATGGCAGTATAAGAGCCTAGTGTTAAGATACTCGGGTACATTCCCTCTTTCCATCGAATTTAAAGCTATGCTTGTTGAATCACGAAACGCAACACCGCGAATCACTGTGTTACCAAGAGCGAAGAAATGAAAAAATTAATTAGCCGTCGCGCTACACCACGACTGCCTATATATCTGAATTTCTGAATTCTTCAATTACAGATCGGATTGTACACATATCCCATATATTCTAAATC